>PVHT021183523.1:20072628-20144284 GCA_004024745.2 Catagonus wagneri
TATGGGGTTGCTTCTATCGCGTAATCGCCCCTCCTACCTCTTGATATGGTCTCCTCTTTGTCTTCTGGAGTAGAATATCTTTTTTGGAAGTTTACAGTCCAGTTGGTTGAAGGCTGCTCGGCATTTGTTTGTAGTTTTGCTGTTTTTCGGGAGAGAAGTTTAGCTCCAGTCCTTCTATTCCGCCATCTTAATCCAATCCGAGATTTCTTAAATTTTATCTTCAGTCCTTTTAATGAATTTTTCATTGCCTCTTTCCATTTTTAATTTCCAGGAATTCAGTTTTATTCATTGATTCCTTTAAACAACATCTTGTCTTCATTTTATGGTTTCAATTGCGTGTCTCTGAGGATATCATTTATAGGTGTGGTGTTTGGTTTTCTTTGGTTTTGCTACTGCTGTATAGCTTCAGTTTTACCCAGATTTCTTCTTTGCCATTTGTTTTCTTCCTTCCTGTATAGCTTTAGTTTTGCCCAGATTTATTCTTTGCTGTTTGTTTTGATCTCTCTTCCTCTTATTAGAGGCTATAATCTGTGGTTGTTGGCTCATTTTTAAGAATGGAGACTAAAAATCTGATGAGATGCTCTGAAAGCATGCGTAGGGCATATCATTGTGAAATTTGCTGTAGGATGACCTGTCTGGGATGTTTTGCTGGGAAACCTATGATGTCAGTATCTTTAGGCCTTTCCTCTTAATCTAGCTGGATTTCTCTTGGAAGACCTCAGTCTCTTGCCTGGGTGGTAAGAGATCCTATCTTTTCCCACTGTTGAGGGAGTAGTTCAGTATGGCAGCCAGTATTAAAACCTGCAGGAAAAGAATTCTCAACCTTCCAAGTTGAATCAGATAAACAGACTTATTGTGTAGATTAGATGGAATGGATATTCTCACTTTTTATTGTTAAAAGGGTACTAGTATACTTAAAAAAATCATGCTCAGTGATCTAGTGTCTGTATACACTAATTACTATTGGCATTTGTTTCAGGCCGTTACTTACTGTTGCCAATGGCAACAGTAATTGAATCCTTCCATAGCTGAGCTTACACCCATATAATCTTCTATCTGCAAAGACTGTATAATTGAATGTTATTAATTAGAATAAGTGTCTGTTCTCTGTTATATATCCCACACTGGTTTGAGAGGTGCTTATGTGTTCAGTTTGTCTACAATTGACACAAGAGGAACCATTTCATGCTATAGGTTATGCTGCTTCCCAGTGGAGGGAATAATGTCACATACATCAAGAGTTAGCCTTTGACCAGTGGGAGCATCACGAAAAGAAACAAGTTCAGGAGTTCCTGTTGTGGCTCAGCAGGTAAAAGATCCGATGTCTCCATGAGGATGCAAGTTTGATTCCTGGCCTAGCTCAGTGGGTTATGGATCTGGTATTGCCACAAGCCGCAGCTTAGGTCACAGATGGAGTGTAGCTCCGATGTTGCCATCTGTGGCATAGGCCATAGCTGCCACTCAGATTCAATCCCTGGCCCAGGAACTTCCGTATGCCACAGGTGTGGCTGTTAAAAGAAAAGAAACACAAAAAGGAAGGAAGCAAGGAGAGGAAGAGGGAGAGGAGAAGAGTGTGGGGGAGGCGGGAGGAAGGAAGATCTTAAAAGAATCAAGATCAGAGAACCTCTACTAGACAAGGAAAATTTAATCAAAGACTCTTCATATGATTGGGGGGTACTAAATTTGTAATTATGATCATATTCAGTGTTTTCTTGGCCTCTCTCCTTCTTACTCTACGGATTTTATTCCTGGATAGTAAGTTCATAATTTACCTACCATTGGTTAAAAGGAGTTTTCATTTTAACTTTAGCGTTTCTAGTGAATTGTGAAATCACAGTTTTCTGTCCCAGATAACTGAGGGAATTATCATCAGAGTGGTCACCCACATTATGTAAAATCCAAAAGGCAGAGGGAAATTTCATTTTGGACCCATATGTTTCTTTGCAATTTTTCCCCAATTCTTAATTCTTTTCCCACTCTTTGCCAAAGTCCTTCACTTGTGCTTTATCAAAGTTAAGTTTAAAATCCTTATCTGTATTTCCCTTTCATAGGTGACCTCACCAGATATAAGGAATCAGAAATGTCCTATTTCTGCACATCTTCCTAAGTAAGCTCCCTAAGGGTTGATTCCATAATGGCTGCTTTTCCCTAATAAAGCATTTAAAATTTTTTTATTTTTTAAAGTTTAGTGGAATATAGTTGATTTGCAATATCGTGTTAGTTTCATGTGCACAGCAAAGTGAATAAAAGTGAATCATTCTTCTTCAGATTCTTCTCCCATATAGGTCACTACAAAATATCAAGTAGAGTTCCCTGTGCCATACCCTAGGTCTCTTCCACATATAGTAGTGTGTATATGTCAATCCCCAACTCCCAATTTATCCCTCCCCCCCTACATTCCACCTTTGGTACCATTAAGTTTGATTTCAAGATCTGTTGAGTCTGTTTCTGCTCTGCAAACAAGTTCCTTTGTATCATTTAAAAAATAGACTCTACATATAAGTGGTATCCATCTTTCTCTGCTAATTAAGCATTAATTGTTCTGAGAACGTATCTTTGGCTTTGATGGGCTGGGCAGCAGGGAAAATAATCTACATTTCATCAATGGGTAGGGCATTACCTGCAGGCACAGAAGCAGGTAGGAGAAGAAGGCCAGCCTCACAGGGCTGTGGAATGTAGCACGGTGGTTGTTAAATACTTTGGACCTTTGCCCTTGCCAAGGCAGCATCCGTTCCTCTGTGATCACTCTGTTCTTGTGTCCACTTGCCTGCCTCCCTCATCTTGTCAGAACATCATCGGCTTTGTTCCAGCAGGATTCCTCACCAAGGATTTGGTGGCATCCACAAGAGGAACGAGGAGCTTAATTTTGTCAGAATTACCAGTCAGTTGAATCAAGCAGCCAAGTCGAAGCTATTATTCATAGCCCAGGAATTTGAATACATGAGAGAATGTCCTGTTTTATCTCCGGAGCCCAGGTTCATGTCATAGGGCTGCCTTTAATCTTGCACTGGGATGAGATCCCTCATTTTCCTCTCGAAATAGCCCTCCCCCCGCCAAGCTAAGTGTAGGATGACTGCTACTGAAGGCGGTTTTAGGAGTGGCAAAGCTATCCATACACCCAGCTACAGACCTCACTTCCTCGGCTATGATGCTGGTTGTCTGCAGGGGGCGCTCTTGCCCAGGGCTGGCCTCTACAGTGGTGGGAGGAGGGATGAACCTTGGCTGGGCTGGGCTTTCCTATCCTTGGGGTTCCTCTTCTTTAACAATGGAGCTTGCATTTGTTTGAATGGTTCCCGCTTCCCACTGCACAGCTTGGGATGCAGAAGTACTTGATGTTCATTTCTTGTTTTAGATTCAGTTAGTAGGTGGTAACTGACATTCAAAATGGAGCATGGGTTTCGGCTTCCTCTGGACTGGCAGTCTGAGGCCAACTCCTTCCTCCCTGTCGAGAATCCTAAGGAGGTCTAGACTCCGTCAGCTAAGGAGACACAAGGGTGGCATGTACAGCTGTCTGTTCAAACCCTATACGAATTCTGATCAATACCCAAATGTGGGGCATCTGTCTCCAGGGTCCAACATGCTTTTTAATGACAGAGCATTTGAAAAACAAAATCCTCTGCCTGGTCCAGGGTGAATTTTCTAGATCTAGAGATAGAGCCAAACTGTATCTTTAAGGGCCCCTAAATTTTCTCCTGGTTGATGAGGCATCCCTTTTTTGTCAGAAAATCAAGGGAAGGCAGAGCTTCAGGGACCGTTGTTTTCAGAGTCATCCCTAACTAATATGTCATAACTTAATCGAGTAACTTCAGTATCTGAATAAGGCCACCTGTTGAAATCCTGCTTCATCAGATCTAGCACCTTGCTGGAGAACTGATAATTCACCATGGCAGGACCAAGGGAATTGCTGGCCTTGCCAAACGAAGGCTCACTATAAGTGGGTTGTCAGATTTAGCAAATAAAAATATGGGACACCCAGTTACATTTGAATTTCAGAGAAACTAGAAATTTTTTTTGTATAAGTATGTCACAAATGTTACATAAGATGTACTTATACTAAATATCAATTTTTTTTTTCTGAAATTCAGATGTTATGTGGATGTTCTGTATTTTTTCCTGGCAACCCTAAGTGTAAAAAGAATGTTCTAACAATCTAAAAGAACTTAGATTCTCAATGTCACTGAACAAAGATAACCAGCATCGAGGATTATGGTTATAAACTATTCATGAATATACTATCTATCTATCCAAATCCTGGCTCTTCCAATTGCTAGCTGGGAGAATTTGGAAGGGTTTTCTAATTGCTCTGGATCTTAGTTTCCTTATCTCTAAAATGAGGATGATAATAATATCAGCCTCGTAGAATGTTCATGGAGTTGAGTCTGGCACATAGAAGGCATTGAGTGATTATCTGTTATCAATGGTGATAATTATTAATCATTAATATCGTATATCATCCTTAAACATTCAAATGGAGACATGCTATACAAAATGTTCTAGGAGTTCCTACTGTGGTGCAGCAGGTTAAGGATCTGGTGTTTTCTCTGTAGCAGCTCGGGTTGCTGCTGAAGCACGGGTTCCATCCCTGGCCTGGGACCTTCCATATGCTGCAGGAGTGGCCCAAAGAGAAAAAAAAAAAACCCAGATGTTCTGTACCTTGCTTTTTGTTCATCCCTTTCATCCCCCCCCCCTTTTTTTTTGAACAAACTGGTGTGCGGGGGTTTGATGTGGGATCTCAGTTCCCAGACTAGGTACTGAACCCAGGCTGCAGCGGTGAAAGCCCAAGTCTTAGCCACAAGACCACCAGGGAATTCCCTTGTTCACCTTTTATATACTTCTTATTCTTTTTTCACAGATGCATATAATTCCTTTTTAAAAATTAATTAGTTGCTTTTGCTGGTCATTTAGGTTATTTTCAACTGTTTTCTATCTAATGACTGCTTTTTTGAACATCTTTGTGCTGTGATGACTGTCCAAAAGTGTTTCCTCTGGGTCTAAACAATGAGGCAGTCCCAGAGTTCCCTTTGGGGCTCAGCGGTTAACAAATCTAGGTAGCATCTAATGAGGACACAGGTTCTATCCCTGGACTTGCTCATTGGGTTACGGAGCCAGCATTGCCGTGAGCTGTGGTGTAGGTTGTCGCAGACAAGGCTCCGATCCCGTGTTGCTGTGGCTCCTGTGTAGGCCAGCAGCTACAGCTCTGATTAAACCCCTAGCCTGGGAGCCTCCATATGCCTCGGGTGTGGGCCTAAAAAGACAAAGAAAAAAAAAAAAAAAACCCTACAGCAATGAGGCAGTCCCTCAGAACTTGAAGGCTTCCTCCACCCGACTTTTCCCAGTGGCAGAGCTGCAGTTGAACTCCTTGCCAGTTGAACTGGGCTCCTTCATCCAGGGACTGGCAGCTGGCTTTCCCAGAGAGCACAGTAAGCACTGGCAAAAGGGCTGAGACTAGGGTGCTTGGATGCAAAGTTAAGAGGGCACTCAAACCTCAGTAATCAAGGAAATTAGTATTTAATGCAATAGTTTAAAAAATTAATGTTAATTGCAAAAAAAAAATCCACAATAAGGAAATGTCAAAATTTTAAATGGAGACAAGATCAGTAACAGTGCTATGCCAAGTCCAACTGGATTATACGTTAATTTTTATTTTAAAATATTTTATTAAAATATAATTTATCTTGATTACTGAGTTTTTTTGTGCCCTCTTAAATTTTGCCCCAGAGAAGAGTGTCTCTTTTGCCTCATCCTATGTCTAAACTCTGGCTGGCATCATATCAAGGTGGCACCACGTCCAAGCTTGTGCTTCACTGAAAGGCGGTTCTCATTCTTGCCCTAAAAGAAGGGAGCCCCTCAGGGCATGGGTTTCTTCCTGTGGAAAACAAACTCACAATTCATATACAATAGACTGCCTGGTCCTAGCACACTTCTCTGGGGGGCAAATATGTTTGATGAGGATCACCAGGCCTTCTCTTGCTGACCTTGACTTTTCCTCATTAAAATCTATTATCTTTATTTATTACAAATATTTTATTATAGTTGATTTACAATGCTCTGTCAATTTCTGCTATACAGAAAATGACCCAGTTATAAATATATATACATTATGTTTCTCACATCCGCTATCATGTTCCATCACAAGTGATTAGATATAGTTCCTCTTGCTACACAGGAGGATCTCTTTGCTGATCCACTCCAGATGAAATAGTTTGCATCTACTAATCCCAGACTCCCAGTCCATCCCACTCCTTCCCCTTCCCCTTGGTAACCACAAGTCTGTTCTCTAAGTCCATGAGTTTGTTTCTTTTCTGTAGACAGGTTCATTTGTGCCATATATTAGATCCCACATATAAGTGATATCATATGGTGGTTTTTTTTCTTTCTGATTTACTTCACTTAGTATGAGAATCTCATGTTGCTATAAATGGCATTACTTTGTTCTTTTTATGGCTGAGTAGTATTCCATTGTGTATACGTACCACATCTTCTTAATCCATTCATCTGTCAATGGACTTTTAGGTTGTTTCCATGGCTTGACTATTGTGAATAGTGCTGATATAAACATAGGGGTTCACGTGTCTTTTTCAAGGAAACTTTTGTCTGGATATATGCCCAAGAGTGAGATTGCTAGATCAGATGGTAGTTCTATATTTAGTTTTCTGAGGTACATCCATACTGTTTTCCATAATGGGTGTACCAATTTACATTCCCACAAACAGTGTAGGAGAGTTCCCTTTTCTCCACACCCACTCCAGCATTTGTTATTTGTAGACTTACTAATGATGGCCATTCTGATTGGTGTGAAGTGGTACCTCATTGTAGTTTTGATTTGCATTTCTGTAATTATTAGTGATGTTGAGCATTTTTTCATGTGCCTGTTAGCCACTGGAATCTCTTCTTTGGAGATATGTCAATTTAGGTCTTCTGCTCATTTTTCAGTTGGGTTGTTTTTTTTTTGGTATATTTTGGAGATTAAACCCTTGTCAGTTGTCTGTATATTTTGGAGATTAAACCCTTGTCAGTTGCATCATTTAAAACTATTTTCTCCCATTCCTTAGGTTGTCTTTTTGGTGTTTTTATTATGGTTTCCCTTGCTGTGCAGAAGCCTGTACGTTGATTAGGTCTCATTGGTTTATTTTTGTTTTTATTTCATTGCTTTGGGAGACAGACCTGAAAAAACATTTATACAGTTGATGTCAGAGAATGTTTTGCCTGTGTTCTCTTCTAAGAGTTTTATGATGTCTTGTCTTATATTTAAGTCTTTAAGTCATTTTGATTTGATTTTTGTGCGTGGTATGAGGATGTGTTCAAGTTTCATTGATTTACATGCAGCTTTCCATTAAAGTCTATTCTTTATCTTGAGTCCTGTTACACAACAGGAGTCACTTTTCTGAAGGGATCATGACAAATCATGTTTATATGGTTTTGTGAACATGTAAGAATAGAACTATTGTATAAAGAATTGCTGGTCCAAATGTTATGTGTACCACAAGATTTGATAAATACAGCCAATTTACTCTTCTATGGTAACATATTAATTTACATTCCCACTAAAAGTATCCAAGAATAACTGTTTCCCCGTATTCACTTTTTATTCCCTTTGGTCTTTTTAGGGCTGCACCCACAGCATATGGAGGTTCCCAAGCTAGGCGTCGAATTGGAGCTGAAGTTGCCGGCCTATACCACAGCCACA
This sequence comes from Catagonus wagneri, assembly GCA_004024745.2. Taxonomy (NCBI): domain Eukaryota; kingdom Metazoa; phylum Chordata; class Mammalia; order Artiodactyla; family Tayassuidae; genus Catagonus; species Catagonus wagneri. The sequence continues at coordinate 20,080,316 of PVHT021183523.1, forward strand.
GCAGTGCTGCGTCTGAGCCACATCTGTGACCTACGCCACAGCTCACAGCAACGCCATATCCCTAATGCACTGAACGAGGCCAGGGATTGAATCCAAATCCTCATGAATACTAGTCAGCTTCATTAACCGCTGAGCCCTATGTGTTTCCCCATATTCTTGACAACATTGAGGACTGTGACAATCCTCACAGAAAAGATAGTATTTCATTTTTGTTTTAATTTAAATATATATATATATTTTTGTTTGTTTGTTTTTTTGTCTTTTTAGGGCCGTACCGGTGGCATATGGCAGTTCCCAGGCTAGGGGTCGAATCAGAGCTACAGCTGCTGGCCTACACCATAGGCACAGCAATGCCAGATCCGAATTGCGTCTGCAACCTACACCACAGCTTATGGCAACGCCGGATCCTTAACCCACTGAGTGAGGCCAGGGATCGAACCTGCATCCTCATGGATACTAGTCAGATTCGTTCCACTAAGCCTCAACGGGAACTCCCTGTCTGCCTCTTAAACAATATTTCAATCAGTTTTCTTTGTTTTATCCCTCCTTCAGCCTCCAAAGGTAACTAGCTCTACCAATACCTGAGTCTTTGAGGGATTCTGTAGTGTAAGTTGCTTTGCTTATCATTCCCACTACCACCTTAAAATTCTGTATTTGTAGAACAGCTATTTATTTTTGTGCATTAATTTTGCAATTAGACACTGTAGTACATTTTCTCACTCTTAAGTCTTTAAAGTACATAATCATAGCATCTGAAAATAATGAAAAATGTCTTGTTCTTGACAATTTTAACACTTTCTATTTCTTCCCCTTCTGTAATTACATTGGCCTACACCTTCGGTAAAACATGAAGCAGTAGTGGTGATATCTTGTCTTTTTCTAGATTCACTGTGTCCTTTTAGTATTTCAGCCTCAAGGTGATGCTGGTTTGGGTTTAACTGCACGCATTTATTGTGTTAAGGAACTATTGCTCGTTTCTGTTAAGAAATTTTTATCAGAAGTTAATGTTGAATCTTTCAGGTTTAAAACATCTTTTATTCATGAGTGAAATGTGTAGTTTTCTTTTGGCTGCTATATTTTTGGGGGGCTTGGTAGCAATGTAATCCTGGTTTTGTAAAACAGAGTCTGAAGCTTGCTTTCTCTTCCTATGCTTTTGAAGTGTTTAACAGCTTTGGAACTATCTGGTGAGTAAGTTTAAAAATCAGTAGGGTCCAATACTTGGACAGATTGGCGAGCCACCATCCTTCAAATCAAATTACAGTTTGTAGGGTGACGTCTGCCTCCAAAGAGATGCACATCGTAAGCTGTGGTCTCAGCAGGCACAGCAGAGGTAATAGTGAATGAAAGATGTAAATTTCACTTTCTGGAAGCTTCAGCAAGCCGGAAAAGGAGGAGAAGGAAAAGGAAAAGGAGGAGGAGGAAGTTAATTGTATTGTTTGGACTAGAATTTAGTTCAACAGACCATGTTTCTCTTCAGCAGGCCTGATAACATAGGACAAAGTAAAAGGAATTTCTACTACTCCTTTCTCCACAGTCCTCAGACTTGGCCCCACAATTCAGTGGCCACCCCAGTTACCTCTGTCGAAGCTTCCGCAGAGGCCCTCTCTGTGCCATTGGAATAAAGTCTGGGGTTGCCACGTGCTAACAAACAGAAAAGCTATGTGGGTCAGGTGACTCAGTGATCCCTTTCTCTGATGAAATATGGTGTTTGATACCTTCTACCAACTTGACTTAGTTATCTAGTTCAAGACCTAATGGCTTTTCTTTTTTGTCTTTTTTTTTTTTAAGGCCGCACCCGTGGCATGTGGGGGTTCCCAGGCTAGGGGTTGAATCAGAGCTATAGCCGCCATGCTAAACCACAATCACAGCAATGCCAGATCTAAGCCGCGTCTGCCACCTATACCGCAGCTCACGGCAGTGCTGTATCCTTAGCCCACTGAGCGAGGGCAGGGATCGAACCTGCATCCTCATGGATACTAGTCAGATTTGTTTCCACTGAGTCACGACTGGAACTCCAAGACCTAATGTCTTTTCAGAGTTTACCACCAGGAAAAATGCTGAGGTGGAAGGTGCTAGACAGAGTTCAGGATGTTATAAATGAGAAACTTCTGGTTATGTTTGAAAATGGAAGCTGCTGCCTCTAAAGTTTGAACAGGGTGACTGGGTGACCCATAATTCTCCAATGTCCGCAACTCTTTGAAACAGGGATGTTTTGAAGGCGCTTTTTTTTTTCTTTTCTTTTCTTTTTAGGGCCACACCCATGGCATATGAAGTTCCAGGCTAGGGGTCAAATCAGAGCTGTAGCTGCCGGCCTATACCACAGCCACAGCAAGGCCAGATCCAAAGTGCGTCTGTAACCTATGCTGTAGCTCACGGCAACACTGGGTCCTTAACCCACTGAGTAAGGCCAGGGATCGAACCTGTGTTCTCATGGATACTAGTCGGGTTCGTTACCTCTGAGCCACAACAGAACTCCAATGCCTTCATGTTTTAAATGGGACTTGGCACTTAGATCATCTCTATAGTACCTTTAACTGGCATAATTGATGAGAGAGTCAGTATAGCTCAAGTGACCGAGGACATAGACTCTGGATTCAGACAGATACAGTATGAATCCCATCTCTGCTCTAATTAGCTATATGACATTGCTCAAATTAATGAATCTCTCTGAGCATCAGCTTATCTGTAAAGAGGGGACAGTCATAATACCTACTTCCTAAGGCTGACATGAAAATGAAATGGGATATTGAGTATAAGGCTTGTGACATGGTGTCTGGACCACACGAAGGACTTATTCCATAGGTGCTATCGTTATCGCTGTCAGTGTGGTTCTATAAGCCTTCTGGGACTGGTGCTTATACTACTAAATAGGAGCTTTTGGAGAGATACTGGTCAAATCCAGGCCTACCTGGGAAGTAGATGGGGCTGAGGACTTGTCAGGCAGCCCTATGGTCAATCAGAAGACCCTGATCCCTGACTCTCCAGTTCTTGCTTCTGAATCCTTTGTCTTTGGGAAAATGGTAGAAACTTTTGAGGTGCCTACGTTCTGTCCTCTGCAAGTAGACCAGAATCTTTATTCTGCTTCTGGCTAGAGACTGGACTCTAGGTAGGCAAACCTGGTTGCTACCTCTGATTGGTTATCAAAGGAGCAAAGGCCGCCTCGGGGGAGTCACTGCTCCCTGTACCATCTGCCCCATCTCTGGTCATCACAGTGCCCCCTCCCACTTCTGAGTGACCTTGTGCAGCTCAGCTTCCTCTCCCTTTGACTCCAGCACTGGGTCGGGTCACAGCCTAGACTGACTACTGCTGCTGAAGGGCACTCCTTTCTTCCCCATTCCACCTCCTCCGCAGTGTGCCTCCCCTTGCTTCCCCAAGGATCCCCCGGCCTCCACCTCCTTCAGTCACCCTGTTTTTGCACTCTTCTTTCCATTAAAATCAGATCTTCCATCTTTTAAGTGAATCAAATTAGTGGAAGTATGTATGGAGCTATTTTACTGGTAATAAACAGAGTCTTCCTTGGTTTACCTCAGATAATTCCCTTCCCCCAGTGGGAGGTTGGGGTTCCCAATTATTGCAAAGAGCCCACATGGTAACTGTGGGATTCAGGGCCCTACAGGCACCTGCAGTAGTTTCCCAGCTGGACTTCACTGGAATTAGGACCCAGCTCATAGACCAGAAGGGTGTCCAAGACCCAGAGCTCCAAGTGTCTTTGCTAGACAAAAGACCCACTCCCTGGCACGACAGTGACACAGCCCCCTTCTGCCTCTGTTCTCACACTTCTGTCATTACCAGACTAGCTCCTATGCTCCTTTCCTCTAATTCATCGCTTCTGTTCTCTCCAGGCTTCTGCTTATCAAGAGTTCTGGACCTATAGAGTTGCCATCGTGGCTCAGCGGTTAACAAACCTGACTAGTATCCATGAGGACAAGGGTTCGATCCCTGGCCTTACTCAGTGGGTTAAGGATCCAACATTGCCATGAGCTGTGGTATAGGTTGCAGTTGCAGCTCGAATCTAGTGTTGCTGTGGCTGTGGCTTAAGGTGGGTGGCTACAGCTCCGATTTGACCCCTAGCCTGGGAGCCTCCATATGCTATGGGTGTGGCCCTAAAAAAAGGGGTGGTGGTGGTTCTGAGCCTCTGTGGCTTCTACTACCTTGTGTTACTGCCTCCTGTCTGCTGAGCAGGAGTTTTCATAGCATAGCTCCTTGTAAGCTGCTGGCTGGGCCACCCACTGGCTGACCTTACATTGCTTGGCCACCTCTGGTCCTTTCATCTGTGATCATGGAAGACATGTGGTTCTGTCTGGAGCTTCGCTCCTCTGCACAGAGATCTGGCAGGGCCATGTATATGCCCAGCCCTCTGAGCTTGACTTTATCCAGGAAACACTGTTACCCTCCCAACAAGCACACAAAGGTTAAGTTAGAATTTTGATGATTCCCAAACCCAAGTGAATCGCAGCGTCTCCTGGGCAAATTTTTTTTTTTTTTTGGTCTTTCTCTCCTTTTAGGGCCGCACCTGCGGCACATGGAGATTTCCAAGCTAGGGGTCCAGTTGGAGCCATAGATGCCAGCCCATGCCAGGGCCACAGCAACGTGGGATCTAAGCCGTGTCTGTGACCTACACCATAGCACACAGCAACACTGGATCCCCAACCCACTGAGCGAGGCCAGGGATTGAACCCACATCCTTATGGATGCCAGTCAGGTTTGTTAACCACTGAGCCACAACAGGAACTCCCTGGGCAAATTTTTGCAAATGCAAATTTCTAGGACCCACTCATCTGTAAAATGGGAATAATACTAACACTTATCTCATGATTGATATGATCTATTCTCTTTTTTCCTGATTTTTTTTGTGTGCTATGTTTGTTACAAAAAACAGTAGCAAATCTAATTCTCCCAAAATAGGAACTTATTAAATCGAGGTCTTGAAAGAAAGAGAGGGACAGTGTATCAGAATTGCTTGGGGAGGAGCTCCCACTGTGGCTCAGAGCGTTAAGGACCCAATAAGTATCCATAAGGATGTTCAATCCCAGGCCTCCCTCAGTAGGTTAAGGATCCAGCATTGCTGCAAACTATAGCATAGGCCCCAGCTGCAGCTCCGGGTTTTTTTTTTTTTTTTTTTTTTTTGCTTTGTTTTGTGTTTACTTTTAGGGCCGCACACATGTCATGTGGAAGTTCCCAGGCTAGGGCTCAAATTGGAGCTGCAGATACTGGCCTATGCCACAGCTGCAGCATCATGGAATCCAAGCCTCATCTGCGACCTGCAGCACAGCTCATGGAAATGCCGGATCCTTAACCCATTGAGCAAGGTCAGGGATTGAATCTATATCCTCATGGATAGTAGTCAGGTTCATAACCTGCTGAGATGCAATGGGAACTTCCTGAAGCTCCCATTCAACCCCTACTCTGGGAACTTCCATATGCCTCACGTGTGGCCGTAAAAAAGAAAATAGGAAAAAAAAAGGAACGGCTTGGGGAGTCTCATCCCTGATGTATGTCACCAGAATGGAGACAGGGGTTGCACTTTCCAGACTATATACCAGCTGCAACCCCCACCCCCAAAAGCAATGCACTTACTGACCTACAGTAGCATACCCTTAAAAGGGAATCTATGTAGCCAATCAAAATGATCTTGCAGCCAGTGTACTCGGTATTGTCATTGCTGTGGCCTGGGTTTGATCCCTGGTCTGGGAACCTCTGCATGCTATGAATGCATGGGGGGTGGGGGGAAGCCCCCATTACCTGGGAGCTTCATAGAAACATAAACTCTGGGTCCTCACTCGTACCTACTCAATCAGAATATGCATTTTGATAAGACCACTGCATGGTTGGTATGCAGAGTAAAGTCTGAGACTCACGGCTCTAGAACACTCCTTTTCCTGGGGGCTCATCAGAATTCACATGGGGAGCCTTGAAAAAATCCTGATGCCCAGGTAGCCTCCAGAGCAATTAAATCACAATCTCTGGGGGTGGGGCTGGGCAGCACAAACCTTAGAACTCTCGGGTGATCCTGAGGAACAGCCAGCATTGGAAGCACCTGCTGTGAGGCTGGATCCTAGCTGTTAGAGTGCTTATTCTGTGGCTTATGTGAACCTGGGGCCTTCCAATTTTGTTCTTGCTGCTTTTCTATATTTTCTGATTTTTGTTTAGGGAGCGTGTATTATTTTTGTAATGATAAAGAAGTTATTTTATTTATTTTATTTTTAAAATTTATGTATTTTATTTTTAAAATTTATGTATTTATGTATTTATTTAATAGCGACACCCACAGCATATGGAAGTTACCAGACCAGGGATTGAATCGGAGCTGCAGCTGCGGCAATGGCAACGCTGGCTCTTTTAAACCACTGCACCAGGCAGGGATCAAACTCACCTCTGCAGCAACCCGAGCCGCTGCAGTCAGGTTCTTAACCCCTTGCACCATAAAGGGAACTCTCAGAAAAGTTATTTTAAATTAAAAAAAAAATCTAATGAATGCAAAGCTCATCTGAAGTATAGATAAACCTTGAAGTATAGATAAATCCTTTCAGAGCAGGATTCGCCATAGAAAGGGGAGTAGGGGCGGCACATGTTCCCAGCTTGGGGGAGAGAGATTGATAACAAAGCAATATGTTGTGCTATTTCTTTTATTTTTAGTCTCGATATTAATTTTTTTTTTTGGCTGCGTCTGTGATATGTGCAAGCTCCTAGGCCAGTGGCATCGAATCCATGCCACTGCAGTGACCTGAACTGCTACAGTGACCATGCTGAATCCTGAACCCACTGTGCCACAAGGGAACTCCTTGAATTTTTAAAAACTGCATTTTAAAATAAAAACTATCCCAGAAAGAAAGCATGAGCTTTTAATGTTTAGCAAAAGGGAACATGGGTTAAATATTGAAAATCCTGTTTTAGCAGAAAAAGAGGAGTCTTTCCATCTGCCACCTGACCTTGTGTATCTCTTCCCCTTAAGATGAAAGGAGCTAAGTGTAATAGGTATTTCATTATTCTTGCAATAACACCAAGGGCCAATATTATCATGTCACCATTTTAAGATATTCTGAGTCCTAAAGAGGTTACCTAATTTGCGTTTAACCACTAGCCTTGTGCTGTCCAATATGACAGCCACTAGCCCCATATGGCTACTGAGCCCTTAAAACATGGCTGGTCCAAATCGATATGTGCTGTGAGCCTAAGATAGGTAGCGGATTCCAAAGACTTAGTATGAAAAAAAATGTAGAATAGCTCATTGATACTGTTTCACATTAATTACACATTGAAGTAATACTGTCTTGGATGTATCTGGGATAAATAAGATATATATATATATGTGTGTGTATATATATATATATACACATATGTGTATATATATATATATATACACACATATGTGTATATATATATATTTTTTTTTAATCTTTTTTTTTGGGGGGACGCCCATGACATATGGAAGTTCCCAGGTCTAGGAGTCGAATCAGAGCTGCAGCTGCCTGTCTACACCACAGCCACAGCCATGCCAAATCCGAGCCGCGTCTGCGACCTACACCACAGCTCACAGCAAAGTGGGATCCTTAACCCACTAAGCGAGTTCAGGGATCAAACCTGTGAACCTAACCTGCATCCTCGTGGTTACCAGTCAAATTCATTTGCTCTGAGCAACGACGGGAACTCCCAAATAAGATAAATTATTAAAATTTATTTCAGCTGTTTCTTTTTCCCTTTTTGAGTGTGGCTACTAGAAATTTAAAAATTACTTATGTGGCTCGCCTCTGTGGTTCACTTTATTTCAGGCCAGGCAGAGGCAACTGGAAGTTAGACCCAAGGGGATTATTCCAGTTATTGTTTATTCTCTTTGGAAGCCTTCTAAGAGGATTGGATGGAAAAGAGGTTAAAATGAGTTGGAGGGCATCCTTGCCAACTTTCTTTAGCCCAGGGGTTCTCAGCCTCAGCTGAACGTTTGAATTTCCTAGAGAGCTTTTAAAAATCCTGATGCTCAGCCACACTATTGTCTGATTAAATCAACATCTCTAGAGAATCTCTCTTTTTCAGAATACTGAGGTTCAGCCAAGATTGAGAACCACTGCTTTAGCCAGATTTTTAAATCTTTCTTCGCTGGGAACAAACTACAGCTACCTGGGAAAGTAGGCTAGCAAATTCTAGAAAGCAGAGAGCTACGATGATCTTGAAGGGTGTTCTTTGGGTCATTATACATTTTCTTTTTTAAAAAAAATTGTGGTTGCTTTATTTCTGTTTTGTGAATTAATCTTGAAAGAGCAGGGTTTGTTTAGTTATCTTGAAAGTTCAGTCTCTTGGCCACTAGGGGGATTGGATTAAAACACTTGCAGAAGGATAGGCCTTTGTCCCTGGAGAAACTCCTCACGGTGGAGATAATATTGGCACTGTCATCCTGGTGGGCAAAGAGGAAACTTGTATTGCTACTTTTTTTTCTCTTTTTTTAGTGGCGTCTGAGGTGTGTAGAAATTCCAGGGCCAGAGATTGAACTTGTGCCACATCAGCAACCCAAGTCACTGCAGTGACAATGCCAGATCCTTAACTTACTGCAACAGGAGGAACTTGTATATTGCTACTTTTTAACTTTTATTTGAGTTAAATTCTATTACTCAAAGGGCTTGACCTTTGTGTTAATGAAAAGTGATAGTCTTTCTGGAGCTCACTTAAGCAATATACTTAAAATATTTATGGAGCGCTCACTCTGTGTCAGACACTATGCTAAGTGCCTCACACACATTATCTCATTTAAATCCTCACAACTCCACAGCTGTGGCGCAACAGGATCAGGGGTGTCTCTGCAGCGCCAGGAAGGATCTGGCATTGCTGTAGCTGCACAACTGCAGCTCTGGTGTGATCCCTGGCCTGGGACTTCCACATGCAATGGGCTGGCCAAAAAAAAAAAAAAGAGGAAAAAGGAAATCCTCACAACAATCTGATCTGGCAGGTACAATTATTATCGTAATTTCAGATAAAAAACAAGGGCTGGAGGGATTAGAGAACAGACCCCATAGCCGCAGAGCTGGAAAAGTAGAGAACTTGAACCCAGTCTATCCCTAGAACATGCCTCTTAACTTCTAAATGATATCATATTAAATATACTTAAACTTTGCCCAGTGATTTTAGTCTTAGGGCTTTAGTAAAGGAAACCATCAGACAACTGCATAATTCAGAACAAAACTAGACCTAGAAAAACCTCAGTGCCCCGATTCTTGAAGGAGACTAGTTTAAACAAATTAGTGTATCACCATAAAATGAAAAAAATATGCAACAGTTAAGAGTGCTGATATAGAAGTAATTTATTGAAATGGAAAAAATCTTCATGAAGTATTCAGTTAAAAAAGCAATTTATAAAACATATTCAGTACAGTATCCAGAAAGAAAGTGTTAGTGGGTATATGCGTAGGCAGGAACACTAAAACATTAACAGTGGCTATATTTAGAAGTATCAGAAATTTGAACTTTCATCTTTATATTTTTCACTATATTCCAATTTTTTCATATCTTTCAGGTAGTAATTTTTTTTAGAGCAACACAAATAAGGATATTTCAGGATATGAAAGAACAATGCCTGCTTGAAGGAAGTGGAAGGAGTTAGTGGGAACTAGTCTTTGAGGTTGTCCTGGGCACTAAATTTAGCACTAGAACTCTAGCAGCCAAGGGAAAAGAGAAACACGTTGGTTGTATAAATTTCATAGTATTTCATGTAGTGTTTTATGAGAGAGCCTCTTAAGCGGTCTTCTGCATTTCTAATTGTTTACTCTTGTGAACTTCATTCAGAGTGTGCGACCCTAAATAGATGCTCCATGCGTATCCCAGTTCTGTGTTACCAAGAGCATTGAACCTGACTGAACTTGTGTTCATTGAGTACTTCCATGTGCCAGGCTGGGGACCAAGTGCTAAATTACCTCTTCCTTGCAAGAGAACTCTGATTTGTACCTCCTGCTCACCCCTCACCTGGAATCCCATCCCATACAAATGCTTCTGGTTCTTAAGTCTAGTTCAAGCACTGACACTAGAGTCTCCTCCAGTCCGAGCCAGTCTGCCCCTTTTGAGACCCCTATTGCACCACCAGTCCTCAGGGCACACACACATTCCCTCGTCTTCTCATAAGCATTCACTATGTCTCTACTATTTAGACCAAGAACAACCTGGGAACGTGGACCTATTTTCCCTATGTGTAGAACCCTCTATAGCATTTTAGAGTTTGAAGAGGATGCCTGACAGCTAGGAGGACCAGTGCATCCTAGTTTGCCTGGGTCTTTCCCGGTTTTAGCACGGAAGGTCCCACTTAGTCCTGGCAAGATGGCTGGAGCCTTTCTGGGTATTCACTAGTTATTATTTGATTGGTTGGATTGCTTTATATGGTACAATCCCTACTGGGCACATTCCCATTTTTAGCTGTATATCGACAAAATAATAACCCTGATATTAACATGGCTCTCTCTACTGCTGTGTTTGTATAATCATCAGACAAACTCTGAAAGTAGGAAAAGGCAGGGGTTATTAGTCCAGTTGAGAAAAGTGAGGCTAAGAAGAGTTTTGTAAATTTTTCCAGGTAGTAAGTGAATAGCCAAACTATGAATTAGGTCTTTTGATTCCTAATTGTGGTTCCCTGGAATTTGAAAATACCCACTGTGGAGCTTTAACTCGTCCACCATCATTTAAAATAATTGCACGAGACTTTTGTGAAGAAAAGCACAAACCATAATTTGAGATCCAAAGAGCTTGTATAAATGGAACATGGAATATCACCATATTCTTTTTTTAACTCAATAATTTATCTGAACGTCTAACTAAATGGGGACATATTTATTCATTCACTGTATCATATTTAATGACTGTGTTCTATTCTATAGCTGTACCATAATCCTTTGAACTAATCTTCTAATTTTAAATGTTTAGGAATTTCTCTCTCTCTCTTTTTGGCCACCCCACAGCTTATGGAGTTCCCAGGCCAGGGATCAGATTCAAGCCACAGTTATAACCTAAGCCACAGCTGCAGCAACACCCGATCCTTAACCCACTGTGCCAGGCTGGGAATGGAACCTGCATCCCAGCGATCCCAAGACACTGCTGATCCTGTTGAGCCACAGTGGGAACGCCCATTATATTTCTAAGTGGAACGATTCAATATTACAAAGATAATTTCCCCCAAATTAGTAAATTGAATGTAGTTTTAACAAAAATTCTAAAACTTAGAATTTTCTTGGAATATGACAAAATTATTAAGTTCATCTGTTAGAATACCCGCTGAAGAAAAGTTCAAGAAAAATTTGAAAAGAAATAATTGTGAAGGAGGATAATTATACTTCTAGGTTTTAAAATTTATTAAACCACAGTGCTTTAAGTAGTAAGGTGTTTGAACAGAACTGATTGATCAATGGAATGGAAAAAAAAGTCCAGAAAGAGAACGCAAAGCGTATTAGAGATTTGGTATATGATGACGCTTTTTGGGTCAGTGGGGAAGTATTATTTATTTAGTAAATGATGCTGGGCAAATAGACTGATCGTTGGAATACAAATAAAATTAGGGCTCTGTCTGTTCCAAAATGCCAACATAAATTAACTTTTAATGTTAAAAAAAAGCTACAAAAGAATCAGAAGAACCATTGAATGTATATGTGATCTTTGGGAGAAGAGAACCTTACTAAATATAACATGAAAGACAGACAACATAAGAGTGAAAACAGATTAAGTTTGACTACATGAAAAATAAATTTTTAATGGTATAATAGAAATGACAATGTGGGAAAAACCTTTGCTTAGTATATGACAGTTTGTTTTGTTTTATTTGTTTTTTGTTTGTTTGTTTGTTTGTTTAGGCCAAGCCCATGGCATATGGATGTCCCAAGGCCAGGGATCAAACCAGTGCCATAGCAGTGACCTGAGCTGCTACAGTGACAGTGCTGGATCCTTAACCCACTGCGCCACAAGGAACTTCCAGTATATGACAGTTTGAAAGGATTCTTACAAATCACTAAACAAAAGACAAATATACTAATAGAAAAATGACAACGTCCACAATTTGCCACAGAAGTACAAATTAGTAAAAGTTCTATCTCCTGGGAGTTCCTGTTGTGGCTCAGCAGTAATGAACTCAGCTAGTATCCATGAGGACACTGGCCTCACTCTGTGGGTTAAGGATCTGGCATTGCCGTGAGCTGTGACGTAGGCTGGCAGCTACAACTCCAGTTCGACCCCTAGCTTGGGAACTTCCATATGCAAAGGGTGTGGCACTAAAAAAAAAAAAAATCTATCTTCTTAATAAGCAAGCAAGAGTAAATAAAACCCAAAAAATCCTCCTTTTTTTTTTTTTTTTTACTTTTTAGGGCCACACCGTGGCATATGGAAGTTCCCGGACGAGGAGTCTAATCGGAGCTGCAGCTGCCAGCCTGCACCACAGCCACAATAACGCCAGACCTGAGCCGCATCTGTGACCTACATGTCTGTGATCTACACTGCAGCTCACAGCAAGCCAGTTCCTTAACCCACTCAGTGGAGCAAGGGATCGAACCCACAATCCTCATGGATACTAGTCAGGTTCATTACTGCTGAGCTACAGCAGGAACTTCAGAGCATCCTTTTTTATTTTACTTAGTAACGTTGGGAAAAAAATGTTTTAAATCATAATATCCTTTGCTGGTGGGAGAATAAACCAGCAGCCTTTCTATAAAGCTAGTTGTAGTAGGAATTAAAACCTTATTTACTCATATTCATTTTGATTCAGCAATTCCATATCTACATATTTTTTTTAAAATAATAGTCGGAAATATGTGCAAATATCTCTTTATAATTATGTGTGTGGGAATTTTATTTATTGCAGTTAAAAGGAAGAAACAACTTAAATGTCTAATTCTAAGGAACTGGTTGCAGGAATGACAGACTATTGCCCCAGTAGAATGAGAGACAATTATAGAAATATACTCTGCAGTTAATGTTGTAGAAGAATATTTAATGATGTGAAAAATATTCATGACAACATATGTTAAAAAAGTATATTACTAGGCTGTATTCTAGTAATACACACACGCGCACACACACACAGCATGACTTGTGCATTACGAATGATTATTTTCTTTTTCTTTTTTGCTTTTCTGAATTTCTACAGTACAGGCTTTTTTTTTTTTGCTTTTTGCTTTTTAGGGCTGCACCCGCAGCATATGGCAGTTCTCTGGCTAGCGGTCAAATTGGAGCTACAATTGCTGGCCTGTACCACAGTAATATGGGATCTGAACCCCATCTGCAACCTACACCACAGCTCACAGCAACGCCGGATCCTTAGCCCACTGAACGAGGCCAGAGATCGAACCTGAGTCCTCATGGATACTAGTTGGGTTCATTTCTGCTGCGCTACAACGGGAACCCCCCAGTACACATTTTTTTAAACAGGAAAAATTAATAATTACTATTAATTGTTGTTAAAGAGAACTTAGATCCTGTCAGTTGAGGGTATGGAATTACAGGGATGTTTATGTGCTTTGATGTGTACTTCTGTAATGCTTGAATTTTGTTTATTGAATATGATCATTTTTATTGTCAAAAGGAAACAATTTTTAAAAATAAAGGGCTGAGAGAGTTCCCATAGTGGCTCAGGGGAAATGACGTGTAGGTGTAGGTCGCAGACACAGCTCGGATCTGGCATTGCTGTGATATAGGCTGGTGGCTACCGCTCCAATTAGACGCCTAGCCTGGGAACCTCCATATGCCGCGGGTGTGGGCCTAAAAAGACAGAAAAAAAAGGGAAAGAGAAGAAAGCGATGAGGAGAAAAGTTCATACTCCTTAAATCCAACGATTTCACTTTTAGAAATGTTCTTAACCCTGAATTTGAGCAAGTATTTATACAGAGATAGCTCATCATAGCAGTGTGTATAACAGAAAAAACAAACAAAACCCTGTTTGTGAAAAAACACACAAACACCATCTAAATGTCTAACAATAGGGAGCTAGATAGATACATTATGACAGGCCCATTAGATGGACCCACAGCAGCATAGTGAAATCAGCATGATTTCAGCCTACCTGGGTTCAAATCTCAGTTTGGCCACTTGCTGTGTGACTTTGCCCAAGTGACTTAACTTTTCTGAGTTTCAATTTCCTTGTTAGTAAAATGAGGCTAACAATAGTACCTACATCAGAGTTTGGTTATAAGGATTTTTAAATCAGAGCCTACGCAGGAAACAGATGAGACACTCAAATTAGACAATTTAGGTAGTTTAATAAAGGCACTCTTTAAAGAAATGTGGACAGGGGGTAGTGAAACCACGAAAGATAGTGCAGTACTCTGGGCTAGTAATAGCAGGATGTCATAGGAGCAGTTGGGCAGGTATTGGAGCCTAGAGAGAGAGAGAGTTGCAGGAGGAGCTGTGCGCCGTATGGAAAGCCCAGTGACCTCTTATGCCTTGTGGTCACTCTCCAGCCTTCTTCTGAGACATCTGTGATTAGTCTGCCACTGCTGCGATAATGGTGCATTTAAACAACCTCCAATCTCACTGGCTCCAGAGTGCAGACATTTGTTTTTCTCGCCCCCACTTTGACTCAGGCACCTCTGCTTTAGGCTTTGAGTTGGTTGCATTCAGGTCAGCTTCCTGAGCCTCTCATTTTGGGATCATCAGCTGAGAGCCAGACCAAACAGGCACGTCCTTTTCAGGCCTCTGCTTAACCCCAAATCTGCACACATTCCGTTGGCCAAAGTATGTCCCATGACTGAGACTAAAGTAAATAGAGATATTTATATTCCATATACTTTACTAGTAGGCAAACTCCCTTTACAAATCCTAACATAGAGAGAGATAATTAGAATAGAAAATGGTAATCCAATGATAACTTGTCATTGGCCAAATTCAAGGGAAATGAGAGGGCACAGAAGCCCAGTCATATAGGCTGTATGGGTAGGACTTTGGGGGCACGGAGCAGGGTGGAAGAGGGTGGATGTGTCTGGAGAGGCAGACAAAGAAATCTGGGTAGGATTACATGAGTTGATATTTTTAATGAATTTAGGATGGTGACTGGCATGTAAAAAATACTATGTAAGTGTTTGTTAAATGAAATAATAAAATATGGCTCCATTGAGAATGATTTTTTTTCTTTCTTTTTTTAAGGGTCACACCTGTGGCATATGGAAGTTCCCAGGCTAGGGGTCGAATTGGAGCTGCAGCTCCTGGCTTAGGTCACAGCCATGGCAATGCCAGATCCGAGTCACATCTGTGACCTTCTTGAGGTAATGCTGGATCCTTAACCCACTGAATGAGGTCAGGGATGGAACCTGCATCCTCATGGACAGTATGTTGGTTTCTTAACACGCTGAGCTACAATAGGAACTCCAAGAATGATGTTTTCAAGAATATTTAATTAAATATTTTAAATGTTTATAATTGTTAAATGAAAAAGGTTATAGAGCAGATGTACTTTATAATATCGTTTTAAAATAACAGTATACCTAGAAGAAAGACTGGAAGGAAACTTAGCAAAATAATAGTGTTGTTTCTGGGAAACAGAATCATTGGAAATATTTTCCTTTCTGTGCTCTGTTTTCAGAAATAGATTCCCATGTACGATCCCAAAGGTTGTGCACTGCCCAACTCCATGTGGCCCCATGTGTCCCTCTGCACACCTTCAGCTTACATAACCTCCTTTATTGCCCACAGCTTCTAAAACATACGTGTATTACTCCTATGTAATCATATAAATGCAGTAAAAATTGTAACCCTGCTTTTTCTCCCTAAAATTTCAAAGGCAACATAAATTAACCTAGTTTGACATTTTACTAGAGTGGCAAAGAAATTATCCCAGTATAGTTATCCTTCAGTATCCTGGGGGCTTGGTTTCAAGGACCCCCATGGATCCCAAAAGTCATGGGTGCTCAAGTCTCTTCTATGAAATGGTGTAGTATTTGCATATAACTTTCACAGTCTTCCCTTTAAATAGTATACAGATTACTTATAATACCTAACCCAATGTAAATGCTATGTAAATAGTTGCCAGTGTGCTGCAAGTTCAAATTTTGCTTTTTTTGTCCCTGAATATTTTTGATCTGTTCATTTGTTGAATTTGCAGATGAGGAATCCGCAGATAAAGTCCCAGAGGGCAGACTTTACTCTAAGAAGACTGTTAAAAGGCACACTCACCAACGCGTGAGGCAGTTGGGGTTATACAGTCACTGTTGCAGAACTGAAAGGTATTGCTTCATTCATGTAGTATAAATAAAGGAAACACGTTTGGCCTGAGTGTGTTACTGAAATTTTAAAAATCCTGTAATGTATTTTGTTCATCAGTGAAATCCAAAACTGCTGGATCAGAAACGATAACTATAATAATGGAATATTCCTATGAAATTGCACCGTGAGAGGATTTAAAGTAAAAGGAAGCCTTCTCCCCACCCCCATGCCCAGGATGAAATGAGCCTGGTTCTTAAAGGACTCAGGCCGACCTTGCACTTCTTGTCTCTGTACTTTGTGTTATGTAAGTCTCTTTATGACTTGGGCCACTGTATTCTGTCACTTGAAGCCAAAAATTATACATATTCTCTTTGACACCCTCCTCCCTTCCCTAGATAGAGTTAAACATTCCTTCTTCTGTGTGCCCATAACCGCTTACATGGACCTCTATTCTGGAATTTAAAATATAATCTAACAGTCATTGACATGACTTGTTTTGAGATCATCCAAAGAATTCGGGGTTTTCTTTCATTTTTGTAATCTCAGTATCCTGCGTGGTACCTAACACAGAAGCATTTGTTGAGTAGGTGTCAAGACTTCATATATTCACTCACTGTTCTGGGAGGCCTAGAGGGGGCTCTCTCTTGAGAGTGTGGGAAAGTAGCGGACAGCCCCAGTACTTGCCTGAATGAGGCTGTCGGGAAAGACTGAGTCAGAAATACCCTAGAGAACTTTTGGTCCTGAGCCCCTGACAGCGCACTCCTGAAAACTGGGAGATGGAACCGCAAGTCACTCTTGATGCAGAATGGCGCAATTCTGAAAAGTAAAGTATGTCTCTTCTTCCATCAGGGTTCTTGGGATTCTTTTTAGATATTGTTTTTATAAAAATATTTCTTGGAGATTAAAATGTTTTTTCAGTTTTTAAAGTTTTATTGAAATATAGTTAATTTACGAGATTATGATAATTTCTGAAAAAGTTTTTTTAGATTGAAGTACAGTTGATTTACAATGGTGTGTTAGTTTATGGAGTACAGCAAAATTATATATATATATATACACACATACATATATAAAGAATGTGCATGGGAGTTCCTGTTGTGGCACAGCGGTTAACGAATCCGACTAGGAACCATGAGGTTGCAGGTTCGATCCCTGGCATTGCTCAGTGGGTTAACGATCTGGCATTGCCGTGAGCTGTGTTGTAGGTCACAGACGTGGCTCAGATCTGGCTTTGCTGTGGCTTTGGCATAGGCTGGCAGCTACAGCTCTGATTGGACCCCTAGCCTGGGAACCTCCACATGCTGCCGGTGAGGCCCTAAAATGACAAAAGACAAAAAAAAAAAAAGAATGTGTATGTGTTTATATATATGTATACACACATATTCTTTTTCAGATTGTTTTCCATGATGATTTATTACAAGATATTGAATATAGTTCCTTGTGCTATACAGAAGGTCCTTGTTATTTATCTATTTTATATATAGTAGTGTGTATATATTAATCCAAAACCCCTTATTTATCCTTCTCCTTCTGTTTCCTCTTTTGTAACCATATGTTTGTTTTCTATGTCTGTGAGTCTGTTTCAGTTTTATAAATAAGTTCATTTGGAGAACGCAGGTTTGATCTGTGGCCTCACTCAGTGGGTTAAGGATCTGGGGTTGCTGTGAGCTATGGTGTAAGTTGCAGACGTGGCTCGAATCTGGCGTTGCTATGGCTGTGTTGTAGGTCAGCGGTTACAGCTCTGATTTGACCCCTAGCCTGGGAACTTCCATATACTGCTGTGCAGCCCTAAAAAGAAAAAAAAAGTTCATTTGTATTATTTTTTTAGATTCCACATATAACTGATATCAAAATGTTGGTTTCATCACAAAGCTAGGTTGGAGGATGTGGCATGGTTGTGAAGTCAAGTTTGCTAATACCCTTCTATTTTGAACAGACAAAATGCTGGGACAGAGGCTGGGGAACAGACCAGAACATACCTGCACTCCACAGAGTAGGTTCCCAAGTCAAAATGAATTCAGAGAGCAAGGCCTGCCAGGGGAGCATGTATAAAGACATGAACTTCTACCCTGGAGAGCTGGTACTGCACATTCTTCATCATCTTTCTCACTTTCCGCTCCTGGTTTGGATCATTGAGAGGTCACAGTATTTAAACATTTCCCCCATCCTTGGTTTGGCTTTTGCTTTCTTACAGTATAAAGAATGTACCCTCCAACCAGCTGAGGAATGTGAGTGGCAGAGTGTTTCCTGTTTGATATCATTGTATTTTGATACTTTCTCCACAAAGTCTAGATGTGATGGTTGGAATGATCGTTAGTCAAAATATACAGCATTCCTTTTTTTTTTTTTTTGCTTTTCTAGGCCACATCTGTGGCATATAGAGGTTCCCAGGCTAGGGGTTGAATCATAGGTGCAGATGCCAGCCATAGCCACAGCCACAGCAATGCCAGATCCCAGCTGCATCTGCGAACTTTGCTGTAGCTCACAGTGGTGCTGGATCCTTAACCCACTGGAGCGAGGCCAGGGATCAAACCTGTGTCCTCATGGATACTAGTTGGGTTCTTAATATGCTGAGCCACGACGGGAACTCCCCAGAAATATAGAGCATTCTGAATTTGAAAATTTGGGTCCCAGGTTGCAGTAAAAGTAACCAGTGCTATTTTCAGAGGTCCAATATCCCATTGGGAAATTGGATAAAGTCATTTGAAAGGCGTTAATGGAAAAGAACGGGTTTATATATTAGACCACCCAAACTTCATTTGCTTTTTAGGAGCCACTTTTAATACCTTGCCTCAAAGGAGGGTGTGCCATAGGAATGTTAAACCATGCGACATGTCTCTTCAGGGAGGGGGCTTTATCTGGCATCCCTAAGTCATGGAACATAGGAAGCTCCTATGTTATTCTCCCCCCTCCATGGCTGTGTAAGATTGTAAGAATGTGGTGGAAAAGACGGCATTGTCAAGGTTTAATTCATAAGGAGCAAAGCACAGGTGGCCCCAGAGCAGGGACCCTTCCAGCCCAACCCCATCATGATACACTTCACCAGTTTGGGCAGAAAAGGGAAGTAGGCGAGGGCAACACAGAGCCCCATGAATGTGAGGGTGCCATTTCTGGGTTCTGTAGAGTGAATTGACCTGATCGAGCTCTGTCCAGCCAGTTTGACACTCAGCCTCTCCTGTCAGCTGCCTCAGCCTGATACTGCCCTGGGCCCCCAAAGTCCACCTGTCCCAGGCCCCACTCAACAGCCACAGTGTCTACATTGCTAATCCTGGCCAATTGTCAAGTGAATGAATCTCCTGGGTTCTTGGTGGACTGGGCAAGAGAGTGGATGACTCAGCATGGCCCATCCCCTTATTAGAGAAACAGCTCAAAGCAAATGTTGGTGATGATGAGTTAGTAATGTCAGCTTTACTAGAGAATATTTTCTGGAAGGTGCAGCCGTAAATAGCATTTTCAAACCTTTTAAGACTAACTTTTGTGTCACGGAAGAAAGAGGAAGTTAGAGTAAATAGGCTGATACTCACATGATTTATTTCTCAGTTTAGGCTTGTGCATTTCATTCACTTCTGGGACATTTTCCTCTTGCTCTCTGCCTTTGGGGCTCCACATCGAAGGAGGAGTGAGTCATTGTTTGGCCACGTCTTTTCTGGGTTTAATACCTTAATGTAAAGGAGAATTAGGCAAGAGGATTAAGAGAGATTCAACAAGATTCATTATTGAATTATTAAAAATTAAGCTCCAGCTTAAAACTGCCTAAGAGGAGGTGTGGACACTAATGTCAGGGACACAAAAACTCCTTATTTAAGCACAAGAGAGGTTATCCATTTGTTTCTTGATAAAAAATCAGCAACTCAAAGATATCATAATATCTTATATTATATTACCTTATAATATCTTAATATATAGCTATATTTATAACGTAATATTATGCTCAAAAGATACTATGATATCTCTCCATTCATGAAGAGACCCTACCAACCCACCTCTGGGTGGAGATAGACTGGGAAAAATAACCCTAGTCCTGCGATGAATTAACCTATATCTCTGTTCATCTGGCAGAGGACCAGGTCTTCTTACCCAGGGGGCAGTGGGAGTTTCCAGCTAATTTACCATCAAATGCTTGGAGGGTTTGTAAGCCCCTAGGTTCTACTCCAGGGCAGGGCTTGAGTGACATATCAAAAATGAACAAGGTTCCCCTTCGTCCTTTTTAATCACAGATTTGGCCTCTAAACTCAGCTTTTCAATCTCTTCAGGGCCTTCAAGTCTTTATGTGGGAGAACCAAAAGTAAAGATCCAGGGAAAAATTCTGGAAAAAAGAAAATTAAGTTTAGAGAATTTCTCAAAAAAAGAGAAATTTTTAGATTATAAAAGGATGTATAAGACGTTTAAGATAAAATGGTCATGGGTTGCATATTCAGCTTTATTCTTCCCAAACTATTTCTTAAAACCACAACATAAGGAAAATTTCTGTAGAGCCCTCTCAGTCTCAGAACATTGCACTTCCAGACTTCAGAGGCAGATCGAGTCTCTCAAAAGACAGAACGTGTGTGTTTGCCTTCAGAACTGTTGTGGTTTTTAAGAGGATTGACTGCCTTCGCTTCGTGGGTTTCTTGACACTATGCTTTCTCTAGAGCCAGGGTTTGTAGCTCTCTGTAAGGACCATGGATGGACAACTAGGGATGTGTGAGCCCTGGGAACTTGTAGCAGCATTTTCATTATACACATATTGGTTGGGGAAATGTGGAGAATCCGAAACTCTCATTAGAATCTCAGAAAAGTCCCTGCCCTCATGTGGAAGAGGGTTCCAAGGCTGCTCCAGGGCTGGAACATCCACATGCCTTCTGGTTCAGCTGCAGCCCCATTTCTGAAAGATAGGTGATATTATTATACACACCTGACAGATGAGGAAACAGGCTGACAGAGTTTAAATAACCTGTCCAACATCACACAGCTGGGAAATAGTAAATCCAGGTTATAAACCTTCATCTGTCTGACTTCAGCAACCGAGCCTCTCATTAGCAGGCAATGCTTTGTCTACGTTTAACAGGTTTAAAAAAATAAGATCTGGGGAGTTCCTGTTGTGGCTCAGCAGATTAAGAACCTGACATAGTGTCCATGAGGATGCAGGTTGGATCCCTGGCCTTGCTCAGTGGGTTGAGGATCCGGTGTTGCCACGAGGTGTGGTGTAGGTTGCAGATGCGGCTTGGATCCCTCGTTGCTGTGGCTGTGGTGGAGGCTGGTGGCTACACTCCGATTTGACCTCTAGCCTGGGGAACTTCCATATGCTGCAGGTGTGACCTTAGAAAAAAAGAAAGAAAAAAAGTAAGATCTGGACTGACAAGTGGCCTAGCTTTGTCCAAACGCTTCTGGGGATGAAAGCTTCCTACCTCACCAGGGGTCAGCTCCATTGTTGGACTTAGTGAGTGCTTTTCAAGTATTAAATCACAGTTTACCTTAGGACTGGATGCTGGCAAGGTGCTTTCAAATGCTGTGAAATGCAGAATGTCCTCAGGTATCTGTGTCCAAGACTAGAGTCTGAAATTCGGAGGCATGAAAACCTTTGCTTCTCACCCTCTTCAAAGGAGGGGACAGGTGGGAAGGTGGACCTTGTTGGAAAACCCAAGCCTGCAGGAAAGAATCTAACGTGTGGAATGATGGACAAAGCAATAGTCCAAAAACATCAGAAGAAAGTGTGCTTTAAAAATGAGAATGCCCTGACAGTTTCCATATACAGCAAAATCTTTATTAGCCGACATTGGAGGTTTTTTCCTCTAGCTTCTTTGTAAAAATGATCCTTTTTGTGTCTTCTTTATGCTTTAGAGAACCAGAAATCTGGAAGGTAGGGGAAAGTGCTTTCATAGAGTATTGGTGGTTTCTTGTGAGCTCAAGTTCTCTCCTGCTTCTCAAAAAATATTCAATGATCGATGACCTCAGTACCTTAAAAACTGAAAGCATTGGAGTTCTTTCAGCAGGTTAAGGATCTGACAAGGATCCAGCGTTGCCACTGCAGTGGCTTGGGTCGCTGCTGTAGTTGGATTGATCCCTGGCCTTCAAGCTTCCACATGCCATTGGTGTGGCCAAAAAAAAAAAAAGGGGAAGAAAAAAGGAAGAAAGCATTTAAGAGTAATATTAGTAAATTAGAAAATTGTTACTTGAGTAAACTATTCTTTTTGGGGTTGCCAGTCTGCATAGATAGTCTCAAAGGGTCCATGCCTCCCAGGACTTGTGCCTCAGAATCTAGACTAGCCCTCTGGAGTGTGGTGGAAATGATGCTGTGCCAGTTCTGGGACAGTTCAAGTGCCTTAGAAAGGTCTCGAAATGTCCACTTTTGCACTTTGGGGAGCTCTGTGGGGCCATGTGTGAATCCAGGTACTCTCATGCTGAAGAGGCCCCATGATGATGTGGAAAGAGAGAGTCTCAACTGCTCAAGTATCCCATGTGACTTCAGCCTCCAGCCATACCTGTGAAGGTACCAGAACATGAATCTGAGCGACCTTGGATGTCTAAGAAGTCGAGCTTCCAGGTGACCGTAGCCCCAGCTGATATCACTCAGAGCAGAAGAACCACCTAGCTGAGCCTAGCCAACCTACAGAATCATGAGAGATAATAAAATGGTTGTTACTTTAAGCCCCTAAGTTGTGGGATGGTTTGTTACATAGTAATAGATAACCAAACATTTTCTGCTTTCCTATACCAAAACATTATTTTTATGGGTAAACAAAGTTGATAAAAATGCATATTATAGCAAAGTGATTAACAACATTAACTTATTTTAAGGAATCCCCATCAGAAATAAGCCTTATTAAAGCAGTATTCCAACCACGAGATAGCGCTTTATACTCACTAGGATGACTACAATCAAAAAGACAGATAATATGAGTTCCTGTCGTGGCTCAGTGATAACAAACATGACTAGTATCCATGAGGATGCAGGTTTGATCCCTGGCCTTGCTCAGTGGGTTAAGGATCTGGTGTTGCCATGAGCTGCTGTGTAGGTTGGCAGCTGCAGCTCTGATTCGACCCCTAGCCCGGGAACTTCCTTGTGCTGTGGCTGTGGCCCCCCCAAAAAAAAGAAAAGAAAAAAAGGACAGATAATATCAAGTGCTGGCAGGGATGTGGAGAAATCGAAACCCTCATACATTGCTGATGGGAATGTAAAATAGTGCAGCTGCTTTGGAAAACTTTCTGGCAGTTCCTCAAAGTGTTAATTGTAGAGCCGGCATATGACCCAGCAACTCCACTACTAAATATATGCCTAAGAGAAATGAAAACATATGTCCTGACAAAAACTTATACAGGAATGTTCATCTATATTATTCATAATCACTGAAAAGTAGAAACAACTTAAATGTCCATCAACTGATGCATGGCTAGATAACATGTGGTATTATCTGTACAATGGAGTTGTATATAAAAAGGAATAAAGTATTGATACATGCTACAGCACGAATGTATCTTGAAAATGTAAAGGGAAATAAGCCAGTCACAGAGATTACTCTGTATGATTCTGTTTATATGCAATGTCCAGGCAAATCTAGAGAACAGAGAGCAGATTAGTGGTTTTCTAGCAATGGAGAGTCTCTGGTAATGGGTACAGAATTTCTTTTTGGTATAACAAAAATATTCTAAAACTGAGTGGGTTGATTTCAACCTCTGTGACTAAAAACATTTAATTGCACATTTTAAATTGTGTGGTTATGTCAACTGTATCTCAATGAAGTTGCTCCCCCCCATTAAAAAAAAAAAAGGCAATATCCTATAAGACTGATGTCTATTTTGTTTTGACTGCTTTGGGCACCAGACTCTTGCATATCATCAGATAAAGGATAAAACATCCCAGACAGCTAACAGCACTCGAATGGCCTTTTTGATGGGGGAGTTTATAGAAACTACATATGAAATGAGAACTGAATGTCAGTTTATCATACGTTAATATAGTGTAATATTACTGTTAATATTCTTAGCTTCCTGTTATGAGTAAGGCGCAGGTCAGTACAGAGATTTGGTCTGATTCCGTATATTCTCTGATGGTGAGGTTTGTGAAGTCGCCTCTTGGGTCCCTCTCTGTCCTAATTATGATGTAATATTGGTTTGTCAGCGTGAAGAAAGGGAAGGAGGGCAGTACTGCTCCCTCCTCAATTTCCCCCCTAGTGTTAGTGTTCATAACTATATTTGCAAGAACTGTCAAAAGTATCTGAATTCATTACTTACATAGTCAGAAAACCGAAGTTCCAGTTAGACCATCCTATAGCACCATAATAGCACATTTTTCATTGTCTAATGGTTACTGAATGGTTGACTTTTATTGATGTTTTTGAAAAAAATATGTATGCTCTATTTATTGGGAGGTGCTGTTCCACACATATCCGTTAATTTAAGCTTGTTAATTGTGCATTTATGTCTTCTATGGTCTCATAATGTTTTAGCTACTTCATTTAGAATTATGATAACAAATATTTACTTGTTGATAAACTAAAATATGTCAAGTCCCAGGCCAGTTTCCGAGGATTCAATCCTGATCGGTACACAGTTCCTGCCTTCATAGAGCTCACCGTAGATAACAACTGTCTCTTTAAATGACGATATAAGACCTACAGTGCCAATATGTATTTAATCATGAATGTGTGTGTGTGTATATATATTTTTTGTTTTGTTTTGTTTTGTTTGTTTGTTAGGGTCGCACCCATGGCACATGGAAGTTCACAGGCTAGGGGTCTAATTGGAGCTGCAGCTGGAGCCTACACCACAGCCACAGCAATGTCTGATCCTTAACCTGCTGAGCGAGGCCAGGGATCAAACCCACGTCCTCATGCATACTAATTGGATTCGATACCACTGAGCCACAACAGAAATTCCTTAATTTATATGTTTTTTAATTTAAAACTTTGTTTTTTATCTACTAGTTTTTGATAAAGCAATATTAAAATCTGTGGCCATGAATTCATCAATTGTCCTTTAGATCTGTTAATTTTTGCTTAATATACCTTTGGGGCTCCTTTGTTAGGCGCACTGGTTTGTGATTTTTATAAGTTCATGATGAATTCTCTCTTTTATCTTTTACAATGTCTAATCTGCTGTTCACTAGTGAAACTTTCACTTTCATCTCTAGAGGTTCAATTTGGGTCTTTTTTATATCTTCTATGTCTACTTAATATGCTCAATTTTTACCTTCTTGAACTTACAGAATATAGTTGTACAATAACTTTTAATGTTCTTATGTACTAATTCTGTCATCTGTGCTATTGTTGGATGTGCTTCTATTGATAGATTTTTCTCCTCATTTGAGATATAGTTTCCAGCTTCTTTGCATTCCTGGTAAATTTTGATTGGTTGCCAGACATTGTGTATTTTACTTTGTTAAGTGCTGGATGCTTTGTATGCCTTAAAGTATTCTTGAGCTTTGTTCTGAGACGTAGTTAAATTACTTGGAAACAGTTTGATCCTTTTAAGCCTTTTAAAATTTTATATATTTTTTAAAATTTTGTTGGAGTATAGGTGACTTACAATGTTGTGTTAGTTTCAGGTGTACAGCAAAGTGAATCAGCCATGTATATGCATATGTATCCATTCCTTTTCAGACTCTTTCACCATATAGGCTAACACAACGTTTTGAATAGATTTCCCCGAGATATGTAGTAGGTCCTTGTTACTGATTGATTTTGTATATAGCGTATATGGTGAGTATATGCCCATCCCACTCCCAATCCATCCCTCATCACTACGTTTCCCCTTTGGTAACCATAAATTTGGTTTTGAAATCTTGGGGTCTGTTTTTGTTTTGTGAATAAGTTCTTTTGTATCATTAGAGTGCACATATTAGTGATTGCATATGATATTTGTCTTACTCTGTCTGTCTTAACTTCACTTAGTATGACAATCTCTAGGTCCATCCATGGTGCTGCAAACAGCATTATTTTGTCCATTGTTATGGCCGAGTAATATTCCGTTATGTATAGGGCTTTTTTATTTTTCAGCTTTGTTAGATGGGACCAGAGTAGTCTTTAGTTTAGGGCTGATTTTTCCCCATGAATGAGGCAGAACCTTTCTGATTACTCAATGCCCCATGAATTACAAGGTTTTCCACTTTATCAGATGGGAGCCCAGTTCTTCCTAGCCCTGTGTCATCTCCCTGCTTGCTACTGCTGCTCATTTGGCTCATTCATTCTGCGGCTTTGGGTAGGTTCCTCACACTCATGGGTAGAGGAGCACCCAGCCAAGAGCTCAAGGGGAATCCTGTGCAGATCTCTGGGACTGCCCTTCTTTGTGTGCCGTTTCTCTTCTCCACTACTGTGCCTGAAAATTCCAACAGCGTTGGCTTCTTCAGAGCCCCAGATTTATCTCTTCAACTTGGAAACCCTGGGTCTCCCTGAGCTCCCCCTGCCTGTGCTCTGGCCTTGAAATTCTCCAGGCACTGAACTAGAGTAGAGCTCACCTAACGTGTTTCCCCTCTCAGTGTTTACTCCCTGTGCTGCGTGATGTCCAAGCTCTGCAAAACATTTCGTTCAAGTGTTCTGTCCAGTTTCTTATCTGTTTCAGGTAAAGAGGGTAAATCTTATTCCATCTTGGCCAGAAGCTGAGGTCTACTTAATTTCTAGTAATGCTTTTTTGCTTTAATGTCTGTTTTTGTCTGGTATTGCCACACCAGCTTTCATTCCACAAATATTTGCCTGGTGTTTATACTTCC
Source organism: Catagonus wagneri (assembly GCA_004024745.2). Lineage (NCBI taxonomy): Eukaryota > Metazoa > Chordata > Mammalia > Artiodactyla > Tayassuidae > Catagonus > Catagonus wagneri. The sequence continues at coordinate 20,107,146 of PVHT021183523.1, forward strand.
GTCTTTTTACTTTGAACCGTATATCATCATGTCTCCGGTTTGTCTCTTTATTTTATTTATTTATTTATTTATTTATTTAGTCTTTTTTGTCTTTTGAAGGCCGCACCTTCGGCATATGGAGGTTCCCAGGCTAGGAGTCTAATTGGAGCTGAAGCTGCCGGCCTACGCCACAGCCACAGCCACAGCCACAGCAACGCCAGATCTGAGCCGTGTCTGCGACCTACACCACAGCTCATGGCAACACTGGATCCTTAACCCACTGAGCGAGGCCAGAGATTGAACCCACAACCTCATGGTTCCTAGTCAGATTTGTTTCCGCTGCGCCACAACAGGAACTCCAGGTGTGTCTCTTTAAAAAGAGCACCATGCTTGGACTTTATCTCCTAGTCTGAGAAATTTTTGTCTTTTAACAGCTGGGTTTAATCATTTAAATATATTGGAGTTAGTAATCTATTTGGATTTATTTCTGCTTCCTTTTTTGTGCTTTCCCTTTATTATGCTTTTTCTTTTTTCTTTTATGGCTTGCTGTTATATTAACAAAGTTTTTCTGATACTCCCCCTTTTCATTCCTACAGGATTGGAAGTTATGAATTCTATTTTTTTCTTTTAGGAGTTACACTCAGAATTTTAATATGCATTCTTGACATAATAAAGTACAAAGCTAATTGGTATCACGCTCCTAAAAAAATACAAAGTCTTATAATGATTTAATTCCTTTCTCTGTCTCCCAGTTCCACATTACTCTTGCCTAAAATGTATTTTCATCTTGTTTTTAAACATCCCCACACAGATTAGTAATTTTAATAGTCAATGTTTGTTAGAGTTTATATTACCCGTTTGCTTTCCACTGCTTCTTGCATCATAGTTTTTCAACTACCAACTTACTGAAGAATGTCCTTCAGGAATTCTTTCCTGGAGGGTTAGGGAGATTTGAACTCTCTGAGTCTTTTGTTTGTCTGAAAATGTCTTTATTTTATTCTGTGCTCAGAGTAGAAACATGATTTTGCTGAATATAGAATTCCAGGTTGACAATTATTTTCCCTTAATACATTGAAGATATTGTTTCATTTTGTTCTGGCATTTGTTATTTGATGAGAAGTCTCTTCTCGGTAATTACTGTTCTTTTGCAGATAGTCTGTCTTTCCAGTTTGGCTGAATTTATCTCTTCTTTGTCTGTATTGTTCTGCAGGCGTGGTGATGTGTCTAGGTGTGGATTTGTATTATTTATTCTGGTCAAGACAAAATGTACTACTTCAGCTAGAAAGGCTCATTGTGTTCAACACTGTCCTGCACCACCTGGATCCCTCTTCAGGACCAAAGGACCTAATCCCCCAGATGCTAGGAGCTGAGGGTGCTTTCCAAAGACAATGCTCAGATGTCAGCCTTCTCTGGGAATTGCCCTCAGCTGAATAGTGCTGCTTTGCCCACGAGGTCACACACCTTCCTAAAGGCAGCCTGCATCCAGTGATTGGTTGATGCAGGGGTACAAAGAGCCAGCTCTCTTGTCTCAGCCTGGAACAATTCTAAAGGTCCTTCTTAGTATTGAGGTCCCTTTGATAGGATAATTGACTCATCCAGGTTATGCCAGTGACTCAAGTCTCTGAAATCCCTTGTTCTTGCATCCTGATCAAACTGGGACAATTGGTCACCCTCCCATGAAGTTAGCTGAAGTCTTTGTTGAGGCTGCATCACTGTCCTTCTCCTCCCTCTGCCCAGCCCTGCTTCCATCCCTTCCACTGGTATTAGTCTAATAGTATCCCTAATAAGCCTCCTGCACACTAATCTCTGTCTCAGTCACTTCCAGGGAACACAACCTGCAACACTAATGTCTTTCTAAATTTATTTATAGAAAATTCTTAGCTATTTCTCTTTAGATAGGTGCCTTTTCATATTCTCTGTTCTTTTCTTCAGGGACATCCATTAAATGCATGTTTCATCTCTTCATTCTGTCCCCTGTTTTTTTCAATCACTCTTTTAAAAAAAACTTTCCATCTTTCCATCTCACTCTTTGAATTTGCTGACTTCACCCTCACACAGATCTCATTTGCTATTTAACCCATCTATTGACTCTTACACCTTTATGACTTCCTTCATTTGGCTTTGAAGACCCGTACTCATCTGGTTTTCTTCCTGTATTTCTGGTTGTTCTGTTTCAGTCCTCTTTGCTGGTTCCTCTTCATTGTCCCTGCTCCTAAATGATGAAGTCATGGGGATCAGTTCTTTTTTTGCTTTTTTAGGGTTGTACCCACGGCATATGGAGGTTCCCAGGCTAGGAGCTGAATCGGAGCTACAGTTGCCAGCCTACACCACAACCACAGCAATGTGATCTGAGCCGCATCTGCAAACTGCACCACAGCTCTTGGCAATGCTGGATCCTTAATCCACTGAGCTAGGCCAGGGATCGAACCCGCATCCTCATGGTTCCTAGTCGGATTCGCTTCCACTGTGCCATGACAGGAACTCCGGGGCTCAATTCTTAAACCTCTTCTCTTTTTTATAGTTTAAATCACTTTCCAGATGAAGTCATGAGTCTTGTGACTTCAAATACTATAGATGTGGTGATAACTTCCAAATGTGTCTGTCTCCAGCTCAGACATCTCCCCTAGACTCCTGGCCCATATATAATGTATTTATACCCCAGAAATGCTGGATTCATGTGCTTTGAAAATTAAATGAGAAAGCACATATGAAAGTATTCCTTGGCACTTAGTAGGCTCACAACAACAGATGTTTTGGATTGGACACTTCTCTACATGGCATCAAGGTAGATTTCTTTAAAAATGCAAATTAAATCCCCTAATGTGTTTGTTTTCAAGGGCTTATATATGTTATTGGCCTGCCAGTCTGTGAGTTTGTGTTTCCATTTCTCAGATGAAACAGTATAAGCTCTAGGAAGCCAAGAGTGATTCACACTCTAGACTCCGAGTCCTGCCCTACCAGAGGGCCTTATGCTCTGCATGGCTTCTCTCTATACACGCAATGACATTGACGACTGGCCTTGGTGTATGGGAATAAACCTCCGGGGCCTTGGGGAAAACGAAGTTTTTCTCCTTCCCTCCTTCCATGTTACATATCACAGACAGGCTCACTCAGTTCCATCTAACTCCCTTGTAACACGCCTCACTGAATACTTCAGATAAAAAAAGAAAGAGTACATGTCTCCTAGACTCCTTTACAGTGAGAGTTCCAAGTCCATCACGGAAACACACCTGGGAATTTGGAAGGTAGAATTAAGGTGGAGGCCACACTTCTGCTATTTTCTGTTATTTCTGCTGGCATGCATGCCAATAGAGATGGGTTGGGTTCTTCTGTGGCAACAGTGGCAGGGGTCCCAGTGTCTGGTTCTTAGCTTTGTGGGTGTCAGGAGTGAAGTGGTCCTAGTGCTTCCTGATGCCCTAGCTTATTACTATTGGCAGAAGTAACAGTTCCCTTTGTGGGCCACTTCTACCATCTTGTTCTAAGGGTCATTCTTGGAAGCTCAACCTAGGGGTCTTCCTGTTTACCTTTCAAACAATTTTGTAAGCACAGAATTCCCTTATGAAAAGGTTGTTGAAACCTAAAGTGGTTTCTGCTATTTGAAATGGACCCTGACTGACAGACCCTACAAATGCCTCTTCCTCTCACATCCCTGCATTCCCTCAAGGCTGTAGGTGGAAAGTGTATTCCCTCTTGTTTCTGTTGTTGTCTTTTTAGGGCTGCACCCTCGGCATATGGAAGTTCCCAGGCTAGGTGTTGAATCAGAGCTGTAGATGCCGGCCTATGCCACAGCCACAGCAATGCCAGATCTGAGCTGTGTCTGTAACCTACACTGCAGCTCACAGCAACACTGGATCCTTAACCCACTGAGCAAGGCCTGGGATCGAACTTTCGTTCTCATGGATATTAGTCAGGTTCGTTAACTCCTTTTCCTTTTTTATTTTTTTTGAGCCCTTGAATCCTATAGGCTTACAAACATAGGAATATATAATCTATTGTAGGATATTCTCAACCAATTATAGGTCAGAACAATAAACGTAGATTTCTCCTGATAAAAGATTTTGAATACGTGAAGAAAAAGAAAGGAAGAAAGGAAAGAAGGAATTAATGAAGTAAGAGAAAGGAAAGGAACGAAGGAGGGAAGGAAGAAGGAAAGAAAAAAAGGAGGGAAAGAAGGAAAGTATACAGGTATAGAAGGCAGCTTCAGAATGTTGCCACTGAGCAGGGAGAACTAGATGCTGAACCAGAAGATAAATTTTCCCACCCTCACGTTTTTACCCCTCAGCTTCCCCTGATGACAATGAATTTGGTATTAGGGCAGAGTGTAACCATCAGGAAAATCAAGTGTCTGGAGAAGTCACCCATCTCAGTCACCTCCTTGCCTGGGTCTGCATTCATGATGCATGATGCAAATTTTCAAAGTGCTCTGTTTAGCAAATAGAGAGTCGGCTGTGGGATCTAAAAAAAAAAAAAAAAATCCCTGATACTATGTTTGTACCCATCCCAAGTTTTCTTTCAGTAGGAGATTTTTTTTTAATTTAAAAGTAAAATGTAGTTATTTTTATTTAAGGCAGTTCTCCATCTTGAACACATTTACATTTTTCTTCCCCCATTTACAGCCTATTTCCTGAAAAATGTTGAGAAGATTTAAGTGTCTAATATTTTCCAAGGCCATCTCATGATTCATCAGTTTATTGTTTGTTAAAATATCAGCCTCAAGAAACTGGCTTAAATGGGAATGTTCATCTGGATTTTCTCTTCTGATTTACTTCATGGATGACATGAGAATGAATTAAAATATTAAAAAGTCACCCTTGCGCTGAGTCCCTTGAATAAACAAAGAGGTCCTGTAAGAACCAAGTGGGGCTACAGCAGGCACCCCTCATCCTATGATATAGAATCGTGTATTAATAGAATTTGTAACTGAGAGGGGCCTTAGACCTGTCACCTTCTTTCACAGAAGAAGCCGGGCCCTAGAGAAATGAAATGACTAACTGGGGACCACACCCTCAGCCAGTGGCAGAGCTAGGACTACAGTCTCCTGGGATTCGCCCTCCAGCGCCCTCTCTCATTTTCAAGTGTATCCTCTTTGATCGTGCTGCTCTTTGCTGCTCTGCCGCATTCAGAGTTGGTGATAGCAATTTCAAAGAAAAGTTTCTAGGGTTCCCGTCGTGGCTCAGCAGTAACTAACTGGACTAGTATCCATGAGGACACGGGTTTGATCCTTGGCCTCACTCAGAGGTTAAGAATCCCACGTTGCTGTGACTGCGACTTAGGCCGGCAGCTAGAGCTTCGATTCGACCCCTAGCCTGGGAACCTCCATATGCCGCGGGTGTGGCTCTAAAAAGGGAAAAAAAATCAAACAACAAAAAAATAAATCTCCTTTAGTTGGAGTCAGACACCTTTCTGAGTATCCCTACTTTGGGGAAGTCAGAGGTCATTAAATATCTGAGAATTTCCTTCTTCCCTAGAGCTGCATAGAAGTTAGGACCCCCATCCCCATGGTGCAGAGGAGGAAGATACAGTTCAAAGAGGATTTGACTTGTCCGAGGCCCCACAGCTGAGGCTCAGGCTCAGGCCTCTGAACACCTGAGCCAACGTCCTTCCTAGCACGTTATAATAGGTAGCCTGGAACATTCTGTGTTTTTTGTTTTGTTTTGTTTTTCTGCTTTTTTCTTTTGCTGCACCCACGGTATATGGAAGTCCCGGGGCCAGGGACTGAATCAGAGCCGTAGTTGTGACCTACACCACAGCTGCAGCAATGCCGGATCCTTGATCCACTACACCACAGTGGGAACTCCATGTGCTTTTGTTTTAAAAAGTAGATAGTAAGCAAAATTTGGCCTAATTAAAGGGCATCCAAGGGGGGATTAATGAAGTACAAAGAGGACATAAGAAGAAGGAGCTGTCCTCTACAAGGTGAGCCAACAGCTGTTACCTTTCCCAAATGAACATTAGATAGCAGTTCCTGTGTAATTTTCCAATCATTTAACTTCAAGATTTCTCTCTATAGAGTATGTGTGGGTCTGCATTTCCTCTTATGATGAACTGAATCAAGGCTGACTTAGCAGAAAGCTGCTAAGGGTCAATGATCATGAGCTATTACCTTTCTTCCTATATAATTATTAACCTAATGAAAGTAATATAAGCACATGACACATCTTTGGAAAAATTAGGGAAAATATGTATACTCACAATTCTACTGTCCATCATGTTATTGTTGTTATTTTGCATATTTCCTTTCTGTCTTTTTTCTAGAAGTGTTTTTTCATGGTTTTAAGTGGTCTTCCTCTCATTTCCATAGCACACTTACAACCTTGTATCCTGCTCTCCCCTGTGGCATTCGATCATAAATATTTTTCATGTAATATGTTGTCGTCATAAGCATCCTGTTTAATGGCTATGAAACATTCCACCTTATGAGAGTCCCATAAAGTGTCTTTGATCCTTTGCAAGGTCCGTGAACATTCCAGGGAATGTGGAACATTATTCCATATTCAAAGTTGGTGATAGCATTTGTTTGAGATTCACAAAGTAAAAAGTAGCTTGATTAGTTATTTAAAACATTTCTCCTTTAAAGACAAACATGAGGGGACCTCAGCATGGCCCTGAGCGTGGCCAAAAAAAAATTGAGTTATAATTGACATACAGTATTACTTTCAGGTGTACAGCGTAGTGATTCAATATTTTTATACACTGTGAAAAGATTACCACAATAAGGCTAGGAACCATTTGTCACCACACAGAGTTGTTACAATGTTAGTGACTATATTATACCCTATGCTATACATTATATCATCAAGACACATATTTAGAGATTTATACTTCTTAATTGTCTTCATCTGTTTCACCTGTCCCCCAACACCCTCCTCTGTCTTGCTTTTAGAAGGATTACTATCATGAATATTTTTCAAGCATAACGATGTTTTTATAGTTTGTTATTTTCTTGAGGTATATCCACAGAATTAGGGTTATTGGTCTAAATGCTAGAATTAACATGTATTGCTTTTGATGTACCATCATTAATATTAGCTGTGTGGCACTGGGCATAAGAAAAAATATAATGCCCAACTAAGACAGGCTCTTATACCAACCTTATCTTTTTTGATCCTCATAATGACTCTGTAGGGTAAAGAGTATTAGTGCTTCTGTTTTCAAGATGAGTAAACTGAGACTCTAAGTGTTGAATCATTATGTTCTGATATCTAAGAGGACATATTGAAGTTGACTGCAGAGAACCAAGCAGGAAAGACTGTCTTGTGTGGTGACTCTCCTTCTCTTGGCAAAGGGGAGTAGTCAACTTGTTATTGTTATATATAGGGAGTTGGAGAGGGATTATATCATGGAACTGACAATATTTCAGTTAAAGACTGGAAAAATGGAAAATGGGTTGGAGAGGGATTCAAGGGTGATCAGTAGGGTTTCAGGGTGTATTAGTTTCCTAGGGCTACTATAACAAATGATCACCAACTGGGTGGCTAAAACAACGGAAATTTATTCTCTCAGTTTTGGAGGCTAGAAATCTGAAATCAAAGTGCCAGCAGGTCCATGCTCCCTCTGAAATCTCTAGGGAAAGTGTTCTTCTTTGCCTCTTCTGTTTCTGATGGTTGCTGGCAATCTTTGGCATTCCTTGGCTTGTAGATACATTGCTTTATTTATTTATTTATTTATTTATTTATTTATTTATTTATTTTGCCATGTCACGCAGAAGTTCCCAGGCCAGGGTTTGAAACCAAGCCACAGCAGTGACAGCTCCAAACCCTTAACCACCAGGACATGAGGGAACTCCTCATCACTCTAATCTTGACATCTGTCATCATGTGGCCTTCTCTAGGTATTTGTGTCTGTGTCCAAATTTTCCTTTTCTCTTATAAAGACACCAGTCATGTTGGACTTAGGGTCCACCTTAATCCAGCATGGTTTCATCTTATCTTGTAAATATCTGCAAAGATTCAATTTCCAAATAAGGTCATGTTCACAGGTTCTGGGTGAACATGAATTTTGGGGATGGACACTACTCAACCCAGTACACTTGGGTAGGAGGACACTGATAGCTCTGCCCCTCCCCAGTTCCCACTTTGTGCCGTGCAGTGGTTACCAGAGGTATGTGCCCCTAAACAGTGAAGGGGAGACACTTGGGCACAGAGTCAAGGCAGCAAAAAAAAAAACCTGACAACCCAATTGAAAAATGGGCAAAACACCTGAATAGACATTTCTCTAAAGAAGATATACAGATAGCCAACAAGCACATGAAAAAAATGCTCAACATCACCGATTATTAGAGAAATGCAAAATCAAAACTACAAGGAGATAACACCTCACACCAGTCAGAATGGCCATCATTAATAAGTCTGCAAATAGCAAATGTTGGAGAGGGTGTGGAGAAAAGGGAGCCTTCCTACACTGTTGGTGGGAATGTAAATTGGTACAGCCACTATGGAAAACAGTATGGAGGTACCTCAGAAAACTAAATATAAAACTACCATATGACCCAGCAATTCCATTCTTGGGCATATATCCTGACAAAACTTTCCTTGAAAAAGACACATGCACACGTATGTTCACTGCGCTCTTCACAATAGCCAAGACATGGAAACAACCTAAATGTCCATTGACAGATGAATGGATTAAGAAGATGGGGAATATATACACAATGGAATACTACTCAGCCATAAAAAAAGAACAAAATAATGCCATTTGCAGTAACATGGATGTATTTAGAAACTCCCATACTAAGTGAAGTCGGTCAGAAAGATGAATACCATATGATATCAATTATATCTGGAATCTAATATACAGCACAAATCAACCTTTCCACAGAAAAAAAACTCATGGACTTAGAGAACAGACTTGTGGTTGCCAGTGGGGAGGGAGTGGGATGGACTGGGAATATGAGGTTAATAGATGCAAACTATTGCATTTGGAATGGATAAGCAATGAGATCCTGCTGTGTAGTCACTTAATGATGGAACATAATGGAGGATAATATGAGAAAAAGAAAGTATATATGTATGTGTGACTGGGTCACTTTGCTCTACAGTAGAAAATTGACAGAACACTGTAAACCAACTATAATGGGAAAAAAATTTTTTTTAATCTTTGAGAGAAAAATGGTTACAAATCTAGAATTCTATACTCAACTATTATTCAAGTCTGAATGCAAAATAAATGCACCTGTAGATATTTAAGGATGAAGAACATTTACCATCCACAATAAATTAATAGAAAAGTACTTACCTAGAAAAAAGAAAAAATAGTAATCCTGGAGAGATACATGAAGCAGCATCTTACTAAAGAAATCAGTGAAACTAATTGTAAAATCCATTTAAGTTAGGGTAACCACTGGAAGAAAAAGCAGATACAGGTTCTAGATTTTAAGAAGGATAAAACAACAGAAAATTCAGTCAGTCTTACAAAAGACAAAAAGAAACAACAAAAATCCAGGATAAGTAGAACAGGCAAAATAAGATGGGAGGTCAGATATATCAGCATCACTTTGTGACTGGGTTCAGTTCATGGATGAAAAGAGAATCTTAAACTGGATTTTTAAAAATACAGGTATTATAAGAGCCACATCTAAAAATCATCTGAGAAGGTTGAAAATAAAATGATGGAAGAAGTGATATTCACATAAAATGAATAAAAAGAAATTGTATATGATTATATATAAAGTAAAAAAAAAAAATTCAAGGAAGACCTGGAAAATGGATCCAGTCAATAGTAGTGAGCACCCCTGATATCTAAATAGTGGCCTCCAAACATCATTTCCCACTAAAAGGAATTAGGGTTCACTTGAGAAAAGGCTGATTCCCAGGTGTGGGGCAAGAAAGGTACATGATGAGCCTGGCACAAGTTGTTGTATTGGAGACAAGAAAGCTAAAGGCCAGAATGTCAAAAAGTGGTTTTGGCTAAAGGCCAAAGTGTCAAAACCACTTAGGAATCAACTTGAAGAGGCTCTTACTGGCTAAAGATGTGACAATTTTGCATTAACAAAAACAATAACTGGGGGAGTTCCCATCGTGGTGCAGCAGTTAACAAATCCGACTAGGAACCATGAGGTTGCTGGTTCGATCCCTGGCCTTGCTCAGTGAGTCAAGGATCCTGCGTTGCCGTGAACTGTGGTGTAGGTCGCAGATGCGGTTCGGATCTGGCATTGCTGTGGCTGTGGTGTAGGCCAGCAGCTGTAGCTCCGATTCAGCCCCTAGCCTGGGAACCTCCATATGCTGCTGGTTTGGCCCTACAAACAAACAAACAAACAAACAAGACTGTGTTGGATTAAAATACTTCAAGTATATGATATAGAATAATTAAAAAAAAATACTCATTGGCTACTTTCTGCAAGGAAACATTAAACAACACCATGGGACTATAATCAGTAAAATCCAGATTGGAGGAAATTCTGCAGAACAAATGACTCAGTTCTTTCAACAAATAATTCCAAGGAAAAAGAAAGTGTGTGGAGTAGAGGGGTGGGGAGAGCTATAGATTAAAGGAGAGCTAAAAGACATATCACCCAGTTGCATATATGGACCTTAACTGGATTTGATACAAACAAATACACTATTAAAATATTGATAAGACATGTAGGGAGATTTGAGCACTGACTGGATATTTAAGAATATATTGTGGTAGTGATGAAAAAAAGAGCTCTTATATTTCAAAGATTCATGCTGAAATATTTATAGATGAAATGTAATGTCAGGAATGTATTTCAAAATGATAATTCCTGCAAATTGATCATTTTTGGCTGTGAATTAGTAATGGAGTTTATTTCATTATTCCTTGCATTTTCATAAATTTTTTAAAAGTTAAAAAAAGAAACTAAGCCTAAGAAGTTTTATAAGTACAAGTAAATTTTCCAAAAAGAGATAATTTCTATGTAATATACATTATTCTAGTGTTGGAAATGTATCCATTTCTTTTTGTGTATCCAGCAAAGCACTGATGCCAAAACTATGCAAGATTAACCTCATTTGGAACATAGATGCAAAAATTCTGTTTAAACTTCAGTAAAGCAAATACAACAGTATACCAAGGGAATATATTATGAAAAAGGGAAGTTAATTGCAGAAGTCCAAGAATCTAATTTTAACTTAGAAATTTATATGTCACTACATTTACTGATTAAGGCATCTGATTATATCAATAAAAGCTGAAAAATAATTGGTAAATTTAACATATGTTATTGATTAAAAAAAACACCCACAAACTTCTAAGCAGGTAGCTGTAGAAAGGCAAGTTCTTATCTTAATAAAAAGACTTACCAAAAACCTATAGTAATTGTAATAAGTAGAGGTAATAGTAGAGGAAATGCTATTAAGTCAGGAATAAAACAAGGATGTCTACTTTCATGTTACTATCCCACATTAAACTGGGAGATCTAGTCAGTGCAATAAAACAAGAAAAATGAATTAAAAGACCCTATAAATGAGGGCGTTCACCTACAAATAACAGAAAACCTAATTTGAAATAACTCATAAATAAATAAATTTTATTATGTCATGTAATAAATCCTGAGGCAGGAAGTCTCCAGAGATGGTTAATTCAGTGGTTTGCTGACTTCATCAAGGACCCAGATTCTTTCTATTTTTAATTCTACCATGCCTTGAAGGTCAGATCTGCAAATCTCCCAAGCTTCGCTCTTCCAGAGCAACAGGATGGCTCCCATATTACCAAGCACCCTATGTAAACCTGGGATGTCGAAGGGACATCTATTCCCGTTTATCTCTTTTCAAGATGAGGGAAATATTTCCCTGAAGCATTCCAGGATAATTTGTCACATCTCATTGGCCAGAACCAGGTTATATGCCCGTCCCAGAACTATGGAATAAGTTTCCAGTTTGCCCATGATGGACATTTAGTGGGAGAAAGAAAGTCTTTGTGGTTAAGATCACTGAGACTTTGGTGTGTTTGTAACTATAACATAACCAAGCCTCTCCTGACTTGTTTAACAAAACTTAATCGACACCTTTCTCCTCTTTGAACAATAGGTCCAGTCATTCCCTTTCTTGCTATGTTAACCCCACTCCTTCCTTCTCTCTGGAGTTAAGCACTTTTATTAATTTCTTTTAAATACTTCCAGTATTTCTCTGTGCAGATACAAATTCTTGCACAAAAGACAGAAATTATACATTACTATTCTGCACCTTCCTTTTGTGACTTAAAATAGCTCCTGAAGCTCTTTCCATATCAGTACATAAAAAAGCTTCCTAATTTTTTTTAAAGCTATCTCGTGTTCCCTTGTGTGATCAGAGCACAGTTTATTTAACCAGTTCCTTATGGATGGACTTTTGGTTGTTTCTGATCTTTTTCTATTGTAGACAATGATGCAACGATTAACTACCTTGTACATACATCATTTTGTCAGCGTGGAGGGAAACAAAATCTCCAAAAGCTGAAATGTCAGGCCAAAGGGTAAATATATTGTAAATTGGGGAAATATAGCCAGTTGCCTTCTATTATGATTGTACATTTTTCACTCCCACTGACAACAATTAAGATTACTTGATTCCTGGAGTTTCCACTTCTGCGTAGTGGGTTAAGTGTTCCAGTGTTGCTAGAAATGTAGCGTAGGTTGCCACTGTGCCTCAGATTTGATCCCTGGCCTGGGAACTTTCATATGCCATGGGTGGGCTCTCCCAAGAAAGAAAAGAAGAAAAGATTACCTGATTCCCCCATAGCCAGGCTAACAGAAACTGCTTCTCAACTTTTGAGTTTTTCCTTATTTATAATGATTTCAGTTTTGTTTCAATTTGCTTTTTTCTTAGGACCTTAAGAAAATTTACTCTCTTTTTGTATGTGTAAGGGACATTTCTGTCTGTTTTTCTATGAATTTTCAGTTCATGTATTTTGCTTTATTTTTCTTTAAAAAGACTGATCATTATTGGTCTTTTTTGTTTTGATTTGTTGTCATTCTTCTTATATTTGCATAATTAGCACTTTGTCTAAGACGCAGGTTGCAAATATATTTTCCCGGTTTTTCATTTGTCTTTCAACATTGCTTATTACAGGAGTTCCCATCGTGGCTCAGTGGTTAACAAATCCGACTAGGAACCATTAGATTGCGGGTTCGATCCCTGGCCTCACTTGGTGGGTTAAGGATCAGGCATTGCCATGAGCTGTGGTGTAGGTCGCAGACGTGGCTCGGATCCCACATTGCTGTGGCTGTGGTGTAGGCCGGCGGCTACAGTTCCGATTGGACCCCTAGCCTGGGAACCTCCATATGCTGCGGCTGTGGCCCTAGAAAAGACAAAAACAAACAAACAAACAAAATATTGCTTATTACATATTTTTCTATGTACTTAAAAAATTTTATGTAGAGGTTCCTTCTGCGGCACAGTGGGCTCAGGGATCAGGATGGCCACAGCTGCAGCATAGGTTGCAACTGAGGCTTAGATTCAGTCTCTGGCCCAGAAACTTACATATGCTGTGGGTGTGGCCATAAAAAAATTTATGTAGTAAAAATTACCATTTTGTGTGTATCTTCTGCACTGAGTCACAGTTAGTTCATAAAGAAGATATGCGTGTTCTTCTGATAGTTTTATAGTTTCATTTTTTTTTTTTGGTCTTTTTGCCTTTATGTACAGCCGCACCTGCGGCATATGGAGGTTCCCAGGCTAAGGGTCTAACAGGAGCTGTAGCTGCTGGCCTTCACCACAGCCACAGCAACGCAGGATCCGAGCCTCGTCTGCAGTCTTCACCACAGCTCACGGCAACGCTGGATCCTTAACCCACTGAGCAAGGTCAGGGATCGAACCCGCAACCTCATGGTTCTTAGTCGGATTTGTTAACCACTGAGCCACGACGGGAACTCCTTTAGGGCAGTAATAAATAGCACAAGTGATAATGGGTAGCTTAGTTTTATTTCTTATCTTAGCATGAATTCTTCCATTGTTCTCCATTAAGAGTGTTTCTGGATTAATAAATCATGTTAATCATGTTAAATAAACCATCTATTTATATTTTGTGGGGCGTTTCTTAAAATCAAGAGTAGACCTTTACTTTTTCCCAAATCCTTACTAGCATCAGTTGAGTTAATTTTTCTTTTCAGATATGTTAATATAGAAAGGTCCCTGATATTAAACCACCTTTTCATTCACAGAATAAATATAGGTTGATTATTTATTTATTTATTTATTTATTGCTTTTTAGGGCTGCACTCATGGCATATGGAGGTTCCCAGGCTAGGGGCTGAATCGGAACTGTAGCCACTGGCTTATGCCACAGCCACAGCCACAGTCGCAGCAATGCAAGATCTGAGCCGTGTCACGGCCACGCTGAATCCTTAACCCACTGAGCGAGGCTAGGATCAAACCTGCATTCTCATGGATGCTAGTCAGATTTGTTAACCGCTGAGCCACGATGGGAACTCCTGATTATTGGTTTAAATGCACCCCTTGATTCTGCTTGTTAATATTTGACTTGGTTTTTTACATTGATATTTTTAAGTGAGATTATAATATCTGTAATTTTCTTTGTGCAATCTTTGTCAGGTTTTGGTATCAGCGTTATATTTGCTCTGAAACCATTTACAAACAAATGATCAAATGGAGGTTTCTCAGAAAACATAAGCCATGTGAATTTAAACCACGCACCTACATGAAGCCTAGCTGCAGTTCTGTATTTTCAGAGGATATTTTAATTTTCCTGCCCATCTAACATCAAGATTAAAGCTGGTAAGTTTTCTTACTGTACTTTTCTGTGGCCTGGATTTTTCTAGCTTATTTTTTGGTGTTGTAGCTTTGTGCATGGGTCTCCTATACATCGCCCTCACTTTGGAAAGACTTTCGTGCTCTAGGCATTGGGCAGGTGCCAAAATGGAAGCCTGAGGTCATAAAAGATGACTTTAAGGCACTGGGCATTCCACTTGGATTTCTCCTTTCACTCATTTGGCCTATTAACTTTTTGTAACTTTCTTGATAACTTATTCTTAAAACTAAAAACAAATCCATTTTATCCAGGTTTTGTGTTTGTCTTGCACAAGAAAGCTGTTAAGGCTATCTGGTCTACTATACTGCTAGAAACAGATATTAGGACTTATCAAATATCAAAATATTTTATAATACTAGAGCAATTAAAATTGTGCGGGTTTGGCATAGAAATAGATTAATGAGGCAGAATGGAGACTATAGAAATAAATCTGTCTCTATATAAGAAATTAGTATATGTCCAAGCGTTAAAAATTAAACTCCAGGTGTTCCTGCTGGGGCACAGTGGGTTAAAGAACTGGCTTCTCTTTGGAAGCGCGGGTTCAATCCCTAGCCCAGGATATGCCATATGCTGCAGGTGCAGCCAGAAAAAAAAATTAAATTCCAGATAGATTTGAAAAATAAAAAAAAAAACAAAGTTATGAAAGTGTTAGTTTAAAATACAGACAAATATATATAACTACTGAGAAGGAAAGATCCTCTAAATCAAACACACACACATGCACATAGGAAAATATAGGCAAATACTTATAATTCATGGGGTAGAAAAAACTCTCTAAAGCAAGACATACTTATATTTCCACAAAAAGCTTTATAGGAAAAATTGATAGATTTGATTACCTCAAGGTAAAACCTTATCCTTATAAAACACATCAAAACCAAAGTGAAAGAAAAAGCAAGAAGCTGGAAGAAAAGATTTTCATTATATATACAGTAACAAAAAATTACTATCGCAAATATGTTAGACAGTAAACAAGAAAAAAAGCAATTCAATAGAAAAACTGTCAGTGGCTATAAAGAAGCAAAATAAAAAGCCAATAAAGATATAAAAAGTTATATCCCTTTTGTAGTTAATCAGGAATATGAAGATGCTGTTTCTTAACTATGATGTCGACAAGAATTTCGTACTGGTTATATCAAATGCAGGCAAATATGCGGAAAATTGATATCCTAATTTAAGTTTTTGGGAATTTAGGTTAATATCATCTTTTTAGAGGATAGTTTAGTGATATCAAAATTCTTAAAAAATGCATTCCCTTTAAGTAATAATGTGTGTGTGTGTATATATGTAAGAATGTATATATATATATATGTATATGTATGTATATATGTAATTGACTGTAACTCAGCCATAAAAAGGAATGAAATAATGCCATTTGTAGCAACATGGATATACCTAGAGAATATCATAGTAAGTGGAGTAAGTCAGAAAGAGAAAGACAAATACCATGGGATATCACTTATATCTGGAATTTAAAATAAGACACAAATGAACTTATCTATGAAACAGAAACAGACACACAGACATAGAGAACAGACTTGTGGTTACCAAGGGAGAAAAGGAATAGGGGAGGGATGGATTGGGCGTTTGGGGTTATCAGAGGCAAACTACTATATATGTAAGATAATAGCAGTAGGAAGATGAAAAGAAGTCATCATCACTCCACACTTCTAAAAACAATATCTTGGAGTTCCCATCATGGCTCAGTGGTTAACGAACTCAACTAGCATCCATGAGGACGTGGGTTTGATCCCTGGCCTCGCTCAGTGGGTTGGGGATCCAGCATTGCTGTGAGCTGTGGTGTAAGTTGCAGACGCGGCTCAGATCCTGCGTTGCTGTGGCTCTGGCGAAGGCCTGCGGCTACAGCTCGGATTGGACCCCTAGCCTGGGAACCTCCCTATGCTATGGATGCGGCCCTATAAAGACAAAAAGACAAAAATTTTTTAAATTACAATAAAAACAATATCCTTTCTTTCTTGAAATATCTAAAGTGGATTTGATTTCCTAACCAAGTTCTGACTGATATATTGAATCAGATGGTTCAAAACTACCATAGCACTCTTTCTGCTGTGTACCGGGGTCACAGATGCTGATTCAGGGAGGTCAGTACGAGAAGGTCAAGTCAGGGTTCCGTAGTGGCTCAGTGGGTTAAGAATCTGGCATTGTCACTGCTATGACTTGGGTCACTGCTGTGACATAGGTTGGATCCCTGGTCTGTGGATGTGGCCAAAAAATAAAAATAAAAAAAAAAAAAAAGGAAGAAGAAAGTCAAGTAAATTCCCATTGTGGCTCAGAGGAAACAAATCCGGCTAGTATCCATAAGGATGCAAGTTTGATCACTGGCCTCTCTTAAACTCAGGTTAAGGATCCAGCATTTCCTCTAGCTGTGGTGTAGTTCACAGATGTGGCTCAGATCCTGTGTTGCTGTGGCTGTAGTGTAGGCCAGCAGTTGCAGCTCTAATTCGACCCCTAGCCTGGGAACCTCCATATGCCGTAGATGCAGGGCTAAAAATAACAAAAAGAAAAAAAAAAGGGCGTATTTCTCCTTTGCCTGAAATGGAGCACAATTAAACAGATGAAATTAAACCCTGAAGATGTCTTTGTTATGGGCTTCCCCTGGGTCATGGCATAAACTTTCTTCCTTCAATCTGTCATCTAATAATGGCCTTCTCCCCTTTTTTCCTTGCTAGCCCTTCTATTTCTTAAATAATGACTTCATTTCTAAGGATAAAAACTTTCTGTAGTGGAAACAATACCAACTTGTGAAACTGGAGCATAAGATCAATGGGCATGATTTTATTTATTTATTTATTTATTTAGTCTTTTTGCCTTTATGTAGAGCCGCACCTGTGGCATATGGAGGTTCCCAGGCTAGGGGTCTAACAGGAGCTGTAGCTGCCGGCCTTCGCCACAGCCACAGCAACGCGGGATCCGAGCCGCGTCTGCAACCTTCACCACGGCTCACGGCAACGCCGGATCCTTAACCCACTGAGCAAGGTCAGGGATCGAACCTGCAACCTCGTGGTTCTTAGTTGGATTCGTTAACCACTGAGCCACGAAGGGAACTCCGGGCATGGTTTTAAAGAGAACAACAGTAATATTAATGAGGATGAGAACTTTTATGAGTCAGAGATAAACAGTTTCAAGTTTTAACAAATATCTGTTCAGAATTTGTCATGTACTGTGTCAGACACTCACTGCTGGTGATGCCAAGGTTAAAAAGCTGATATGCCCTTATGAAGCTGGACTAGAGAAGTGAATTTGACTATAAGGAACAACAATGGCTTAAACATGGAAAGATTTATTCTTTTCCAATAAAGTCTAGAGGAGATAATCCAGGGATGGAGCAGAGACTTCACCAAGTCACTGGATACTGGGTTCATTTGAGCTTTTTATTCCATCACCTTCAGAGTGGTTTCCGTCCTGAAGGTCACTGCACAATCAAGATAGCTTTCTTAGTGCTGGCCGCCCCCTCTTCACCTCAGGCAGCAGGAAGATGGAAGGCGGTAAGGACAAAAGGCCCACCCTTCCATCTGAATGTGTTCTCCTTTCGCAGTCTTTCTATAAGTTCCTGAAAACATGGCTTCTTCTATCTCGTCGATCAGAATTTCATCACATGACCATACTTAGCAATGGAGGCTGTAGAGGTAATTTCTACATGGGCTTATTGTCACCCTCTATTCCTGAAAAGTGGGACAAATGGGTATTGGGTGGAAATTTACATTTTCTGCTATAGGAAGTTAAAATCTACTTGGGGAAGTAAGAACCTGAAATCTTGAAGTGGCAATTAATAGTATATTGGGAAAGGCCAAGTGATGGGTTGGTAAAATTTGGAGGAGGCAGGGTAGGTGTCAAGGCAGTCTGGGAAAGTGTTTTGGAAGAACTAGGATTTGAAGCCCTCTTTGAGGAAGAGAGATTCAGGAGACTGGGGAGGGTATTCCAGCAGGAAAGCAATGACCTGAGCAGAAGCCTAGAAGCTGGACAATGCAGATCAGCTCTCAGGGCAGGAGCAACAGACACCAAATGTTAAGCTACGAAGTAAAAAGAGTGTTTGGCTGGAAGGGAAGGAATACAGACTGATTTTTTTTTTTTTATAATTATCTACTGCAAATGTTCCAAGACCACTTTGCTGGGATAAAATGTGAATACTGAACTTCCTTGTTACTGAATTGACACTCTTGTATTTATACACAACTCGCGCCAGCAGAAATGATCGCATTATCTACTCCAATAAGTTCCACTAATTTTGGGATTGTCCAAAATAGCACAAAGAGTGTAACCAGTGACTATATGACAACACTAATCAAAATAAATACGTGGGATGCCTGAGCCCACAGCTCAAGGCTATTATTCATTACATGGAGGAAGAAAAAGCCTACAAATAGAGAGTTCTGGGCCCCTCTCCTAAATATTAATTGTTTATTTCATGATTCTCCTCCACTCTAAACAGACCTTAAACTGCCCCTTCTTAATATGCTCCCATAAAGGATTATAAACTAGAAAGGAGCTTGGTTTAAACAAAGTAATCAGAAAGTAAGCAACCTTCTTCTCTTTCCCTGTGGCTGGAAGCTTGTTTTGTCTGTTAAGGAACTTTTCTCTTCAGCGCACAGATCTCAAGGTCAAACAGAGGTCACTCTTCTGCTTTTTGAGGTATGGGTGCTTTCACGTTATTTGCTCATTTTTATTGCTGAGAATAACCATCCATTTGCCCACATAACCAGGGCCTCCTCAACACAAAGACTTGAGAGTGGGCACTGGCGGGGGGTTAATCCCATTCAACACAAAGCAAACAAGTTCAAATCTCATTAAATGTTGGACTTTGCAGCAAGAATACAAATATTTCCAATTTAGAAAAGGAAGACAGAAATGTGACACAAAAGTATTCTAATCATTTAGTAGAATAAATCGTACCAACATGATCCTAAAACTGTCAACTGGGTGGAAAAAAAGAATAAAACTCCATTAATAATACAACAGTAATGCTTACTTTTTCACATGAGGAAAATTCCATTATAACAAACAGCCCGAGGCTTTCAAATTGCTTTTGTTCTAGATCAGTGGAATATTGTTATAAAGAATATATTACTAGCAATGATAGTTTGGATCTGAAGATGAAACCTAGCTGATTATTTACAGTGAACTGACAGAGATGGCAGTGCCATGTGTGAATAACCTCCTTTGTGCAAATTTTTAAAAGGTAGACTTTTCATGTGGGCACACGGTTTGGTGAGAGAATGCAGCCTGGCATTCAACTCCATTTGCCTCCTCAGAGCACAGCTATACCACCTTCTGCAGAGGCCCTGGTTGCACAAGATTGTTCTTTTAAGACCCATTTTAAGTTGATTCTCTGAAATTACTTTCCTTGAGTCTATGGGATGGGCCTTACCATATGCCTCCTTTTTAGCTATAAGGTCCTCTATGAGAGAATTTCTCATATAAAGATGTGAACCAATGCCGCGGGTGTGGCCCTAAAAGCCAAAAAAAAAAAAGATGTGAACCAATGTTTTCGCCTCTAGTTTTGGAATCACTTTAAATTCATCCTACAAGGATCTTGTGAGCCCCCCTGTACCCCTAACAATGCCATGATCATGGTGCATCTGGCAAGACACAGGCCAAGGTTGGCCAGAGGCCTTGACCTTATAGGCAGGATCCTCAACTGCCACATGATCACCAAGGGAGCGTCTTAGCTTGGGTTCCCGTAAGAGTAGACCTTAAGACAAAGATTTGGATATGAATGATTAACTTCGGAAGTAGTCCCAGGAGGCATAGTGGGTTGGGGAAATGAGACAAGGAAAAGACAAATGACAGCAGAGCACACTATGGTTGTGGGTAGCTGGGGTCCCGTCCCACTGCAGACCCTCTGAGGTCCCTGTAAAACACACCTCAGAATTTTCCCACCTGAAAAAAAATTTTAAAAGCATTGTCCCACCGAGGGTAAGGAAGTTCGGTATTTATTCACTAACTCTGGCCCTCGTTGATTGAAGACTGTCCCTAGGAGGGGTACTGACATGATACTGGGGCCAGAGAAGACTCAGAAGAAGCAGGTGCTTGGGATATGAAGTCGTTGGTGGGCACAGGAAATTCCGCCAGAGCAGGAGGTGTCCTGCTGAGTGGCTGAGGGGTTGTAGATGGGACAGTGATGACACCTTCCTCCAAAGCTGATTCTCCGCATGAGATCCTAATACAGCCCCAGTGATCTGTGCCCTCTACCTCCTTAGCTTGTTGGGGCAGAAGAGGCCTGAGAGACACTTCTCAGCCCTCTAGACACCACTCATGCTCTTAGAATACATTTTTCTCCCCCTTTGCTTTCTAGATCAGTGCCTTCTGATCTTCTGCATGTAATTGAACACATAGGAAAGATCCTATTTGTACAGTGTTTTGATTTACCCAGGGTTTGCTTTGGAGGAGGGGGGCAAAAATGAAGGGGCTGCTTCTAGATGGAGTTGCCAATGAAAGTAAAGAGTTTCCAGCAACCCTAGGGGTCAAGGGAGTTCCTATCCCAGCACTTGGCCTGTCCGTGCACACCGGTGTTGGGTAGGGAAGTTCATGGCATTGTTGAAAGCCAGTAGAGGGGGTCTCATAAGATCCTTGTAGGTGGAGTTCCCGTTGTTGGCTCAGCGGTTAACGATCCTGACCAGGATCCATGAGGATGCAGGTTTGATCCCTGGCTTCGCTCAGTGGGTTAAGGATCCGGCGTTGCCATGAGCTGTGGTGTAGGTCGCAGACATGGCTCAGATCTGGCGTTGCTGTGGCTGTGGCTGTGGCTGTAGCCGGCAGCTGCAGCCCAATTGGACCCCTAGCCTGAAAAAAGATGCTTGTAGATGAATCTAAAGTGCTTCCAAAGTCAGAGGGAAAAGTGGTCCGCCTGCTCACCAAGTCCTGCTGATACTCCTTTATACCAATGGTTCTAACTTTCCTGTGGTCAGCAACCTCTTTGAGAATTAAATGAGAACCACGGACTTCCTTCCTAGAATAACATGTAAATACACACACATAGATGTGTAATTTGCAAACAGTTTTAGGGGATGCATGTAACTCCCCAAGCTCATCCAGGGACAGTGTAATACTTGAGCAATGGTATTGCGTGGATGTGTCCATTTTCTTCCATTTCTACAGCGCAAGTGCTTCTACTGGGTTGCTCAGATTCCTGACCCTGTCTTTGGTATGATATAGTGAAGTGATGAAGAGTCAGATATCCAGGGATCGTCTTAGCTGTGCTGCACATTAGCTGTGTGCCTTTAGGCAGGTGCCTTAACCGCTCTGTGTATCAGGTTCCTTACCTGTATAATGAGGATCATATAGTACCTCCCTTAGAGGGGGTGTTGTGAGGGTCAGAGAGTTAGTAAGTGTAAGACATTCAGGAGCTCTGTCTGGCACATGGCAGGTGCTACATAAGTGTGAGCTCTGCTATCGTTGCTGTTATTTGGATGGAGGCCATTGCTTTGGAAGGCAGAGTGACTTAATGGAAAGAGTCTAGATTTGTTGTTAGTCAGCAATGGGTGTAAACCTTTCTTCTCTCATTTACCAACTGTGTCATCTTAGGTAAGTAAGGCTTTTTTTTTTTTTTCCACTCTCTTTGTCTAGATATCCTTATCAAGGAACTATAAATTCACCAGTTCTCAATAAACATTTTGTAATGTCCTTTTACTATGCCAAAATTAAATTCATAGGTAATATGATCGTTCTACACACAAAATTTAAAAATAATTATTCTAATGCCCACATATAAATGAAAAACAAAAAGAGAGTTATTTATCATAAAACTATATAAAATGCGTAGACCTAATTAGAATAGAAACCATAATGAAGTAGTCAGATGCTTGTGCCTGTGTTTGGAATCACTGTGAAGGGAGTAGTTTCAGCTGCAGATTGATGCCCGTGTATGGCTTGTGTTGGTGACTTAAATGCCATGATCAGTATTGTTGAGGGACAGATTTTTTAAAAAAAAATTTGGTTAAAACTCCAAACAAAACAAAGTTAGATTCTTCTCTCAGTTGAAATAGTAGTTTACATTCCTGGAAAAAAACAGTGTAAATCCATGATAATACACTTTGTGATTATATGAAAAACAGAAGTAGGTGCTCGGCTTGATCTCTAGAACAGGGTTTTCACCCACAGAAATGGTCTTTGGATTTGTGTGTGTGTGTGTGTGTGTGTGTCACTGCTGTGGTTCTGGTCACTGCTGTGGCATGGGTTCAATCCCTGGCCCGGGGATTTCCACATGTTGTGGGTGTGGCCAAAAAAAAGAAGTAGTGATGATGTTAGGGATTTATATCTTCGTGTGAATGTGTGTTAATTATATGTCTCTCAAATCCAAATGGCCTATGAGCATAGAAAAATGTGCTAAGCCTCACTAGAAATTAAGGTAGTGAAATACTTATAATAAAAACAAGATACTATTTCATATTCGTCAGACTGGCAAAAAAGCAAAACTCCAACAATACCAAATGTTGGAAAAAAAGTAGAGAAAGTGGAACAGCCACTTTGGGGAGCAATTTTATTTTATCGATTAAGATTGGAAATGCTCTTATGTCTACATCCCAGTAAGTCGACTCTACGGTTTAAACCTTAGAGAAACACTATTTGGATGCACCAGAAGATATATATGTTTGTGACAGCATTACTTTTAATAGTGAAAAACTAAATCAACTGGAAACATTTAAATGTCATTAATAGAAGATCAGATTCATATAGCATTGTCTACTCATACAAGGGAATATTATACAGCAATTACAATGATGAATCACAACTTTGTGTCTGCACAATGATAAATCTTAAAAAACAATACAGAAAAGCTAATTGCAGGTTATGTAGAGTGTGACCCATGTAAATAGCTTAAAAACATGCAAAACAGTACCATATATTGTTTATAGATACATGAATATTTAATAAAAGCATAAAACATGTACAAGGGTGAGTGATACTTCACAATCTTGGTTATTTCTGAAGAAGGAGAAAGAATGAGATTGGGAAGAGGACACACAGAAAGCTCTCGGTTGTATCTGCAATGCTTTTGTTCTCCAAAAAATATCTGAAGGAAATGTGGCAAAATGTTAAGATTTGACTCGCTATAGAGAGAGCTGGAAATACTAAGTGGTTCTCTATATCTTTAATGTATTTCTATGAGAAATATTCCATAATAAAAATAATTTTTAAAAGTGATGCATCTATAAGGGGTATTTGTATGCTTGATTTAGCAAATTCCTTCCGACCTTCTAGGCACCAGATGCTGAGACAGAGAAATAACAATGAACAATATATAATCCCAGTCTTTGATGGTGGTTCTCAAACTTCGTTATGCGTCAGAATCACCTGAAAAGCTTGTTAAAACACAGACTGCTGGGCCCACTCCTAGTGTTTTTGATTCAGTAGATCTAGGATGGGACTTGAGAATTTGCATTTCTAACAAGTTCCCAGGTGATGCTGACATTGCTAGTTAAGGTGCCACGCTTCTTCCTTTTTTTTTTTCCTGTCTTTTTAGGGCCACACCCATGGCATATGGAGGTTGCCAGGCAGGTCCAATTGGAGCTGTAGAGGCCAGCCTACACCACAGCTACAGCAATGCTGGATCCCAGCCGTATGTGCGACCTACACCACAGCTCACGGCAACGCCGGATCCTTAACCCACTGAGCGAGGCCAGGGATCAAAGCTGCGTCCTCATGGATGCTAGTCGGGTTTGTTAACCACTGAGTCACGATGGGAACTCCAGGGACCACACTTCTGAAGTTGTTTAAAGGATTTTATTCTTGCTGTAAGAACTCCAGGAACTGATAGAAGTATTTTCTGGATGGCATGCTAAGCCAAGTCTCAAAACATATTTCTGCTGCTCACCCTGGGCCACATCTTCCTGGCTATTTTGTTGTTGTTGTTGTTATAGTTGATTTAAAATGTTGTGCCAATTTCTGCTGCAGAGCAAAGTGACCTAGTCATACATATATATACATTCTTTTTCTTCTGTCATCCCCCATCATATTCTATCCCAAGAGACTGGGTGGACACAGTTCCCTGTGCTGTGCAGTAGGATTCCTAGCTTCTCAAGAAATGTCACTCTGTCCTCTTACCCCTTCTTACTTGTGATTGTATGTATTTCAATTTATTCCATTAAAAATTTAGCTCCTCTAATCCTATTGGGTGCACACCCTATACAAAAGTCAACAGTTGTTTTTCTTGGATGTTGGAATTATGGGTAATTTAAAAATCTTTTTGCTTGTTTTTATCCTTTAATGTTTTCATAATGAACAGTTCCATTATGAACAAGTATTAATTATATAACAAGGCTTTCATGTAAAATAAATATATATCAAGTTGTGTTAGGCTCTGTGATGAGGGCGGAGGTACTACTTGCCTTTAAGAGGTTTATGATCTCATTCATATATACACTGGAAAAATATTTAGTAATAGACAAGGTATTCAGGAAACAGTGTTCACTGAGAACTAAATGTACAGTTGGCAAGTACGCTGGAAGGAAAAAATGACTAGGCTGCATGGCCCTGGGAGGAGCATTTGTGCCCAGTTTTGGATGATAAACCTGCCAGAACCAAAGCAGAGGGCAAGGGAGGCTGCTAGGGTCTCTGCAAAGCCTCAGGGTACATACGGGTGCTCAGTGAACACTGTGAAGAATTGAACAGTTACTGAATTCATGTAGAAACTTCACTTGAGCGCAAGCACACATTCAGCATCATAGTGGCTCATACCCAAGACATATAAATTAAAACCAAAATTAATTGCATTTGGGTTTATGACAAGTCAAGTATGGGATAAAATGTCATTTTATCCTTTTATGTGATTTCTACATTGATGACCACATCCCAAAAGTGTATCTGTGCATTTATAAAGAAATTATCTTTAGGTGTGTTCTTCACTTTTGCCTTTAATTAGGATTGGGGAGTTTTGGCGTTCTCATTGTGGCTCAGTGGTAATGAACCCGACTAGTATCCATAAGGATGTGGGTTCGATCCCTGGCCTCACTCTGTGGGTTAAGTATCTGGCGTTGCCATGGCTGTGGCATAGGCTGGCAGCTGTAGCTCCAATTCATCCCCTAGCCTGGGAACTTGCATATGCCGCACATGCGGCCCTAAAAAGCAAAAAAAAAAAAAAAAAAAACAACGCAGTTTATAGTATGTCAATTATAGCTCAGTAAACCTGTTTTTAAAGTATTGGAGAGGGAAAAAATAGCCTTGGAAACACAGGTACCATTAAAAAAAAAAGGGACTTCTGTGGTATTAGTTGGATAAAATCCTTTTCTTTTAGCAGATTTAAAAAATTACTGTTAAGCAGAGGTGAATATACAGTGAAAAATACTCCCATGTTATTTATTTGAATAATTATTCCTCTTTTTCTCAGATTTATTATTACTGTGGAGCACTAGGATACTAATGAAGTTAAAGCTTCTGGATCCTCACTTACAGAGCTCTTTCCAAAGTTCTGTAGCTAATTTTCTATATGTAATTGTGTTTTCTTTTTTAAAAAGAGGCCCCAAACTGTATAAAGTTTAGGCTTCACGAAACCTGGATGCAGCCTTCCCTCCCTTCCACTGCACTCACAGCATGCAGAAATTCCCGGGCCAGGGATCAAACCCACGCCACAGCAGCAGTTTGAGCGACAGCTTTGACAATGGCCGATCCTTAACCTGCTGAGCCAACCAGGAACTCCCAACTTGTTTTTTTCTTTTTAAAAGATTGTATTAAAGGTCTTTAAAGAGTTAACGTCCAAACTTCAGATCCAAGCTGCCAAGGAGACCCTGTTATGCTGGCCCCACATTCCAGGAGGAGCCACAGCACATCTAGCAGTCCCTTGGCACAGCATGCCCTCCCGGGAGCCTGTAACACAGAGGTTCTGCCTGTGCGATGGCACACAGAGCTCTGCCTTTTCAGCATAAAGCTCTGCACTGCCCCCAGAGGAGCCAAACCTCTTCTGAAGCACAATGACCAATTCCTGGACCCACCAGCACTTCTCAGCAAGAGCATTCTGTGTCCTGGAGACCAAGATAATGACTTCTGTCCTGGTTGGTATAAGGCAGATTTCAACTCCAGAGTTTCATTTTTGGCTGGCACCCAAGTGAGACACTTATTCAGTTCAGCTTTGAGGATGCCACCGGTAACATCTTCTTGGAAATTGGCACTGCCATGTGGCTGCCTGCTGTCACCTTAAGGAATGGCACGATGTTGCTGTAAAATGACCTAAGGAGTATGATGTGAGCAAATCGTTCCCATTGCTCCTGCAGGCAGAACACAAACACCCAATGAACTTTAGGACTGTGGTTGCCAGGCTTAGACTTAGAGCACCATTCTCTCCTTGGATAAGCCCTCGTGGACTTGGCAAAAGCAGCTGAGGAGCTTTGAATAATATTTCAGACTTCCTCACTTCCTTTCTCATCAACTGCTCTATCTGGAGAGACCTGAGTGTGAAGGAGAAAAATGACCCAGTAAGTACACTTCGTCTTCAGCGGCTTGTGAATGTCTGTTTCCTGCCTCCTTGTACAGCAATCCAGAATTGAACAAGCAGTGTAAGAGAGGAGAGCTTTGCCTCAGGTTCTCTTTGTGACTCAGCATTGGGGGATTTCAGTTCCAGCACCTCCAGAGAGAGTGTCTTGAAGTGGACACGGAAATAAGATCGTTTACTACATTTGGGCCACATTTCACACTGTTCCTGAGTACAGTGTCCTTGCTCTTCTTCTCTGATCCCACCAGTCCCTCAGTACAAGCTTAGTGCCTTCCTCCTGCGGTTGCCTTCCCAGATCTCTTAAGTGTAGAGTGAAATCTTCCTCCCCCAAACCGAGCACTTAAGATATGACAATTCTTGAAGCTGATAGGAGTTTAGACTCTAACTGCTATAACCATGTGATCTTGGGTAAGTGATAACTTTTCTGAGCAGATAATAATTCATTTTCTATACTAATATGGGTTAGTTTTATGATTAAAATGTTTTATGGTGGCAGGAACAATTCCTATTGATGTCATGGAGGTAGTGTGAAGCTTAGCTAAGAATATATGTAAACATCTTTCCTAAACTATAAAATGCTCTACAAATATAAGGTACCAGCAGGGGAGATATTCCAAATATTTAATGACTGGTAGTCATTGGCCTTGACCAGTCAGAATAGTCTTCAGTCACAGCACTGGAGCCAGATCCAATAGGCTCCCGACTGGGCCAGACATTAACTCTTTAGTTGCTAAATTAAAGGAAGGTTTGGGGTTTCCTGAAGGAGAAGCTAAGCCAATGGGGGTCTGGTGGAAAAAGACTCAGGGGACTAGGGCCACAGCTATCAAAAAATATTTTGGAGTTCCCTCTGGGGCACAGTGGGTTAAGGATCTAGCACAGATTCAATCCCTGGCCGGGGAACTTCCATATGCCCTGGGTGTGGCCAAACATTTTTTTTAACTTGCATGTCAGTGTAATACACTATTGCTTAAAATAGAGCAATACTCTTTTATTCATTTGCCAAAAAGCAATAGAGTTCAACATGGATTTTTATGTATATATGCAGTGTAAGTTTTTTTCAAAACATATGCCCGGAGTTCCTGTTGTGGCTTAGTGGAAAGGAATCTGACTGGCATCCATGAGGATGCAGAGTGATCCCTGGCCTTGCTCAGTGGGTTAAGGATCTGGTGTTGCCATGAGTTGTGGTGTAGGTCGCCGATGCGGCTCAGATCTGGTGTTGCTGTGGCTGTGGTGTAGGCCAGCAGCTACAGCTCTGATTCAACCCCTAGTCCAGGAATTTCCATATGCTGTGGGCAGGGCCCTAAAAAGACAAAAAAAAAAGATATGCCCAAATCTCTTTTATATTCCAGTAGGTTGTAATGACATTATAGAACTCAGTTAAACCTGAAAAGTCTACTAACAAATCTTAATTTTTGAGGTCTGTTGGTTTTACTTTTAAAAAATATCCAGTATCCAAATATCTTAATTAACTCAAATTAATCAACATTCAAAGAACCAGGAAAATCTTAAATAATAAGAGAAAAAGGCAATCAACCAGCAACAACACCGACACAAAGACTTTTAAACAGCTATTGTAACCATCGAGAGACATAAATAAATGGAGAGACATCCTGGAATCCTAGTTGGAAGACTGGATTTAGTTGAGCATGTCAGTTTTCTCCAAATCTATAAATTTAATGTAATTCTGATCAAAATTCCAATAAGATTTCTGCTGATAGATTCAAGCTGATTTTCCATATGCAAAAGTATGCCACGAAAAGCTAAAAACAAAAAAAATCTTGACCTCAATTTCATACTATATACAAAATTTAACTTAAAATGGATTGTAGATGTAAAACTAAAAAACTTCTAGAAGAAAATATAGAAATATTCTTAGACTTATCAAAAGCACAACCCATAAAAGAAAAAAAATTGATAAATTGAATTTTATTAAAAGGAAAAACTTTTGCTTTGGTTTTTGAAAAGCACATGAAAGGATGGTCAGTATAATCAGCCACTAGGAAAATACAAATTAAAACCACGATGAGATACTGCGCAGCTATTAGGATGAAAGTAAAACAAGTGAACAAACAAAAAAAACACAAGAGCCTGACAGTATCGACTAATGGCAAGATGTGGAGCTACTGGAATTGCTGGTGGGAATATAAAATGGTACCCAGGAAAACAATTTGCCTATTTCTTATAAAGTTAAACACATATTTACTATATGATATAGCATGAGCCACCTCCTAAATATTTATTTTAGATAAATCAATTTTATATTCACCCCCAAACCTGCACATGAATGTTTATGTATGCTTTATTTGTAATCATTACGATACAATGGAGACAACCAAAAATCCTTCAGTGGGTGAGTAAAGTGGGTACTTTCATACTCTTTTTTTTTTTTGTCTTTTTAGGGCCACACCCACGGCATATGGAGGGTCCCAGGCTAGGGGTCTAATCAGACTTTCATACTCTTTAGCATTAAAATACTATTTATCAGTAAATATTATTGCTAGTAGAGTATGAATACTGTTGAGCAATAAAAAGGAATGAACTATTATTACTACATGCAGCAACATGAATGAGTCTCAAAGACATTATGTGGAGTCAAAGAATCCAATCTCAAAAGATAATATACCTTCTCCCAAGGCAATACGAATAAAACCAAAAATAAACAAATAGGACCAAATCAAACTTACAAGCTTTTGCACAGCAAAGGAAACCTTAAAAAAAAAGGCAGCCTACAGAATGAGAAAAATAGTTGCAAATATGAGAAAAATAGTTGCAAACGATGCAACTGACAACCAACAAGGGCTTAATGTCCAGAATATACACACAACTCATACAACTCAACAACAACAAACAAAACAAAAAATCAAACAACCTAATTGAAAAATGGGCAGAAGACCTAAACAGACATTTCTTCAAAGACATACGAATGGCCAGTAAGCACATGAAAAGATGCTCAACATTGCTAATTATTAGAGGAATGCAAGTCGACTACAATGAGCTACCACCTCACGCCGGTCAGAATGGCCATCATTAATAAGTCTACAAATAAAAATGCTGGAGAGGAGTTCCCATTGTGGCTCAGCGGAAACAAACCCAACTAGTACCCATGAGAGTGTGTGTTCACTGGCCTCAATCAGTGGTTTAAGGATCCAGCATTGCCTCAAGCTGTGGTGTGGGTTGCAGTCTTGGCTTGGATCTGTCATTGCTGTGTCTGTGATGTAGGTCGGCAGCTGTAGCCTGGGAACTTCCATATGCCAAACTTTCAGCCCTAAAAAAAAAAAAAATGCTGGCAAGAGTGTGGAGAAAAGGGATCCCTCCTCCACTGTTGGTGGGAAGGTAAGTTGGTACAACCACTGTGGAAAACAGTATGGAGGTTCCTCAGAAAAATAAATATAGAACTATCATATGATCCAGCAATCCCACTCCTGGGCATATATCTGGACAAAACTTTCATTCAAAAAGGCACAAGAACCCCTGTGTCCATTGTAGCAATCTTCACAACAGCCAAGACATGGAAACAACCTAAATGTCCATCAGCAGATGAATGGATTAAGATGTGGCACATATATACAATGGCATAGTACTCAGCCATAAAAAGAATGAAATAATGCCATTCACAGCAACATGGATGTAACTAGAGAGTCTCATACTAAATGAAGTTAGAAAGAGAAGGACAAATACCACATGACATCACTTATATGTGGAATCTAAAATATGGCACAAATGAACCTACGTACAAAAGAGAAACAGACTCACAGACATAGAGAACAGACTTAAGGTTGCCAAGGGTGGGGGGAGTGGGATGGACTGGGAGTTTGGGGTTAGTAGATGCAAACTATTGTGTTTAGAATGGATAAGCCATGAGGTCCTGCTCTATAGCATAGGGAACTATATGGAATCTCCTGGGATAGACCATGATGGAAAATAATTTTTTTAAAAAGAAGATATGTATATATGTGTGTGTGTGTGACTGAGTCACTTTGTTGTATGGCAGAAACTGGCACAACATTGTAGATCAACTGTACTTTAATAAAAAATGAAAAATTTTGAAAAGATTATACACCTTATGTTTCCATTTCTATGACATTCAGGAAGAAGGCCAAGTGAAGGAGTAATGGAGAACAGGCAAGATGTTGCCAGAAGTTAGGGAGGGGGGTGATGGGCGGTGGGGGGTGTGACTCTGAAGACATAGCATGGGGGATTTTTTAGGTGTGGGTTATAGAGTTCTTTTTTTTTTTTTTTTTTGTCTTTTTGCCTTTATTTAGAGCTGCACCCGCGGCATGTGGAGGTTCCCAGGCTAGGGGTCTAACAGGAGCTGTAGCTGCCGGCCTCCACCACAGCCACAGCAACGTGGGATCCGAGCCGCATCTGCGACCTACACCACAGCTCACGGCAACGCCAGATCCTTAACCCACTGAGCAAGGCCAGGGATCGAACCCACAACCTCATAGTTCTTAGTCGGATTTGTTAACCATTGAGCCACGAAGGGAACTCTGAGGGTTATAGAGTTCTCTGTATCCTGATTGTGATGATATTTACACATAAGACTGTACACACACACACACACATACACACGTCAATTTTACTACATGTTGATTTAAAAAAAAAAAAAGCTTGTACCTAGGTAGGAGCTCTGAATCCCCCTGAAAGATACAGTTTGCCAAAATTCTGTGTTCCTCAACTCAGTTTCAAAGTAGAAAACAAAATATTATTGTCAAATAAATAGATTGTAAAAATATAGCAAAAACAAAACAAACAAACAAAAAAACCCGAGACCAAAACCACACCTCATATATGCAGCTTCACTAACTCAATATCCAGAGTTGGATTCACTAGGTAATTATCCTTCACAACCATAGAATCAGGCCTCAGATTATTGGAGCAACAGGTTGAACTGAAAAAACGAGGTAGAGGTGCTTGCTTGGTGAAATTGTGTCATTCAGAGGTTTACTGCGTTGTTCTTTGACTTAATTTCATTTTCTGTTTCAGGCTGGATCTATTGATAAGCACTCTGGGGCTATTTTTATGAAGAAAAAAAGAAAAGAAAGGTGTGTGTGTGTGTAAGAGTTCACAATGGGTTACAAGCGATCTGTGTTTTCTTTTTGCATCTTAGTGTTTTCAAGAAAGCTTTCTACTAAGCGTGTATTATGTTTATAAACCAATAGCCCAAGTCCATTATAAGGACTTAAGTCAATTACTTAACTAGAGTATCTTCCACGGAGAAAAAAATTATGGACTGTGTTTTATCTCATGTAGGCAAGAATGGGCTTAGTTTACTCTAGGTGTGATATCTAGTAAATGGGTGCTTCTAAAAGGATTTCAAACAGAGGTCCCTTAAAAGATTGTGTAAGCAATTTGGCAGTTCCTCAGAAAGTTAAACACAGAATTGCCGTATGACCCAGCCATTCCGCTCCTATGTGTATACTTATAAGAACTGAAAATCGGTATTCAAATAAGTACACGAACACTCATGTTCATAGCAGCGTTATTTGCAGTTGCCAAAAGCTGGAAACAACCCATGTGTCCATCAACTGATGGATGGATAAAAAAAAAACAGGGGATAGTATTCAGCCTTAAAAAGGAACGAAGTGCTGACACAGGCTACAGCAAGGGTGAACCTTAAAAACGTTATACTAAGTGAAAGCGGCCAGACAGAAAAGGTCACATATTGTATGAGTCCATTTATGTGAAATAGCCAGAACAGGTAAAGCTAATGACAGAAGGCAGACAAGTGGTAGGGAGGGGTTGGGGGAGGGGGGAAGGGGGAAAGGTGGTGTCATGGGTATGGTGTTTCCCTTTGGGGAGATAAAAATGTTTTGGAACTAGACAGATGTTTTGATTATACCACACTGTGAAAGTATAATGTACCACTGAATTATGCACTTTAAAATAATTAATTTTGTGTTCTGTGACTTTTACCTCAATTTTAAAATATGATGAACTGTGTCCCTGCAATCTTCTTCCCATTTGCAGCAAAATCTTTGTTTTTCAAGAAAATCATAAGGGATAAATTTAGTTTCGCCCATATCTGAATAGTTAAGAACTCTGAGTGGCATGTGAATTAATCAGTGGTATGTATTTTTTCTGAAAGTGATCTGAATATTCTAAAAATATTCTGAGGAATTGAGTAGTCAGAATGGTTACAAATCAGCATAATGAACTCGCTTTGTACAAGCTTTTCAATGCTCCT
The DNA here is from genome assembly GCA_004024745.2 of Catagonus wagneri. Classification (NCBI taxonomy): domain Eukaryota; kingdom Metazoa; phylum Chordata; class Mammalia; order Artiodactyla; family Tayassuidae; genus Catagonus; species Catagonus wagneri. The sequence goes on from PVHT021183523.1 coordinate 20,140,460, forward strand.
CATGTGTAAAAGGTATCTACAAATATTTAATTATAGCAAAATCATCTGTTGGAATAACATTCTATTTAGCTGCTGTTGCCCCAGTGGCCTTTGCAATTCTTGGGATGCTGTGCCTGACAAAGGCACTTCTTTGTTGTGATGAGGGTGAGAGAAGTGAGAGGGAGGGGGAGTGGGGTATTACCTACAATATTTGACTCTGGGGCCTGGAGTGATTCTAAAAATTTTGAAAACCTCAGGTTTCTCTTTTCACTTAGCAATGGCTCTTCTTTCAAACATCCAATTTTCTTGACAAATTCTTAGACCATCTCATTTTTCCTTTGAAAGTTTGTAAAACCCTGTGGATGATGCATACCAAATGACTCTCCTTTAAAAAAATCATCACAAAGTCCTTTACTGAAATTCATTGTTTGAATTTTCCATTTTATTCGTTCCTAACCACGACTCTGAACATTTCAGGCAAGATTTCTGAGCTGGATATTCCCTGCCCATTCCAGACTCGCTCTTACCTTTTCCCACTGTACCCTAGGCCCTGGCAGGCTGACCTCCATTGATTTCATTAACAGGCTGCAGACCCTCTGGCTTCCTGAAGGGTTCGGCCAATGGGAGGCACATGTGGGAGGTCACAGGGCAGGGACAGAGAGAAGCTGGGGTATCCATTCGTCTACAGCACTCTCTGCTGCCTGTGGGTCGACTATGGCTGCCTTCTGGGTTGTGCTCTCACAGAAGGCCATCGTTTGTGCTCTGCCACCCCTCTCCTACAGCTACAGTCACAGCCATGACTCCAGCAACAGCTTGCCCTCCGTTCCAGATAGTTCTCATTTCCACCATTTCTGACTAACGGGTGGAAAAGGCTCCATGCCATTTTCAGTCCTTTCGTGCTAGACCATCCCTGGCTGGTTTCCCTTAGCTCTGCACAAAGGACTAACTGCATAGTTTGTAGGGTCTAGTGCAAAATGAAAATGCAGACCTCTTTGTTGGAAGACCACGATGGATTTCAAGATGGTGTCTGCAAGGCATTAAATAGTGCAGGGCCCTTCTAAGTGTGAGGTCCTGTGTAACCACACAAGTTTCACATCCAGGAAGCCGGCCCTGCCTGCACACTATTGTAAATAGTGCTTACCTTAAAACTGCTCCGTTACCTTTTGAGTGTGCCACTCGTTTCCTGCCAGGATCCTTTCTCATACAAGGTCTTATGGATTCGCACTCCCATTTTAAAAAATCCTGACTGCATTAGGGGTTCTGGAAGAGTAGCCATTATCTATACCGAGATTTAAACACTGTGCAATCTAAAATTTTTTGATCTATTTGTATCTGCAGTAGGAAAGTCACTCACTCTCTGTCTTCCTTGTCCTTACAGCAAACAAAGCCATTCATTTGGAAGCCACTGAGGGCCAGCACAGCCTTGAACACTACCAGTCATGTGCTGGTACCCTAGCTGAGATGTGTGACTCCCAAACATGCCTTCTGGGTAGGCACAGCAATTTTTAGCAGTGATTTCAACCAATGGGTTGCCTTTTTTTTTTTTTTTTGAAAGTATTGGATACAGAATCTACTATATATCCTAGCTTTTCTGTTTCTTTTTCTTTTGGAAATAAGACTTAAACTGAGAACTTTCTCATAGCCTGGAACCTATTTTCTCTGGCTAGAAACTTCCCAGAGATAGCGATCTCTTAGTGTTACTTAACAAAACACCAGTTAGGCCTCCTGTCTTGAGTAAGGCCTTCTCTCTCAACACTGTCCTTTACAGCCTTGGGGGTTGAGGTGACAAGAAACAAATTAGGCTATCTAGTTGGGTTCAAAATGGGAGTCCCATAAGCCCTTCTGTGCCAGGACTTTTTGCTTTCATTGCTTTGGTTGTTACAGATTCAGGGACGACAAAGAAAACGAGTTTGAGAAATGCTCTACAACTGTAGTGTTTCAGTGCTTGAACTTGCCACAGACTTACTTGCCCTTGACAGCTGAGCCTTCTTCAACAACTGCATTTAGGTACATGCATCACTCATTTCTAAAAGCACTGACTTGTTCTGTCCTCAGGGTCCTTTGATTTGGTCATGTTGCCTCTCGGAGCCTTGGATAGAGCAGGAAGCAGAGGTGGGATTTTCTTTCCATGCTTTTCCCCCTCTATTTCTCTCTGCCTCCAGGTTTCAGGAAGCTCTCCTAAACAGACACATTTAATATAAAGTATTATACAGAAGGGTTCACTTCTTTGAAGAGTTACCAAATATATTGTCTCATCTTTTCTCTGAAATGCAAATTTTCTCTCAAAGAGGACAAACTTTCATTTCAAAAGGGGGTCATATGAAAAAAAAAATAATTCCACCTGTTTAAATCCAGAGCACAGAAAAATTACTCTTAGAATAAATAATACAGGAATACTCACTGGGCCTAAAATATTTCATTAGGTTGTGAACTGGCTACATTTCCATTTCTATTCAGTTGTGATCTGTTCTTGGATAGGCAAATAACCAGCGTGGTCTCTGACATGACCCTTCTCTTGTGAAAGCCAACAGCCTTGCCTAGATTTCTAGTCTGGATGGCTGGAAGGGGCCAAGGGTCTTGTATTCAAACTGCAAATGAGGAAAGTCAGAGTAGCTGTTCTGAACTGGGTGACAGGGCTGGTAAGCACAGAATGGAGAATTTTGCCCAGTGCGTCAGAGTCCTAAGCCATGCAATTTTTTTTTGTCTTTTTAGGGCCCCACCAGTGACATATGGAGGTTCCCAGGCTAGTGGTTGAATCGGAGCTTTAGCCATCAGGCTACGCCACGGCCATAGCAACGGTGGGATCCGAGCTGCTTCTGAGACCTACACCACAGCTCACAGCAACATGGAATCCTTAACCCATTGAGTGGGGCCAGGGGTTGAACCCGCGTCCTCATGGATACTAGTTGGGTTCGTTAACCACTTAGCCAGGACGGGAGCTCCTAAGCCATGTAATTTTGCAGCGGTTCTGTGGAGATACATTTTTTTCGGGGAACATCAGCCCCCAATTTTAATTTGCCTCTTCCTCTGTCCCCAGCCCTACCATTTACCTTCTTGTACATTGTCTTCTACGTGGGTTGAAAGGGCCCTCAGCAAGTACCTGTCCACCTTACTCTCTGCAGTGTTCACCTCTGCCCCTCCCTGGTTTACCTGCCAGCTACAGGTAACGTCTGAACGTCTCACAGTAACAAAATTGCCATTTTCACATATCTACCATAAGCCAGTACTGTATTTCAACAATTAAAAAAATTTTTCATAATTAGTTATTTTTCTTTTTCTTTTTTTTTCTTTTTATGGCCACACCCGAGGCATATAGAAGTTCCTGGGCTGAAGGTCAAATCAGAGCTGCAGTTGCTGGCCTATGCCAGCCACAGCAATGCCTGATCTGAGCCGCATCTGCCACCTACACTGCAGCTCGTGGCAACGCCAGCTCCTTAACGAACTCAGTGAGGCCAGGGATTGAACCTGCATCCTCACAGACACTATGTTGGGTCCTTAACCTACTGAGCCGCAATGGGAACTCCAATTTTCATAATTACTGATAACATTTAATAGTAATTGAGGAGTTCCCGTCGTGGCGCAGTGGTTAACGAATCCGACTAGGAACCATGAGGTTGCGGATTCGATCCCTGCCCTTGCTCAGTGGGTTAACGATCCGGCGTTGCCGTGAGCTGTGGTGTAGGTTGCAGACGCGGCTCGGATCCAGCGTTGCTGTGGCTGCGGCGCAGGCCAGTGGCCACAGCTCCGATTAGACCCCTAGCCTGGGAACCTCCACATGCCGCGGGGTGCGGCCATAAACCCGCGGCCATAAAATGACAAAAAGCAAAAAAAAAAAAAAAAAAAAAA
>PVHT021183523.1:20151600-20252875 GCA_004024745.2 Catagonus wagneri
GGGTGGTTGTGGGGGGGTGGGCTGCAACTGAAGGTTGTGACGTTATAAAGCCTTCATTCTTCCAGCCATGAAACCGCAGGACCCTAGGAATGGGTCTTTGGGGGTTTTTGACGTGGTGCATATGTGTGTGGATACGCTCCTGTGGGCTCTTTGGGGGCTGGGTACTCCCCAGAAGTTAGAGTGACCACCCAGATGGGAGAATGTGTAAGAGAGTAAACCTGCTCCTTCACTCCCCAACTGCAGTTCAGGAGACTGGGAAGTTACTGCCGGTGGTCTGAAGAAATAGATATTTAAAACAACAGAAAACCACCCATTCACTGGCAGAGGCCGAGAGCACCTGGCGGGTAGCCTCTGGCCAGCACTGGGCTGGAGCGTGTGCGCCTGCCGTCCTTAGGTTAAAAGAAAATGACTTCTGGTTCCCCGTGTGCCTCCTTCAACTGGCCAGTTAGAGCCAGCTTTGTGGAAACTATTCCCCATGATAGACGCACCTTTGGCAAGTGAACGTGTTGAAGCTGGTTGCTAGCAGCGTGGCCCGGGCTGTTCTTGCAAAGTGCATGGAAATGATGCTTAAGAATGAAGGATCCAGGGATGTCTGAAGAGTTCTTTAAAACAACAACAACAACAACAACAACAAAAATACTGGCTGTTGGCACTTTTTAGCAGGCCAAGGAACAGAGATTTTTTTAAGAAAGGAGTTTTAAGTTGTCTCAGTTGGTATCAACCTTCTGCATCACTTACTGTTTCAAGAAAGTCATCTGCTGATGGAAAAATGTGAGGCTAAGAAGCAGGAGTATTTAGCGCTTAACTAGTTAACCTGCCTTCTTTACTTCTCTGTGCCTCTTTTCCTGGTCCTCAGCCTACTGGTTTCTGCAGAGTTCTTCTGAGTTGTAGGTCTTGGTTGTCAGATACCTTTATTATGCTTGGCATTTTATTTCCTTATTTTCCTTTAATTGAAGAATAATTGACTTATAGCATTTTATCAGTTTCAGGTGTACAACATAGTGATTGGATATTTTTATGCATTATGAAAGGACCCCCCCCCCCACCATAAGTACGCTAGGAATTTTGACTTGGCCAGGATAATTTTAGTACCAGGGATTCAAACCCAGGAATCTTTAGTAGGGTCAGGGAGTAAACACTAGGCAGTGTGTTAACTAAAGTTGGTTAAGCTTTCTGCAGTTCTACAGACAGGCTCAATACTGGCAGGGGGAAAAAAGATTTAAAAAAACAATCTTTTCACATGTTACTGATGGACAGTATTTTTTTTTTCTTTCCTTCCTGTCATCAGATTTCCAGATTGAGAATTTGATATTTGGCAGCTTGAGAGTTGAGTTAGTTGGGAATTAAACATTATTGCCACTTATCAGATGTTCTTAACTAGGCATTAGTTAAACAAATTAGCTATTATTTTTCCCCTGCCGAGAATCAGTCTGGTTAATGTATATGCTGGGAAGGTAAACAAAACCTTTCTGTGTTTATCCCAGGGTAGTGGAGTTGTTTACATGTGTACCCTCGAAGCCAAGAGCAGTCGTTCAGTTTTTATTTTTTTAATATATTTATGAGATGTATTTTATTGTCTTGCTTTGGCCATTAATCAAGTCACAGTAGCTTTTTTTCCCTCTTCTGCAGAGAATGTTCTTGTGGTAATAAAGGTTTGAAGGCCTATGAATCATAATTCATTCTTTTAAAAAAATATTGTCAGGATTTGATTTATAGGAATTGATACTGGGAGTGACGCACCTCTTTGGGCTCCGCCCTTGTAGGCATGTCCATTTTTGCCAAAGAACTGTTCAAGAAGCCAGCTTGTCATCTCAAAAAAGAGCGTTTCCCTTCTGCTTTATGGGCATTGAGAAGATTAATTTTGCAGGTTCCATAGTAAGCCTGGGTCTTTTCACAGCTTGGTAAGCGGGCTTCCACATAGCAGGCATGTGTTAATACCACATAGCATTTATGTGAGTTTGCTGTGAAAACAGTTGTTCTATGAACTGTGTGGAAAGTACTCAGTTTTACCTCCTTTAACCCACTTAGGCCTGTGGTTTTTGTTGAGGTGGGCACTTTAATTGTACAGGAGGAGACAGACTGTAGTGTTCTCTGCTTGCTTATATAATAAAATGTGTGGTCACAAGAAACAAAGTTTATTTAAAATATTATTTTTCTCCTGCTCTGTTGGGTGGGTTGGTCATAATAATCAAATGCATCGGGGTTTTTGGGAAGGTATGAGGCTTCTCCATAAAGTTGATTAATCAGAAAGCATTAAAATTGTCTCATGTTCAGCAGTTGACTCAGTTTACAGGATTTGTAAAGTGACAAAGAACTTTTAAGGTGGTTTGAGTCTCAAGGCAGGGGGACAACATCACTGGACAGGAAAGTGGGGAGGGTACCAGGGCCAACCACTTCTGGGTTTCAGATTTTTTTAATCTTAAAAAAAAAAATGCACATCTGGTCTGTGAGTTCCATGTGTGTCTCTGAAATTCTGTGCCTCGGTCCTGCAGAGAGAGGTCTCAGGAGATCCCCGCAGTCTGTCTCTTCCTGGGCCAACGGCCAAATTGCCTCATGGACTTAGGCGAGTTGATTACTTCTCTTTTTGTCTTCTCATGGAGAGAGTGGATTTGTACCTTGGCGTTCCACAAAGGACTCTTGAGTGGCCCCGTAATCTTGACTGTCAAACGCAAAGAAATACGTAGGAAAATCTGCCACCGTCTTGGGGGGAAAAAAAACGTGGTTGAGCCCCAATTATACGTGCTAATAGAGAGTGGGACACATAATCCCTGGCTCCAAAAATAATTTCAGTTCCTCTTGGAAGTTTCCCCTCCAGCCAGCTGGTTCACCTGCCTAATTACGCCTGGTCAAGTCTAAGGTTAATTGAGCTGTTATTCCCAGGCAGCAGGAGGAGGGAGTCTCGGGAGGAGTGGGAGACCAGAAAGCCTAGTGTGGCCTTTTCCACCTTCTGTGAAGAATTCATACGTGGGTAATTGGGATTTGGTTGGCTATATGTGATAAGGTTAATAATATGATATTGTATTGCAGTCACTTCCGGGGTATCATGTATTTCACCACAGGCACTTTTTGGGGGGGAAAATATTCTTGACGTTTTTATTGACTTAGAACATTGACATGAAAAGTAGGGATCCAGACAAGTGGTTTACACCCAGGCCAATACCTGGCAGCTGCAAAGGCAGTACAAAGGGGTGCTGCTTGGTCTGCTCTAAAAGCAGTTGAATTCAGCTCAGTTTTATTTCCAACCGCACAAAATTGTGTGATTTAGGGAGGAGAATCAGCTGGAATCTTGTGGATTAATAACATTTCTGAATTTGGGAGTTCCCATTGTGGCTCAGCGGAAATGAACTTGACTAGTATCCATGAGGCCCTGGCCTCGTTCAGTGGGTTAAGGATCCAGTGTTACCGTGAGCTGTGGTGTAGGTCGCAGACGCAGCTTGGATCTGACATTGCTGTGGCTGTGGTGGCCGGCAGCTGTAGCTCCGATTAGACCCCTAGCCTGGGAACTTCCATATGCTAAGAGTGCGGCCCTAAAGAAAGAAAGCAAAAAAGAAAAAAAAAAAACTTCTGAATTTGCATGTTGGAGGGGAGCCAATGAAATCAAGGGGAAACTAAGACATATTTGGTTTCTTTCGTGGGGAGGGGGAGAGACAAGCAGCTGCTAGGTATTGGCACATTTTTTTAAATCAAGGGTACTGTGGCATCTTAAGGAATAATATAGTTCTGGTAACATGACTTTAACCCCATGACTCTCTTAATAAACAAAGGAAATACACAACAAAAAGCCTCTGTGATATTTTCTAAAGATTTTTAAATTCTGCTTGTAGGGTCTTCTGGGTCATTTGGGTTTATTGAAGAAACATTATTTTTTTCCCTCATGGGAACAACAAGATGGGGAAGGCTGGGAGATGCTGAGATATTGGGCTGTTGGTTCAGCAGCATTAAAAAAAAATTTTTTTTTGATGGAGCGAAAGGGGAAAAAGAGCCTGTGTGCCTAAATGGCAATAACTCGGTGCTCCGTAGGAGGTTAACAGTTATTTTCATGCTGTACCGGATCTGGTTTATTCATGTCTACATTTGGCAACTACTTATTGAGCACCTACTATTTGCTAAGCACTGTGTTAATGCTCTGGGTATACATTGATAATAAAAAGATGTAGTCATCTTTCTCTGCCCATCCCCCACCCCGCCACTTGGCCTCCAGTCCAGAGGGGAGGCAGAAATGTAAAGAAATATATATTGCAAAATGGGATAAATGCTCTGATGAAACCACAGGGAGCAGTGACCTGGACTTACTTAGTCAAAGTAGCCTAGGAAAGCCTCTCTGAGATGGAGGAGAGCCTGTGGGGAAGGCCTCTGGCCCTGGTTGGGTGGGGGGGGACTAAAAAGAGGCACAGGTGGACAAGGGGGGAGGGGGAGAGGGCCCCATGAGAGGATCATGCAGGACTTGGAGCCTTGGAAAGGTTTAGGTGTCATTTGAAGGCAGTAGGAAGCCATTGAAAGTTTGCAGTGGGAAGTGACACCCCTGCTTGGTGTTTAAAGGGGATGGGCAGGTGTGGAACTGGAGAAGGTAGTAAAAAGGTATTTGGAGCAGGCCAAGTGAGGAGGTGATGAAGGTGAATGGAAGGGGGTGGGTGGATGTGAGATGCATATTAGAGGTAGAATGGGCAGGGATTGCTGATGGATTTGGTGCGGGGTGGAAGGAGGACTCTAATAACTGAAGTTCGGCTGGAGCAGTTGCGTAGACATGGGTGGTTGCCCTTTGTTGAGATGGGGGAGTGGGGAAATCTCCGGGAGCAGAATCAAGCCATTTTAGTTTGGACGCCACTAAGTTTGAGATGCCTGTTAGAGTCAAGGTGAAGATGTTCAGCTTGCGGTTTGATACAGTGTCCAGAGCCAGAGGAGTGACCTGGCAAGAGATCAAAATGTGTGAACCATCAGCCTAAGGGGTAGTATTTAAGCCCAGGAGACTGGATGGGTACACTAAGGAGCCTGCAGAGAGAAAAGGCTCTGTGTGTGTGTGTGTGTGTGTGTGTGTGTGTGCGCGTGTGTTACAGTGGAGGAGTGTTAAATGTTTCATGAGGTTAAAGCTAAAAGAGTCACCAATGGATTTGGCCAAATGGAAGCCATTGCTGACGTTCAAAGCACAGTTTGAGTGCAGCAGTGCATTGGCTTGGAGCAAGATTGGAAGGGGACTGGAGGTGAAGAACTGTGAATAGCAGTGTACGGACAACTTTTTGGCAAAGTTTGACTGTGACGGGGGTGGGGGGCAGAGAAATGGAGAGGCGCTGGAAGGACACGTGTAAAGAGAAAGATTTTGAGGGGTTGCTGCTGGTATATTTGTGTGATGATGGGAAAGATCAACGAAAACGGAGTGTTTCGTCAAGAGCAATGGGTTGAATCAGCTGAGAAAAGCCCTTGAGAAGGTCTGTGGGGAAAATCTGGTCCTGCCCGGAGCATTGGATCCCTGGCCAGGAACTTAGGCATGTAAGGTACCCCCCCCCCTAAAAAAGAGAATGTATCAAGAAGAGGGCAGGGGCAGGTGAGGGAGAGGTACAGAGCGGTGCTGCAGCAGCCATGTGCTCTGTGTGTCCACGGGGAGGCCACCCTGTCCTTGGGTAGGGGTTTGGGCTCAGGATTTCACACTAGCCAGAGATGGCAAGGGTTAAGACTGCATCAGAAAATTGTGCTGCATTTTTCTGAACATTTGAGTGCATTACCGAGCAGTACAAAAGGAAAGACAGGATTCTTTCGCTCGGGGAAAGGAGTCTTTGGTTAAAGTAATTTGGGCCTCACAGTGTCAGATTTATTTGAAAACTACGATGGGGAAAAGACATCTGTGATTTCCAGCCCTGTGCAGAAGTTGGTGGGCACTGTGTCATACGTTTTGAGCAGGAAAAAAATAAAAGGCGAAAGGACTGCTTCTCCTTCAGGCGGCCTTTCACAAAAATGTGCCATAGACCGGCCGGTCGGCCCCGGAGGCCCCAAGGGTGGGGTCTGTATGACAGGTGCCGAGGTGAAGAGAGAGTCTGAAGACCTGGGTTGGGGTCCAGCCCCGTTGTCAGGTTCTGGACAAGTCAGCCTCTGAGTGTGTCTCCGCATCTGTAAGAAAGAGGGTGATACCATCTGTCTCCTCTTCTCTGAGAGCTGTGAGGATAGAATCAGATAATGTACGCAAAGTGCGATGTAAACTGTAAGCGGCATCGCACACGGGCGCCCGCGAGGTGCAGTGATCTTCAGCCAGATCTCCTTTTCAGCTGTGAAACCTGACAGCCAACGAAAACCTCGCCTCCATTCCCCGAAGCTTCTACCAAAAACCGGTTCCCCATGTCCACTCTCACACTTGTTCCGTCCTGGTAGCCACCTTCTGTTTGAGGTTTCCAAGTCCTCTGTGATTTTTTTTTTAGTGAAACTGCGCTTACTGCCGGAAGGCTGGCATCAGAAAGGCTGGCTGTGAAATGCCAGTCTGTATAGGTTCACACTCTGATTCCATATATAGAATTTGAGACCTGTCCATCCCAAGGGCCAAATGAACTTGACTTGTGAACTGTGTTCAGAGGGAAACTTGAACCCACCCAAGAACCCCAGCTGTGGTCCAGTGTTGTTAGCAGTGATTCATTTGCCTTCTGAGTTTGTTTTGCAAATGAGGACTGTTCTATAAAGCTCAGGCTATCTAAAAACAGTCTTTAGCTCTTAGTCTTACCGTGTATGCTGGGGAGCCATTTCTAGTTTTTTTAAAAAGAATCCAGTACTTTGTACCAGTCACCTCTGGCCTCTACCTAGGAGGGTGAAGCGTTATTTATTTCTTTTAAAATGTCTTTTTATTATGAAAAAAAAAAAAAGCACACACAAAGGCAGGCAGACTAGTGTGATGAACTCCATTATACCCATCACCTAGGGTCAGCAGTTAGATTTTGCACATCTACAGATAAGTGGACTTCTTCCTATTTGTATAATAAACTCAAGTTGCCAGTTTTGAGAGATCAGCGGAACTGATATCAGTTTGGTTTCATAGAGGGGGAAATAATCAACGAAAAATCAGACAGGGAGGAAATGGATGACGTCATTGTAACAACTAGTGTTTACCGAGCCTTTTATAGGTCCAGAGCCTCTTTGACATGTCTTATTTTAACTGTCTTGCAACAACTATAGGAGGTAGATATTATTTTCACTTTACAGCTAAGGAAAGTGAGGCTCAAGAAGCAAAATTGAAAGAATATAAATAACCGATTAACCTAGAGTCACATGTCCAGCCAGCCCTAGTTTAATGCCAGAATTTGAATGGTCTCCAAATTTTGTGCACGGTCCTGCGGATAATGCTATATAGTATTAAATGAGAGATGTAGTACAGAATACATGCAGAGGGTCATGGAAACCAAGAAGATGATCTGGGAAATTTGGGCTTAGAATTCCAGTGACCTTAGTTGGAAATACTCAAATGAAATTTAAGCATGTTTTGGGCATTCTCTTTTTCAAAGAACTTGAATTGTCTGGCTCATTCCGGAGCACACGGCTTTAAGGCTGCCTCGTAATTAAACCAAAAACTTGACTTTACCAGATTTAGTGGCTATTCTCCACCAGCCTCCTACTCCACCCTGTCCCTTCTGTGGAGCTCCTCCGAGATCCTTTCTAGAGTGTGAGCCCTTTAGTCTCCAGGCTCCGGCTCTGAACACACCGGGCTCTGACCAGCTTGCTACCCTAAGAGCCCTGAGAAACTTCCTAAGTGCCCCTAGTGTTCTCTGCGCTGAGAGCCTCTCCTCATCTTTGGGAAACTGCCTCCCATCCAACTTCTTTGAAAGATTTTTTTTTAAAAGGCAAAGGGGAAAAACATGGAGTTGATGCCCAAGGAGTTGTAATAGATTGCTGTTTGAGTCCCCTCTGTTGTCATCACAGTGGAAGTACCAAACTCCCTTAAAATTCAACTGAAGGCTGCCTGTAATGAGCTGATTCTCAAGTGCTGGGACTTGTTCACTTCTCTTTTAATTGGGTGAACACATGTGAGCTGAGGGGTTTTCATGGGGAGCCACGGAAGGTGAAGACATTCAGTGTCCTCTTTCCTTTTGAAGAGTCCAAGCTTCATTAGAGACCAGCATGGAATTCAAGCAGTTTCAGGAAGACTCATTCCTGAAGTCTTCCTTGAGGGCATGGTGTGTCTGGTCATGGGCCAGACCATGGCGGGGGTGGGGGCGGGGGTGACTGGAGGAGAATGCTTTTGGGCTCCTGAAGCCCTTGGCTTATAGGGCTGCTGTCATCCTGACCACTGGGCTCTTTCATTCCTAGACTGCCCTGGGGAGGGCCGAACCGGGTCATCGCTCAATTTTGCACCCCCAGCACCTAGCACGGAGCCCGGCACTAGTTAGTACAGTATACGTGCTGACTGATATAAGAATCAACGGCTTTGTTGTTTAGGTTTTGCTTCTCATTCTCTCCCTAGTGGTTCTTGTTGGAGGGAGAAATTCAGGCTCTTGCAGCAGCTGATGGAGACCAGACTAGACCTTCCCCCTCACCTTTCTGGCCTGGCAGCCTTTAGCTGGGGTTGGTTTAACTGAGCTCTCAAATGCAAATGTGGCCCCATCCCCCATCTCTTTTAATAAGTGACATTTTGTTAAATCAGTTATTCAAGGCCTTATCTATATTTCTGTCTGTGCTGGCTTAGTCAAAATAGGAAAGAGTGAATATTAGATTTCTTCACCCCCCCCTTCCCTCCCCTTTGAGCAACTCTACGTAAGATTTCTGATAGGGGAGGGGTGATGTGTCCTTGAAGAAGTAAATGCTGCCTGCAGAAAAAATGTGGAGGGCTTTGACTTGTAGCGAATGCTGTTTTTCAGCAGCTGTGATTTTTCCATTTTTCTTTTTCTTTCTGTTTTGATTAGTGGAACTCATTGTGCTCTGGGGTTGGGATTGCTTTGGGGGAGGGCGCGGAGGGAACAGCATTTACCGGGAGAGCTGGAGTTGGGGAGGAGGAAGGAGAGAAGGGATTTATTGAAAATATATGTCTACTTCTGCTATGATAAAGCAGCAGGCATGTAAAAATGCAACCGGGAAATCATTATTGTGGTAATATAGGCAGAGCTCGGCTTTCTCATTAACGGAGCTTAGCGCTTAGCCCACGTGGAGGAGGGGGCTGCCCGGCTGCTTTGAGAGTTGGGGTATTCAATAATAGCAGAAACTCAGGGGATTGGCCCCATCCTCCCCCTCTCCCCCTCCAGCTGCCTTCTCCTTTCTTTCTCCAGTTTGTAACCTTTTCAAAGCTGCTAGTTGGATTTCGTGGTCTCCTTCCTCACCCCTGCCACCCCAAAATGCTGCGGGGATGGTTTCATTTTTCAAGTTAGAGGGAATTCAAATACATTTTCTCTCGGGAACGCGAGGAGATTTCTGGCAACGCGTTGCAGGATTTTACTCCTTGCATCCCGGGGAGTACCGCCCAGGCCGATTCTGGGGCTCTGGCATTTGCCTGTGCCCGTGGGGTATCCAGATGAGAGTTGCACACCGCTTTAGGAGCAGCCAGTGCGTGTAGAGAGCTTACCGTATGCCTGGCCTTGTGCAGATGTATTAGTCATTTCATCCCCGCAGCAGCGGTAGGAGGCAGATGTGATGCCTGCTTTATACTTGAGGAAACTGAGGCTCCCTCCATTTCAGCAACTCTTTTAAAGACATTCAGGTGCTATGTTGCCCAGCTGGTCTCCAGACCCAGGACTAACTCCAGAGACTGGCGCCTGATCTTTACGCTGTGCTGCCTTTAAACGCTGGCTGGTCACCTTCCTTGTACAGGCCTCTGGATTCAAGGAACCTGGGGAAAGTAGAGCCCCCACAAGGCCAGCTGATGATGGGCAAGGGTAGAGTGCTCAGAACCTTCATGAAAACCCTTCCTGAGCCACTGGACAGAGCTGTCATTCTAAGGAAGGTCAAGGTTAGAGACTCACATCTTTGTTAGAAGAGGTGAGTGCCCCGCACCCCATCCCTGCCAAGCTCTGGCCCTTTCCCTGACAACTCATTTATTTATCAAGCATTTATTGAGTGTCTCCCACGTGCTGGGATTGTACCAGTGGCTGGAAACACTCGGACAAATAAGAGAAGGGGCACAGTCTAGTGGAGGACTGACCGTTACGAGAACAGCAATATGATATACAGTCCTTTCTGCCTAGAAAAGACAAAACCGTAGAAAAAGTAAGTGGTGCATGCGTGGATGGGTTGTATGGGTTGGGGGGGAGCTTACAGGTAGACAAAGGGTGGGCACAGCGATAGCCTGTGGGTATAATAAGCCACACCCAGTCTGGCCTCACTGCAGCACCACTGCACCTTTAAGGCTCACCTGTCTAATTTTGTTTTCCATCGCCCTCCTTTGAATACTCTAGAACTATGCCGCCAGCCTGGTAGCCATGAGCTGTTCATGGGTAGTTAAATTTAAGTTAATTTAGAAGTAAATAAAATGAGCAATTCCTGTTGTGGCTCAGCGGGTTCTCCGACCGAGCGGCTCATCCATTGTTGTCTCTGTGAGGATGTGGGTTTGATCCCTGGCCTCGCTCAGTGGGTTAAGGATCTGGCATTGCCACAAGCTGCCATGTAGGTTGCAGATGTGGTTTGGATCTGGCGTTGCTATAGCTGTAGCATAGGCCGGCAGCTGCAGCTCCGATTCAACCCCTAGCCCAGGAACTTCCATATGCCTCAGGTGCAGTCATAAAAAGAAAAAAAAAAAGAAAGTAAATAGAATGAAAAACTCAGTTTCCCAATTGCACCAGCCGTATACCAAGTGCTATTAGCCACATGTGGTTAGTGGCTGGCATACTGGAGAGCGTATGTGTAGAATGTTTCCATTAGTGCAGAAAGTTCTATTAGCGCTGCCCATGAACTTTACTCTGAGGTTTCTTCTGCATGGAATGTTCCCTCCATTGCCTTTCCCGCTTCCTCTAGAGGCCTCCCCTACACACCCAGGCCCAGGCTTCTGTTCCACTGTCCATCTGGATTGCATTGCTTCATGTTTGTGTCTGTCTTCACAGCACAACTTTCAGCTTCTTAAAGGTGTGAAGTGGGTCTTGTTCATCTGTGTCATATCTTGGTTATCATTGCGTCCCCAGCAACTAGTTGGGCCCCGGCCCTTAGGAAGTTCTCAGGAACAGTTGCAGGCGGTGAGCCTGAACGAGTAGGCAAGGGATTGGGCAGCAGGGATCCAGTTCCATGTTCTGGAGCTTGATCTTGACCTGGAGGGGTCAAGTCACTGAAGGGTTCAGGTTGAGGAGGGATTTTGAGGGGAATGGGGTCAAGTAAGAAGGTTTATGTAATTAGAAAGATTACTCTGAGATTAAGGAATATGAAGGACAGGCTGGAGAGGCTGAGCCTTCAGGCTAGGAGATCAGTTAGGAGAGTTGGAAACACAGGGGCAAGAGGGCTAAGGGTCTGGGCTTTGTAGGTTGTGGCGGGGATGTTGAAGGAGCTGCATCACTGTCTTGCCGGGCCTCCTGTCATTGTGCTCTCCATTTTTAGATACTCTTTTCCATTTCTAAGGGAAACTCAAAAAGAACTCCCTTTCACTTCTTCTGGGCCCATCAACCCCTTTCCCCTTGAGTTCCCGGGCCGTGTACTCTGAAACCCTCCCTGGTCCACTGTCTGCTTTGTTGGTGGCTGCCCTCTTTCCCTCTCGCCCTCCCTCCCTGTGCTCACCTGTTGGTTTCCCTCCTGGGAACCTCTGATTCTATGTCGTCCCGTGTCTCAGCCTTTGTGATCAGATCTGAGCAGAAGCGTGGAGCACAGAGACTGGGGTTTCATCCTTCTGTCTTTGCAACCCATGCCAGGTTCTTCTCCAAGGACACTTTTAGGGGCTTAAATTTAAGAAGACTGTAGAGAGTTTTGAAAAGGAGTCTGGGATGCAACTGAGATCAATCCAGTCTCTTTGGGATAGTTAAGAAGAGCAGCATAAGAGATTATTTTCTTTAGGAAAGTGAGGCTGTGTGCTCCAACCATGGTGACCTCATAGTGCCGTAGGTACCTCCTCACTGGGGCTAGGAGGCATTTCAGAGCATAACAGCTACCTAATAAGTGGACACATGTTAGCATTGAATCATTACCTCGTTTAATCCTCGAGTGACTCCGTGAAGAAGGCATTATCATCCCCATATACAGGTGAGGAAATGGAGGCACCGAAAGATGAAGTGCTTGAGGGCCCGAATAGGTTCTCAGCCTCACTTTATGTGGTTTAGGGGAATGAAACAATTGGCGGCCAGACCTTTGACCAGAGCCAGAGTGGCTTTCATGACCTTGGAAAAGTCACTTCACCTTCTTAAACCTCCATTTCCTGGGGTAGGCACATCTACTTGGATGGATCGCTGGGAAGATTAATGACAGAATGTACATGAATATCAGCTCCTCGTCAGCGGAGGGTAACACGTATTTGTCCATGATCTTGTTGAGTAGACTCTTGGCCCATCCCCTTTCCATGGTCAGAATGTCCTGGCTCAGATGTACAAATGTTTTCCTGTTTTTACGGCCTGGAGAAGACGTGATTCAAAGCTTCACTGGAGCTAAGACTTTTTCACTGAAATTGTGTTAAGTGGTAAGTGAAAGTGGTTCATAAAACTTTCTTTTGGAGAGGGAGACTACAAATAGTACCTGGTGACCATAGGGAATTCAGAATATATTGGCAGATCTAAGGAAGAAAATAAAAATTGCCTTTAATTCCTTCCTGTTAACATTTTAATAATTTCCATCCAGCATCTTTTTGAGGCAGTGTATTCTGGTGATTAAGAGTATAAATTCTAGAGTCAGACAGCCAGGATCCTTCGCTCACTGGAAATAACAACAACAACTTGTAGGGCTGGGTGAGAAGTGAGATGATACATGTAAAACATTTGGGGCTGTGCCTGGCAGATAGCAAATTCTCAAGAAACATTAGCTATGATATTGTGCTTTAAAAATTGTATTGGGGTTATTTTGCATGTGCTTTGATAGCTTACTCATTAAATGTTCTTGGGAAACATTTCTTTCTGAAATTGTTGTTTAGTGTCCTCTTATCTGGTTCTGTGTTTAATACACACTTAATGGAGCACCTACTGTGTACCAGGCACTGGGTCCCCTAATTTATTTAACTAGTCCTTAGTATTAGAGATTTAGCTTGTTTATCATTTTTGATTATTATAAGTGATGCTTTGATGGACATCTTTGTAGTACATAGATCTTTGCTCACATCTCAGATTATTTTCTTCTTTTCCGGGCTTAGTTTTTTCCTTGCTGCAAAGTGGAGTACCAATGTTTCTTGCTTGATGACTGTTATTTGTTAATTTAGCAAAGCTCTTTGGATTTCTTTTGTGGAAAGACCATGCAGATGACCTGAATTACTCTGAGAAGCGATTTTTTCTTCCAAGTTAGAATTTCCTCATGCTTATTGAGAGAGGAGACTTTAGGAGTGCTTTCTTTCACCTAAGCTGGCATGTATGAGCAGTCATTCCATACCCAGGGGCACAGGGTGTGTCAGGTAGCTGGTCTGTAATCAGCAAACAGCATTCTTAGAATAAATATTGCTAATAATTGACTGCAGAAACACAGGGTCTCCGTCCAGTTTTCTAGGAATTTGTTCTTGTTGAACCTTTATAAGAAAATGAAGGCTACTTTCACCTCCTTGCAAGTATAGGAAAATACTGTCTAGTGTTATATGAAACCAAATATTGAGAAAAAGAGTTGTCCTACTGAAAATATCAAGAAGTATAAAAAAATGAAAACCAGTCCTAATTCCATGGTTTAGATAGAAACTCTGTTTTATTTATTTATTTTGCTTTTTAAGGCTGCACCCACGATATGTGGAGGTTCCCAGGCTAGGAGTCGAATCGGAGCTACAGCTACCAGCCTACACCACAGCCACAGCAACGCTAGATCCCAGGCGCATCTGCGACCTACACCACAGCTTATGGTAACACTGGATCCTCAACCCACTGAGCGAGGCCAGGGATTGTACCTGAAACCTCATGGTTCCTAGTTGGATTCATTTTTGCTGTACCACGATGGGAGCTCCAGAACCTCTGTTTTAAAAAGTGGGGTTTCTCTCTAGTATTTTTTCAATATATATCTTTGCATAGTTGGATGCTTTGTGTGATTTAGTTTAGTTTTTTTTTGTTTTTTTTTTTTCTATTTACGGCTGTGCCTGTGACATATGGAATTTTCTGGGCTGGAGCGGTAGTTGCCAGCCTATGCCACAGCCTTGGCAATGATGCATCCTAACTGCTCTGCGACCTACACCATAGCTCATGGCAATGCTGGATCCTTAATCCACTGAGCAAGGCCAGGGATCCTGCATCCTCAGGTTCTTAACCTACTGAGCCACATGGGAACTATCCTAAATTAATACTTTAACTATTTCCTGGACAGTTCAAGCTCCTTAAAACACTTAGATTCCTATACCTTCTTTGACCTGCCTTTTGGGGTCTTGTCATGATTTAATTCTCCTAAGAATTTTTTTTTTCCCTTTTTAGGGCTGCACCTGAAGCACATGGAGGTTCCCAGGCTAGGGGTCTAATCAGAGCTACAGCTGCCAGCCTACACCACAGCCATGGCCACGCCAGATCTGAGCCATGTATGCGACCTATACCACAGCCCAAAGCAATACCAGATCCTCAACCCACTGAGCGAGGCCAGGGATCAAACCTGCAACCTCATGGTTCCTAGTTGGATTCGTTTCCACTGCACCACTACAGGAACTCCATCTCCTCAGAATTTTATCTCATAAAATTATCATAAAATACAATTAAAATATAAAGTAACATAAAAATGTAAAATTATCATAAGAATTTAATCCTTTGGACATTGTTTTTAAAAGTCAATAATTTAGATTAATCCATGTATTTACTCTTTTTGGTGTTTTTCATTTCTCTCCGTATAACCACGTACATGCTTCCCTCCTGGATTGATTTCCTTTCATATGAAGAACTCCGTGTGTGTGTGTGTGTGTGTGGGTGTGGAGTGTCTGCTGATGTCACATTTGTGTCAGTTTTTGTTCATCTGAAAATGTCTTTTTCACCTTTACATTTGGAGGATATTTTTACTGGGTAAAGAATTCTAACTTGTCTTTTTTTTTTTAATATTCCTTTAAAAGTTAATAACTGTAATTCCATTGTCTTCTGGCTTCATTTCTGCTAAAAAGTCATCCTTTGGTTTTATTGCGATTCCTTTGAAGGTAACATTTTTCCTCCTTTGGCTTTCTGTTTTTAGCAATTTTACTATGATGTGCATAAGTATGGTTCTTTTTGTATGTAACCCCATGGAGTGTGGAGAGCTAGAATTCATGGCCTGGTAGAGTTTTTCATCAGTTTTAGAAAATTCTTGGGCAATTCTCTTCAAATATTGCTTTGTCCCATTATTTCCCACATCTCCATAGACTCCTGCACATATGTTAGACCCTTTCCTGGTATGCTACATGTCCATGAAGCTCATTTTTGTATTTTCTGTGCTTCAGTATGAGTATTTTTTCCTTACTGATCTATCTTCCAGTTAACCCATTATCTCTACTACTGTTTCTTGTTTGTACTTATCTATTCAATTCTTAATTTGTTTGTTTGTATTTGGGTTTTTTTGGGGGGAGCTGTACCCATAGCATGTGGAGGTTCTGCCCAGGGATTGAACCTGTGCCACAGCAGCAACTGGAGCCACGGTAGTGACAGTGCTGGATCCTTAATCAGCTGTAACACAAGCGAACTCCTTTTTTATTTTGTTATTTGTAAATGTTTTATTTATTATAAAACATGTTTTTGATTGTTTTTAATGATCATATTTTTTTCTTGGTTTAGTCCTGTTCCTGACATGCTTGGTCATTTTTGTTTGAATGCTGGGCATTTTACATGAGAAATGTAGAGGCTCAGGATGCTGTTATCGCCTTGATTCAGTTAAAGCTGGTATTTCTGATTTGCCCTTACTTGTAGGTATTTATTAGCGTCCTCCTCCTTCATTGGCACTGATCTCCAAATTTTGACTCTCTTCTGCTGTGAAACTACTAACATCTGTGCTTATCTTTTGCCTTAATAGCTTCTTTCTGCTAGATTCCTTGACTTGAGCCTTGTACAGACATGGGTCAGGTGTTAGCAAATGCCTTGAGGGGAAATTGCTGCAGAATATTGGGCTCACTTCTGTGTGGTTCCTTTTCTCTGGGATCTTTGCCTCTCAGATCCTGGATATTGTCATCATCTTGAACTCCAGTTTTTGTCTTTTCAGTCCAGAGAAGAAGCTGCTGCAAGTTTTAATTTTCTGCCCTCTTTTTCACCTTCTACCAAATCAGCAAATTCCTGAGGGGAAACATTAGCTGCTAATACACACCTCTTGAGCTTCCCTTTCCTCTGAGAGCTTGGTCTCTCAAGTCCTAGCTGCCTTGATGTACTCCTGTGCCTGCAGACAACTATTATTATTGTTATTATTTTGTATTTTATTTACCTTTTATGGTTGTTCTGTATAGGAGGAGTTAGGTCATATGAACTCTAAATTTTTGCATCCCTTATTATTTGACATTATAAGTATTTTCGAAGTTTTTATTTTTAATTTAATTTAATTTAGTTTAATTCAATTTAATTTAATTTTTTAGGGCCGCATCTACCACATATGGAGGTTCCCAGGCTAGGGGTCAAATTGGAGCTATAGCTGCTGGCCTATGCTACAGGTGCAGCAACGCCACATCCAAGCCGCTTCTGTGACCTACACCATAGCTCAAAGCAATGCCAGATCCTTAGCCCACTGAGCAAGGCCAGAGATCAAACCTGCATCCTCACGGATGCTGTGTCGGGTCTTAACCCACTGAGCCACAATGGGAATTCTGTATTTTCCAACTCTTTAAAATAAAAAAACTTCGATGGATGATTTTTAATATCTAGACAAACCTCCTTCTTACGGCTTTTATAATTTCTCAACCATTCTGTTGTCATATACTTAGGTTCTGCCCCATAATATTCTTAGATAAATAATGCTGCAATAAATATCCTGTGCCAAAGTGCTTTATTAATATTGTAAGAGTATGGAATAGGAATTATTGGAGTTGAAAATATTTGTCAGTAGTGATTGTTTTCATGCAATATGTTGTATACAAAATTAAAACTATAGGAGGAGTTCCTGTCATGGTGCAGCAGAAACAAATCCGACCAGGAACCATGAGGTTACAGGTTCCATCCCTGGCCTCTTTCAGTGGGTGAAGGATCCAGCGTGGCCGTGAGCTGTGGTGTAATGTCACAGACATGGCTCAGATCTGGCGTTACTGTGGCTGTAGTGTTGGCCAGCAGCTGTGGCTCCCATTATATCCCTAGCCTGGGAACATCCATATGCTACGGGTGCAGCCCTAAAAAAAAAGCAAAACAAAAAAAAAAGCTATAGACTTTTTCTCTCTCAGATATTTTAGAAAAATCTTTCCTTAAAAAAAGTGTTTCCTTTTTAAAAGATATTCATATAATGCTTATCATGTGCCAGTCATTTGTTTGCATACTTTATGATATTAAATTTAATTTTCCTAATAGCCCTAGGACACAGGTGCTAATAATGATGAGGAATCTGGGGCAAGAGAGGGTAGGTAACTTACCCAAGGTCACACAGGAAATTTGTCCAAGGTCATGCTCTCTTCAGTGGTATTGCTGAGCCATGCATTGCGGCTCTAGGGCTTATCCTTTTAGCTATCACACTGAACCACCTTTAGCTAATTGCTCTAATTTATTACTGCCTTTCTGCCAGTTTTAGCTTACTCCCTGGCCTTTCCTAGCCTTTTCTTAATTGAGCGTTTATTTATTTTTTCCTCTGCAGCGTAGTTGCTGGGGGATGAGTGTGTGAATGCGGTGACAGTTTGGGGGAGGAGGTGTCATGCACGGAAGTTGCTCTAGGGACTGGGGCTGTGTGGGGACAGCTCACTAGGTAGAATGGCCAGGTAAGGTGGCCTGGTGGCTTGTAGTGAATCTGTTGGGGAGCTGGTGTGGGTTTAATGACAGGGGAATTTCTGCTTCCAGCTGACTGGCTGGTGTTAGCTGGGCCTTTGCAAGAGAGTAAGAGTAAAGGAATCTTTTTTCTCCCTCCCTTCCTCCATATCCACTTAACATCATGCTAGAGAGTAAAGAGCTATAAAGAGAGGGCTGGGCCACTGATTGGAGGATCAGGGCAGCCACAGGGCAGCAGGGATTGAAAAGTGTAAGCACTGGTGCTTTGGATGGAGTGGATGAGGGGAAGGAGCTTCAGAAGCAGTTGCATTCCTGTCCCTTTGTCTTTCTGCCTCTCTTTAGAGCTTTTTGTACATTCTCATGTATATCCTTTCCTCCCTCTTATTGTACTTTCCTGGTACCCATTCCCCTCTCTCATCTTCCTACCCTCCCTCCCTTTGGGTCTAATATTGATTTGAGGGAGAGGGAGGTGGGGGCTTGCTGATTTTCTTAGAGTTGTTTTAGTTTTTAGTTTTATTTTATTTTATTTTATTTTATTTTATTTTATGTCACTGTACCCACGGCATGTGGAAGTTCCTGGGTTAGGGGTCGAATTGGAGCTGCAGCTGCAGGCCTACACCACAGCCACAGCAACACCATATCTAAGCCACATCTGTGATGTATACCACAGCTTGCCCCAACGTTGGATCCTTAACCCACCAAGCATGACCTGGGATTGAACCTGCATCCTCAGGGACACTATGTTGGGTTCTTAGTCCTCAGAGCCATAACAGGAACTCCAGAGTTTGAGTTTGTAAGTTGCAGTGATTGATCAGAGAGGGCTTTGTGGGAGCGATGGTCTTGAGCCATACGTATTAAAGGTATCAAAGGAGATCGCCGGGAAGAATGACAGAGTGGCAGAGAACTGAAGAGGGATCTGTCCCTCCCCTGCTCACAACCTTTCAGTGGCCCCCACCTCAGTCAGTGAAGGCCAAAGTCCTTGAGGCGGGTTAGTGACACTCTGTCCCCTCCCCCACCTCGCTTTTGTGATATTGTCTTCTACTGTTCTCTACCTGCTCACTCACTCCAGCTGCAGCGGCCTCTGGACTATTCGTTGGACATACCTGCTGTATTCTTGCCTCAGGGTCTTTGCACTGGCTGTTCTGTCTGCTTGGATTGCTCTTCTGTAACCTAAATACCCATCTGCTTTGCTTACTGTCTCCTCCTTCAAGTCTTTACTCAGATGCCTCTCTCTCTCTCTCTCTCTTTTTCCCCCCTTTTTACGGCTGCACCCGCAGCATATGGAGGTTCCCAGGCTAGGGGTCTAATCGGAGCTGTAGCTGCCAGCCTACACCACAGTCATAGCAACGCGGGATCCGAGCCACAGTTCATGGCAACACTTGTTCCTTAACCCACTGAGTGGGGCCAGGGATCGAACCTGCATCCTCATGGATACTAGTCGGGTTTGTTAACACTGAGCCATAATGGGAACTCCTGATGTCTCTCTGTCTTTCATGAGGCTTTCCCCACGGCTGCTTCTAACACCACGCCCTGAATCCCCAACCCCTTTACACCTTCTACCTGAATTCCTCATTTCCTCTCTGCTCGACTCTCTTTTTTCTTGAACTCCTTCACTTTCTACATTCCGTACAGGTTACTTGCTTGTTATCTTTATTGCCTGTCTCTTCCCTCCTAGAATAGGAGCCCAGGAAGCCAGGGATCTTTGTGTGTCCATTCCTGGCAGCATCCTAAGCACCCGGGATAGTGCCAGGCACATAGTAGGCACTCAGTGGGTGTATGTTGAGTGCTGGGTCCTGGGGTGGGAGGGCTCTGTAGGGCCCCCAGTTCAAGAGACTTTTCATTTCATCACATTTTGGGATCTGGAAAAATCTCTTTGCCTGTAGGAATTTTTTTTTAATTAAGATTTTTATCATTGTTATCCCCTTCCCCCTTCCAGTTCATTTAAGACTGTTATGAAACAAAACTCATTATACTTCAAAATCTGACAGAGCTTAGGCCCCGGGGAAAGTGAGAGGCGGTGGCGGCAGCTTCCTCCATTCTTCTCTCTCCTTGGTTTTCTCGTGTGGTTTGTTCACTTAGGGCGACCTGAGGCCCGTAGGGTGGAGGGGAGCAGGGGTCCCAGACCTCCCAGGGTGCGGCCGAGGGAGGGTCTGTGGTCACCCGGAGAGGAGAATCCTGCCTTCCTGCAGGGAAGGGCCTTCTTCAGTCAGTGGTACCCGAGGTGGGAGGAAGAGGAAGGCAGGCGGGAGAGGAGAGCGAGGTGTGTTTTGTACGGTTCAGTTGGAGGAATAATGTCACAAGGAGAAATTAGGGGTGTGGTCCTCCTTGAGTGTGGCTGTTAGTTTTTTCACTTCAGGTGACGAGTGACTGTCACTCACTTGCTCAGCAGTAGTCACCCGGCCTGCTCGGTGCAGATGAGCTAGAAGGGTCTGTGGGCCTGGGCTGGAGTCAGGTCTCCCGTCACTGCTCAGCTGGCTGCAGGAGGGACACTACTGGGGGACCTTGGGTGAATGAACCCAGTGGCTCGGAGCCAGTGTGTTGAGCTCCTCCTGGATCTTTGTGTCCCTGGGAAGTAGGAAGGCCCGCTGGCAATAATTAGTGTGTGTGGAAGGCGGGGAGGAGGAGGCAGCATCGATGAGGAAGTGGCTTTGACTCCTCCCAGTATTCTTTTCTAAACGTTTCTCTAAATGAATCCATCCTCAGTCTTTTTAGAATCAGGGCTGGCCCGTCCCTTGACTTCAGCAGGCCAGTGGGGTTTGTTCTAGGCCTCAGAGTTTCAACTCTGAATATCTTTAAAAATTTTTTTTTAATTTTTAAATTTAAAAAAAATTTTTTTTTAATTTAATTTTGTAAATTAAAAAAAAATTGGGGGGCCATGACATGCAGCAGTTTGATGTGGGATCTCGGTTCCCAGACCAGGGATTGAACCTTGGCTGCAGTGGTGACAGTGCCGAGCCCTAACCACTAGACCACCAGGGAACAACCTCTGAATGTCCTTTTGACTTTTGGTTTTCCCATATGAACAAAGGAAGGGAGCTAAGAGAGTAATACTCCTGCATCCCAATAGGCATGGGTCGGTATAATGAAATTGTTGATAGGCTGTCAGCATGCAGTGATGCAAGATGTGGAGATCTGATAAAAGATGCTTGCGGACAGCCTCTCCAGACCCAGGTTTCACCCTTGGCCACCCTCTCCGCCCCAATCTTAGCATCTCATCTGCTAATAAAGTAGCAACAGCAACTGATTTGAGTTTCACCTCCTTTCATTTCCTCTCTCCTGTCTTCTGGTTCTGGGGCCATAATGAGCTTCAAAAAGCTACCAGCTGAACCATCAGCCTCTGAATAATCAAGTCTACAGAACTAAAAATACTCGGTTGCATTATGATGCATGTGTACTGATAAATTAAGGGGGAAATAATTGAGTCTACAGTTGTTTACTGATGCGCTGTCCCAGCCAGAAGTTACATAGGAAATCAATGATTTCACTGTTAGTTGGTTCTGGGTCTGGAGCTTGCCTGTTTATCTTTAGAATTTAAGGCTTGGGAGGCCAGAGTCCTGCTTTGAGCTACACTTGGGGGATTATGCCAGCATCTTGACTGATTTTCCAGACTTGACACTGTAGCGCTGATGGGTACACAGAGTGGTGTGAGCAGTCCCCAGAAACAAAACTAGAAAGAAACTAGTCAAGGCGTACCTCCTACTGAGGGTGTCAGGAGCCCCTTCCCTCTTGCCTTTTTTTTTTTAATAATATAAAATAACACATTCCCCATTTTCTAGGCATTTTGTGTGCCCTGGATCAGTAAGGGCTTCATTTTATTTTATTTTTTTGGTAGCGTCTGCTGCATGTGGAAGTTCTAGGGCCAGGGATCAAATCTGTGTCATAGCAGCGTTCAGATCTACTGCATGACAATGCTGGATCCTTAACCTACCATACCACAAGGGAACTCCCAGGTGTTTGTTCTCTCTCTCTTTTTTTTCTTTCTCTTTTTCTTTTTAGGGTTATACCTATAGCATGTGGAAGTTCCCAGGCTAGGGGTCAAATCAGAGGTGCACCTCCGGCCTACGTCACAGACATAGCAATGCCAGATCTGAGCTGCATCTTCAACCAACACCACAGCTCATGGCAACACCAGATCCTTAACCTGCTGAACAGGGACAGGGTTAGAACCGCATCCTCATGGGTACTAGTTGGGTTCTCTACTGCTGAGCCACAATGGGAACTCCTTCCTTTGTGTATTAGCTTGACTTGGGCTTGTTTAAAATGATGAATTCAACAAAAATGGTTGAATCCCCACTGTATGCAGAATACCAGGCTAAACATTAGACTAAGGATTGGCAAACTTTTTATAAAAAGGCCAGCGAGTTCATACTTCAGCTCTGTGTGCCATGTCTCTGCCCTAAATACTCAACTCTGCCACAGACAACAGGCAAACGGATGCTTAGCTGTGTTCCCATCAAATTGTGTCTACAAAACCAGGTAACGAGCTTTAGCAGCAGGCCACAGTTGCTGACCCCCGGGTCTGACTCATTTGACCTCTTTGTTAGAGACACAGCTGTGAACAAACCAGAAATGATCATGACCCTCACAGAGCTTTCATTCCTGCTGGGAATAGTTCATTGCTACTGTTAGTAGAGTTGTGTGGAACCACACCTGTTATATATGGCTGTCAAGTAGCTTTTTGGGGTATTGGAAACCTAAGTAACTTTACTGAAGAAAGGTTCCAGTGAACACTCACTTCTATTTATATTCTTCCACCCCCCCCCCCCCCCCCCCCCCCCCCCCCCCCGCCCTTGTCTGGGGGTACTGTGTGTACTTAATTTGTCTTGTAGATGCTATTTTTGAGTTGCTCCTTTTTCCCATCAAACCTAATTTCACGTGCATATTTCCATGTATTGGCTCGGATTGTATAATTTTAATAGCTACATAGTATTTCTTGCTGAGTTAAGGCATGTCATGTGCCAGGGTATAGTAGGCACCTGTTAGGTGTTTGTTTCCAGTTGCAGTCAGAGCCCTTTTAGAGTTGAAAAGGAGCTGGTTTCTGCAGAAGCTCCACTTGTGGGAACTTTTGACTTGGGAGACTCTGGGAGAGCTGGGCCTGGGGGATGTCCTCATGCCAGCCTGCTGGGTGACGAACAGCCTCTTGAGGCCAGGGACCTGCCAGGTAAGTGGGCTGTTGGTGCAGACGTTTCAGTGACAGATCGCAAGGTGACCTTTGGCTCCCCAAGTGTAGGGAGAGCGTTTGTGGGCTGTGGAGCAAAACTTGGAGCTTTGTGGGCACAGAAGGGGAGGAAAAACAGCCCATGATGAGAAGGCAGAAAGCCCCGGGGAGGGGTTGGCAGCAGGTGTTTGGAAAGTGGATTTGACTCCAGCTCTGGGGTTTGTCCCTCATGTGTTCTGACCGGACACTTCCTTAGCCTCTCTGAGCCTCAGTTTTCTTTGCTTTAAGATGGAGCTGTCCTATCCATTCCATGGGGACGTTGGGAGGATCAGAAGAATAATCTAGTGAGCAGGTGATACAGGGCTGGAGTAGAATAAGCCACTGTGTATGTGGTAATTGTTATTTGATGTGAAGTATGTGGCCTGTGTTAGGTCCACAAGTCACAACAGTAGATGTTTTACTATTGTTACTGAAGAGGTGCTACTGGAGACTAGACTTGGCTTTGTCCTTTGTGGACCTTTCCCTCCCTTTGGTCCAAGTTCAAAGGTACCACCTCATCACCTCTTCCCCACTGGATAACTCAATTGGGGAGGTCAGACCCCAACTCAGGAGCCCACGCTTTTAACAAAATCACATCACATCCCCCCAAATGACAGGACAGACTCATTTACTCAGCTATTCATGCATGCATGCATTCATTCATTCTACGCACACGCAGCCCCTATTTTGTGACTGTGTGCAGTGGTGAAGAAAACAGGCATGGGCATGGCCTTTAATCAAAGAATCCCCCAAACATTTAATTATAGGCTGTGATAAGAACTGGGAGAGAAAAGTACAGGCATTTAGGTTGGGAGAGTCTCTCTCTCTCTCTCTTTTTATGGGACACTTAATTTCATTAGTAATCAGGGAATAGACAATCGCAATGAGATTCCGTTTTATCCCCATCTGATTGTCAGACATTAAGAAGCTGTATCGGCGCAAGCACTGGAGAGAATGTAGATCACCGTGGCCTCTTAAGTGTCGCTGGTGGGGGTGTAAAGGGCTGCAACCCCTTTGGAAAACAATTTGGTATTATTTCATCAAATTGTACCAGCGCCTACTGCAGGACCTTGCGTTTCTGCTTCTGGGTGTAAAAGAGTCATGAGAAACTCATTCACATGGGCACCAGACAAAGTGTACTAAGAATGTTCCTGGTGGCAGTGTTGGTAATAGCAAAAAACTGGAAACGCAAATGCTGTCAGCTGGAGATTGGGTCAGAACATTGTAGTCACGTGATGGGCTGTAATATGCAGTGACATGAATGCATGACATTTCCGAGCAGTGATAGGAGTGAATCTTAGTTATCCAAGGTTGAGTTTGTTAAAAGCAAGACCCTGGATATTCCATACAGTATGAGATCTTGAGAAAAAGTCAACAAAATTTTAAAGCTATGTTTTTCAGGAATGTGGATATGTAGACTAAAGCCATAAATGTTGGGTCGTGGGTTCATGGTTTCCTCCTATGGAGAGACTCTCTTGAATGTTTTCGACGAGACCCCCAGTGCAGTGACAGAGATGGGCGCTGGGAGAGCCAGCCCTCATTTTGAAGGCACAGTAGACTGTTTTAGGTTTTGCTTTAGAAACTTTTTAAAACCCAAATTACAAAATGTTACCCATCAAAATAGTGACACTAGGTGCCTGTGTGTGCATTTAATTAATTTTTTTTTATCACTGCAGATACATGTTTTTTGATGACCACAAATGCAGATCGGATATGGGAAACTGTGGCTGTATCTGATAATCTATCGTTTCCTGCCCATGCAAGGTGGTGCTGGGAGATCTCAGCTCTGAAGGGCTGTGTTTGCAGCCAGGTGTGAGATTCCTTGTCGCAGGGCTGCTTTGACCATGAAGGGCCAGATGTGGCTGGGTGATGAAGCCTTCTTGGTTTGGTTCCAGGGTTTGCAGGCAGCGTTAGTTCAGAGATGAGTAAGAAGGGACTGCTTTCTGCTTGTAGATTTGGGCTCGTATGTGCATATTGAAACTCTTCCTCACTTTCCCTCTTATTTTTAAAAATTTTTTATAGTTGATTTACAATGTTCTGTCAATTTCTGCTATATAGCAAAGTGACCCAATTATATATACACACACACACACACACATTGTTTTTCTCATATCATCTTCCATCATGTTCCATCACAAGTGATTGTGGTTCCCCATGCTATACAGCGGGAGCTCATTGCTTATCTACTCCAAATGAAATAGTTTGCATCTACTAACCCCATATTCCCAGTCCATCCCACTCCCTCCCCTTCCCTTTTGGCAATCACAAGTCTGTCCTTCATGTCCCTGCGTTTTTGTTTTTTTTTTTTTGCTTTTAGGGCCGCACCTGTGGCATATGGAGGTTCGCAGGCTAGGGGTCTAATCGGAGCTATAGCTGCCGGCCTACACCACAGCCGCAGCAACGCAGGGTATGTGTGGCCTCTGCGACCTATACCACAGCTCACGTCAACGCCAGATCCTTAACCCACTGAGCAAGGCCAGGGATTGAACCCGCAACCTCATGGTTCCTAGTCGGATTCTTTTCTGCTGTGCCATGACAGGAACTCCCCCTGAGTTTGTTTCTTTTCTTTAGACAGCTTCCTTTGTGCCACGTATTAGGTTCCACATATAAGTGATACCATATGGTATTTGTCTTTCTCTTTCTGACTGACTTAACTTGGTATAATCTCTAGTTCCATCTGTATTGCAAATGACATTAGTAGTGTTCCATTGTATATATGTACCACATCTTCTTGATCCATTCATCTGTGGAATGACATTTAAGTAGTTTCCATGTCTTGGCTATTGTGAATACTGCTGCAATGAACATAGGGGTGCTTGTGTCTCTTTGAATGAAGGTTTTGTGTGGATATGTAGCCCAGGAGTGGAATTGCTGGGTCATATGGTAGTTCTCTATTTAGTTTTCTGAGGTACCTCCATACTGCTTTCCATAGTGGTTGTACCAATTTACATTCCCACCAGCTCTGTAAGGGATTCCCTTTTCTCCAGACCCTCTTCAGCATTTGTTATTTGTAGACTTATTTATCATAGTCATCCTGACTGGTATGAGGTGGTACCTCATTATAGTTTTGATTTGCATTGCTCTGACAGTTAGTGATGTTGAACATTTTTTTCATGTGCCTCTTGGCTATCTGTATGTCTTCTTTGGAGGAATGTCTGTTTAGGTCTTCTGCCCATGCATGGCTTATAATTATTTTCTCCCATTTCTTAGGTTGTCTTTTTTTTTTTTTTTTAATGGTTTCCTTTGCTGTGCAAAAGCTTGTATGTTTGATTAGGTCCCGTTGGTTTATTCTTGTTTTTATTTCTATTGTCTTGGGAGACTGACTTAAGAAAACATTTGTACAGTTCATGTCAGAGAATGTTTTGCCTATGTTCTCTTCTAGGAGTTTGAGCCATTTAGAGTTGATTTTTCTGCATGGTGTGAGGGTTTGTTCTAGTTTCATTGATTTACATGCAGCTGTCCAGGTTTCCCATCATCACTTGCTGAAGAGACTGTCTTTTGCTGATTTTACATCTTGCCTCCTTTGTCGAAGATTAATTGACAGTAGGTGTCTGGGTTTATTTCTGGGTTTTTTATTCTTTTTCATTGGTCTGTATGTCTGTTTTTGTACCAGCACTGCACTGTCTTGATTAGCTTTGTAATAGTGTCTGAAGTCAGTAATATCTGGGAGAGTTATACCTCCTGCTTTGGATTGCTTTGGCAATTCTGGCTCTTTTGTGTTTCCATGTAACTTTTTGGGTTGTTTGTTTTAGTTCTGTGAAAAATGTCATGGGTTATTTGATAGGGATGGCATTAAATCTGTAGATTGCTTTGGGTAGTATGGCCATTTTAACGATACTAATTCTTCCAGTATCATAGAATATCTTTCTATTTCTTTGAATCTTCTTTAATTTCCTTGATTGATGTTTTATAGTTCTCAGCATGTAAGTCTTTCATTTCCTTGGTCAGGTTTATTCCTAGGTATTTAATTTTTTGGGAGTGTAATTTTAAAAGGCATTGTATTTTTATATTCCTTTTCTAATATTTCATTTTTAGCATACAGAAATGCAACTGATTTCTGAATGTCAATCTTGTATCCTGCTACTTTGCCAAACTCGTTGATCAGTTTGAGTAGTTTTTGTGTAGAGTCCTCAGGGTTTTTTATATATGGTATCATGTCATCTGCATATAGTGACAATTTTACCTCCTCTCTTCCAATTTTGATAGCTTTTTATTTCTTTTGTTTGTCTGATTGCTGTGGCTAGGACTTCCAATGCTATGTTGAATAGAAGTGGTGAGAGTGGGCATCCTTGTCTTGTTCCAGATTTTAGTGGGAGAGCTTTCAGTTTTCCTCTGTTGACTATTAAATGTAATAGACTGTGGGTCACTTTTCCTCTGCTTGTCGATGGGCCTTGAGGCATCCTAATCTTACTTGGGGAAGGACAGAATAGGAGGTGGAGGGAACATCTTTGTATGAAAGCACCAGCGTTCCGAGAGGAGTTGGGGATGGATTGGAGGAGACCAAGCTGAGTTCATTTGGGATGAATAATGCATCTCATGGGAAGGTTAAAAAGATGCTCTTAACCACCTGCTTGACCTGAGGTGACATAGAAGCCACCAGAGGAGCAGAGTGATTGCTAAATGGACATGGCATCCCAGGCAGCTGTAATTGAAAGAGGAAAACTTGAAGAGGGAGGAAGGAGTCCAGAGGAGGGGGTGTGATAAAGAGGGGTTGGGAAGTCAGATCGCAGACCATGATTGTTTGAGAGAGCAGGGAATGTTCTCTCATTCATAAGCTTGAACATTGAACTTGTAGAAAATAGAGTAGAGTTGTTCTCTATGGTACCAGAGGGTAAAGCTAGAATCAAAAGGTGGAAACTATCAGAGGAGGTATTTGGTCTTAATATATTATACATCAGTGTTTTTCAAACTGCAACTTGCATTCAGTTGCAGTGAAGTGGGTGTGCAATCAATTTAGTTATAAACCAACAATTTTTAAAAAATGGAATAGAATAGAAAGGAAAGAATAGAATAGGAAAAAAAAAACTCTTGAGGGGATCAGATGTGTCTGGGTCAGCGCTGTTTCTTAAAAATATTTGTTTGGTATGTATATGTAGATATTTATGTACTGATTCATGGTATAATATCTTACTAGGGTAAGGTGGCAGTTTGAAGGCCATTGTTATGATCTACCATTTAATATTCTTACCATTTATTAAGCGTTTACACTGTGCTAGGCACTTTGCAAGGTGCTTTATGTACATTTTCTCATTTAAATTTTACAATAACCCTTTAAACGGATATTATTGTTCCCATCTCAGAGATGAGGAAGTTCAAGTTCACAGAGGCTAAGTGACTTTCCCAGCGTCAAGGAGCATGGTGGGAGTCTGAGCCTGGAATTCAACCCACATTTAGGTCTCTTAAAAGTCTGTACATATAATTATGACCACCCTCCTCTGCAAGAAAAACCATTGGAGCTTCCCTCAAATGGCCCAGACTGGCTGGAAAAGGTCCAGAAAGTGAGAATGTTTGGAGCAGAGGTTAGGTGGCCACCTGTCAGGGACAGTGGAGACAGAGAGCTTGTACTAGATCGTAGTAATCCTCTGACATTCTGTGGCATAGCCCATGACACCACCTGTCCCTCTCTACGGTCAATTCCAACTCTTGGGTTTCTTTAATTATCAATTGGAATGTGATTGGATTAATTAATAGATTTAGATTTGTTTAGGTGGCATTGTCTTTTAACAGGTTTTCACATTTTTATGTAATGAATGTACATTTATTTTATGATTGTAAAAATTTATTAAAGATTAAACGTTTTTGGTTTTCTGGAATGAACACAAGTCACTTGCGATTTTAAAAAGTCATTGAAAAGAAAATAATACTGCAGTGCAACAGAAAACTTTAAGATTTCTTGCTGGCAAGTTTGCGAAAACAGCTGGGAGCTTGCAGCTCCTCCTCTTGTGTGGGCTGGGGAAGCTGTGTGTGGACCACAGGAGGCCACTGGTGGACAGGTTCTCCATGAACTGCAGCTTCTCATCAGTTGCCTGGACCACCTCTCCTCCCTGCCCAGAGCAGGATGAGGCAGGGACCATGGCTTGAGGGAGCCCCTTTTCCCTCCCAACTGCAAAATGAAGCTTGCATTGATTCTGTAAAAGCTGGGAAGGATCTTAGAAGTCGTCTCCACTAACACCTTTGTTCTAGAGAAGAGAAAACTAAGTCTTAAGGAGGGAATGTGACTTTGCTTTGCCCTTGACTCATCTCCATTTTATGGGGAACAGAACCAGACCAGCTCTCGGATGGATTAGATTATGTTGTTTCCCCAAGAGAAAGGGGATCCTAAAAGTTGGTTGAGCTTGTGGGGGGAATAAAGAACAAAGAAGTGGCAAACTTTCTTATTTCATAGAGGAGTTCCAAAATGGAGGTGAGAGGGATGTGATTTAGTTGGAAGAACCTCAACCTGGGTGTTTGAGGGACTCAAGTTCTGCTCCCACCATTAAAACTCACTGTGTAATCTTGGGTGAATCACTTACTCACCATTGGAGGACAGATTAATTCTTGTTCCTCGTGTACTGCTTAGTCAACACTTGGCCCTCAGACTTATTTCCTTCCAAAACTGATGGCCTAGTCTTTACAGAGGAGTTGCCATTAGCCATGTTCTATAGAACTTTAGGTCACACATGTAAGAAAGTCTCCAGTTTGGTGGGAAGTTCTCAGCTCTCAGGAAACTTAGAGTATGGTTGCTGCATGAGCATGAAGTATGATCTCAACTCTTTGACCAGCTCCTCAAATTCAGGGATTGTGTTTTCTGCATCCTCACAGAGTGTGGTAAGGTGCTGGGATCTACATACTTGAGACACCTGATTCACTGAATTAATGGTGTGTCCATAGGTGTTGTGTGGGTAGTTTGCTGGTCACGTGGAAGTGAGGTCCAGGTCTGCATTCAGTATGTATGATGGTTGCTCTGTCAATGGACCGCCCAGGTGAAGCTTAAACACAGGCTGTCTCATTTCAGAATCAAGCCACATAGAGGAGGTCTGTGGCTTGTGATGGGGTTGATTTGAAGTGGGTCACTCTGTGCCTAAGTGGATGACCCACGAGAGGGGACTCTGAATAAGGGGTGGGGAGAGGCAGAAGTTTCTTCTAGGCTTCCACATCAGGCAAGGAGATGGGCACAGTAAAGAAGCTACTAGGACTGTGGCAGATTGCGATCAGTTTCTAGAGTCCTCTCAGATGGATCATAAAAGAGCTAATAAATTTCTCTTGGGTGGCCCATCCTGGGATATAAGACTGTCGCTGGTTCCCTTGGCCAGGGATGTAACGCAAATGTTAGCGCAAATGTTGATGTGCCTGATGGGCTCAGCTAGGAGGGAGGGAAGGCAGATGCAGTTGTTGTTGGGGTTTGTTTTACACTCTGTTATCAAAGCTAATAATATGACACTTTAAGGCTTTATGACTTGATTAGTGACACCAGCACTTGAAAGAGCTGGCTTAGGGCTGCTGTTAAAGGTTACTGGAGAGTAATTAAACGGTAGTTGTGAAATACAGGGGTGGTTTCTATTTACCAATGGCTTTTCGGGAGCCCTGCCAGTTACTGAACCCCCGTGGTGAATTTTTTGAATTGAAAATGAGTTGGTTAGTTTAGGTACTCTGCTGTTGACCCCAGACAACCCTCAGTTTTTTCTCTGCCTGTGGTTAATGCCAATAATCTGCTGCCTGGGAGCCCTCAGTATCATCTGGTCCTTTGCTAGATGGACCAGTGCCTAGCCCTGGACCAGTGGCATCTGGCATCACTTGAGAGCTTCTTAAAAATAAATGCAGAGCCTATGGTTGCAGAATCAGGATCTGCTTTAAGATCCTCAGGTGATTTGGGTGCCCTTTATGTTTGAGAAGCACTGGGCTAGTATCGATACCCCCTGAGGTTAGAGATTTGTGGCAATGTGGTTTTTATTGTGTAGTGCAATAAACTACCTAAACCCTAGGGAAGCGCTATGGTTCCCAGCCTGTGTCTTTAATTAGAGCCTGGACGTGTGTGTGTGTGTGTGTGTGTGTGTGTGTGTGTGTGTGTCCATTGTCACTTGTGGCATCAGCATAGGGTTGTGGTTTACAGTCCCCCCCACAGCTCACCGAGTTCTTGGCACAGCTAGTCATTTCTTTGAACGCAAGTCTGGCATCCTAGAATGTGGGGGTTGTGACCAAAACACCACTTTCTTCCTGCTACTCCCTGCACAGGAGCCCACAACAGTTCCCACTGCCTGCTGTGTCATGTCCAAACTTCTCGCTGGGGCTCCTAGGCTTATCTGCCCCCTTTTCTATACCATTAGCCAACTGGGCTTGATCCTCTCCGAGCCTGGCTTTGGGTCCCCTGCTTGAAGTGTCTTTCCCAGGGCCTTCCTGCTGGTCAGTGATTTCTCTGGTCTTTGCCTTCCTAGTTTGCTGTGCCGTACTTTTGAGTCCCTGGTTGTTTTGGGGCTGCTTATTGAGGCCTTGTTACTTGTGGGCAGGTCTTAACCTCCCACTCAGGTAACACATTTTTGTTATTTTTTTCTTCCAGTTGTATTGAGATGTAATTGACATACAGCACTGTGTAAGTTCAAGGTGTACGGCATAATGATTTTACTTACCTACATCATGAAATGATTACTGCAATAATTTGAGTGAACTTCCATCATTTCATATAGATAACCAAAGAAAAGAAAATGAAAATTTTTCCTTGTGAAGAGAACTCTTAGGATTCATGCTTTTAGAAGGCAAGAAGACCCTTGTATGCCAGGGAGCCCAGGCATCTGACAGGTGCCTGGGGGGTGAACACCTGTGGATTCCTTGATGCCAGCCATCAGGAGGCAGAGGATTTTGGGTGAGTGGGGTGAGGTGGGCTGCTGACTTCAAAGATGGGGTCAGGGCTGGTGAGGGCGTGGACGAGATGCCCAGGGGAGATTGGAAGAGACTCCACTGAGGGGAGGTTGAGGGAATTGGGCTTTTCACTGCCTGTCCTTCCCTGATGGTTCTAGAAATGGGGGAGGAGGAGAGCCAGTGTGTTTCTGGTTTATTGAAAACCTGCCAGTTCTCATTTTATGTGAATCTGGTGGTGAGAGAAGGGGGGATGCAGAAATCAGGAACCAGGCCATTTGGGCGTTGTCCTGGTAGGGTTTGGGGTAGAACCTATATTTACTTCTTACAGTGATGCTGGTCGGATCTTTTTCTATGTTTAGAACTAGTTTATGTAATATGAGAGTATGTGTTCTTTAAAAAAAAAAAAAAACACCCTGGAACTAGAATAGAATAAAATTTAAACAGACCAATTACCATAGGAGAAATTGAGAAACTTATCAAAGAGCTGTTCCTTAAAATAGTCATAGGACCAGACAGTTTCACAAGTAAATTTTTTCAGATATTGGAGGTGCAGGTGATTCTAATGCTATTTAAATTGAAATAAAAATGCATTAAGTAAGGAATAAGGAATGCTTAAATTCTTTTTATGAAGCTATTGTAATAAAATGTGACAAAAGGTAGTATGGGCACAGAAAACTACAAAGTGACCTTAGTTTTGAATATCGATGGGCAATCCTAATAATGTAGTAAGCAAATAGAATCTGGCAGCCCATCGAAAGAACTTCCTGGGCATGTGGGTTTCAGAACAGGAATGCAAGGATAGGTTAATTTTAGGATTTCTATTTATAAATTCATCATATTAAAGGATCCAAGGAGAAAATAATATGCCAAAAGGTTTATGAAATATTAAGCAGCTGT
This sequence comes from Catagonus wagneri, assembly GCA_004024745.2. Classification (NCBI taxonomy): domain Eukaryota; kingdom Metazoa; phylum Chordata; class Mammalia; order Artiodactyla; family Tayassuidae; genus Catagonus; species Catagonus wagneri. The sequence continues at coordinate 20,184,403 of PVHT021183523.1, forward strand.
TTCTAACAAAAACTCATAATATAGAAATAATTAGGTACCTCCTCATTGTGAGAAAATATATCTATATCAAGCTGGTAGCCAAATTTTCCTTAGTGCTGAAATGGTGAATACTAAATGCATTCAAATTAAAATCATGATTAAGTACCATAATTATATAACCTTGTTTTGGAGGAATAAGCTGGTATAATTAGATAAGAGAAAGAAATAAAAGGTATAAAAACTAAAAGGGAGGAGGCAAAACTGAAAAAACAGTAAGAAAATTCAATAAGGTAGTTGAGTGCATAATAGATGCACAAAAATCCCTAGCTCTCCCACGTAAACAGTGGAAGAAAAAAACTAGGAAACAATGGAAGAAAAAATTACATTTATGTAAGCAACATAAAAGTGGTAAAATATCTAGTTATAAGGTTAACAAAAATTATATGTAATTTTAATGCTGTGAAGGGGCATAAAAGGCTTAAACAGGAAGATAATATAGCCCCGGCCAGAAAGAGTCAGCGTAATACAAATCCCATACGTTTAAGATGTGATCACAGTGCAATTACCAATAGGATTATTTTGGTAGTAGAAAACTGATTCAAAGTTTATATGAGAAAATTAGCATACGTGAAAAAATATGAAAAAGAGAAGAGGCTCTAGCGTCACAGATATTAACTATTTTAAAAGCTACAGCAATTAGGATAATTTGGTGCTGAATAGATTGAACAAGTGATGAAACAGAGTAGAGGGCCCTGAAATAAATAGGAGTGGGGTGTGTGTGTGTGTGTGTGTGTGTCATTTGTGACAAAGGCAGTATTTCAAATTTAATGGCAAAAGTAACCTCATAGCTGATTACTGCTTTGGGAGACGTATGTAGGCAGGATCCCTACTCTGTGTCTTAGATCAACATAAGTCTATCAAAGATAGATCAAAGATTTCAGTGAAGAACGAAAGTATATAAGTGCTAGAAGAATTTTTCTATAGTCTTGGAGTAGAGAGACATTTCTAAGTTTGACATAGATATCAGAAGACATGAAATAAAAGATTGATTAAATTTGATGACATAGAAATGGGAACTTCTGCAAGAAAAAAAAACAGCATCAACAAAGTCAAATAATATGTGATAACTCTGAAGAAACATGTATGATAAAAGCATATATGATAAAATTTTCTTAATATACAAAGAGCTCTGACAAATAAAGAAGAATCATTAACTTAGTTGAAGAATGGGCAAAGGATAAGGACAAATTCACAGGAAGAGAAGGGTAAAAGAATCTTGAAAAGATGACAGCTCTTTTATGATAAAACATGCAACTTAGAACTACAGTAAGATGGCATTTGTAACCGAGCAGACTAGGAAAGATGAAAACTTTTGATAATATATTAGTTGGTGAGGGTGTAAAGAAAAGATATTTTTGTACATTGCTGGTGAGAATAAATGGACACAGCTGCTTTCGGAGGCAATTTGTGATATTTATCTAAATTATAAACACCCCTGTCTTAGGACTCGGCGGTTCTCCTGTATGTCTCGTTCTAGAGAAACATTCGAGTACATGCACAGTGTTCACTGAATGTTATTGTAATAGTGGAAAACTGGAGACGACAATGTAAATTATCCATCAATAGGATAAATAAATAGGAAAATAAAACCGACTGTTCAGACCATTAGTGGCTCAGTAAATCAACTTAGTGGGTTGTGATACAGTGTGAAACAAAGAGTGGAAAATAACAGTGCCTTGCACCGAGTGAGTAAAGATTTGGTGAGATTTTTGTCTCAGTTTTGCGTATGCAGAGTGTGAACTGGGTCACACTATAAAGTATGTTTCTTACTGTGGGACCTCGTCAGAAAAGTTGGAAAAACACCGCTAGAGTAGTTGAAAGGAATATATTAGGTTGACGCCTTATGAAAAGAATAGATCTCAGGAATGTAATGTTGAGTAAAAAAAGCAAGTTGCTGCACACTGTGATGCCATTTTTGAAAAAGTATATTTTTGGTGGAATCATGTATCCATACAAAACAGGCCTGAAAGATGCATCAGCCCCTGCTTTTCCCTTTGTTGATTTGCATTTTTCTAACATATCTTCTTTTACTGATGAGTTTAAGTGTTTTTCCTTAAGCTTTAATTCGAGTATCTTATAAATTTGTATCAGTTTGTTAACTTTGCTTTTGAGCTATTACTTTAAGATTGCACATAAAATTCCTTAAACAGTGGGTCAAAGGCTCATTTACTTTGCATGTCTTTTCTAACTTTTCCAGTTTATTCTTTTAAAATTAATTGGGCCCAGGGTTTCGTCATCTCAGATATTTTTTCTGAGAGCCAACTTTGGCTTGCGTCCCTTTCCCTGACAGTGGTGGTGCATATTCTTACTTGTTAATTCTATTTTCACTTTTCCTTTTTCTCATCCTTTTTTTTTTTCTTCCACGAATTTCCATCAACACAAGTCCAGCAGTACTTCTCACACAATCACTTGGGGCCTGGAGCCCCTGTTAAATGCAGATCCTGATCTGGCAGCCTGGGAGTGAGGCCCCGGGTTTTGGGTTTTGAAGCAGCTCCAGGCAGGGCTGACCCCTGAGGAGCAGGAAAACAGAGGCAGTGACACCTGCTTCTCTCTGACCTTAGGGCCCTAAGTATCCACGTGTCCAGGACTTGGACCCACCCACTGTATTAAAGATGGTGCTTCTAAGTATGCCAAAAAATTCATTCTGTTCTCCTTTAAAGTGGTGAAGTTGGGGTGCCGGACTCACCCAGTCACTTTCTCTGGCTTCACGAGTGATCAACCACACACCTCCCAGGTGACCTGAGGGGACAGAAAAGAGTCTATGGCTACAGAACTTCTCAGGGCGTGTTTGGTTGGCTGAGCTGACGGCCGTGGCTCGGCACAGCTGTCTAGACTCTGCTGTTTAGCTGACTTTTCAGGTATATTTGGATCAGTTGTTCTGGACCCTTTTGGTGGGCGTGGACCTTTGCGGGAATATGATGGAGCTGTGGGCTTCCTCCAGAGAGATCTGCCACCCCTGATCATGCGCACTACACCCCCAGTTCTTCTTCCACTTGTATGGGCTTCGAGCATCCAGAGGCCTGGCTATAAACCAGAGGACCCGTGTGTAAATGATACCGCTGTTGGGAAGAACCCCCAGGTGAGGAACACGAGCCGCAGCTCCCGTGCGCCCCGTGGCAGCGGGGCCTGCTTGGCTGGACGCTGCTTCCCTTTGTGGTCTCTTGAGCTGAACGTGGCAGACCCACCCAGACTCAGCCTGCGTGGTCTCGGTGAGGGCAGCCCCCCGCATTACTTCTTGCAGCTCAGCCTCACTGTGCCCTCAGAGGGTCCCCTCTGGCCTGAGGAAGCAGAGGTTCAGATCCCTTCCGGCCAGGATTCTGGGCTCAGACGCTGTTCTGGCTTTGACATGGCAGGGCCTCCCGCCTTGTTCCTGCGTCCCGTTTCCTTCTCTGAGTCTCAGTTCTTGTAAGAGGCATCTGTGTTGGTTCCTGTTTTGCTAACACGCCTGATGTCCAGGTCCTGTGCTGGGACCGAGAGCCTGTCCTCGGCTTTGCTAGAGATGACAAAGCGGTGACAGTGTCAGCCTCAACTCCAGCTCAGCCTCTTACTGGCCGGGTGGCTCTGGGTGTATCATGTACCTGACTGGCCTCAGCTTCCTGTGTGTTGCGGGAGGAATATCCCTCTTTAGAGGGCTTGGAAGGATAACCGTGTGTGGTGTCTGGTGCTTGGTATGTGTTGCTAACCAGGAACTAGTATGACTAGTAGTGACTGGGGCCTTGGTGATGCTCACAGATGTCCTGTGTTGCTGAGGCTCACCCGCCCTGACCTCCCAGCCCCTCGCCCCCCATGACGGGGTCTTGCCACTTGTTGGGATAGTTCAGAACTTCATCTTCTGGGAGTTCCCGCTGTGGTGCAGCAGGTTAAGGATTTGACCCCTGGCCGAGTGCAGAGGGTTGAGAATCTGACATTGCCCCAGCTGTGGCATAGGTCACACCTGCGGCTTGAATTCAGTCCCTGGGTGCGGCCATAAAAAAAACAAAACAAAATAAACCTTCATCCTGCGCCGTGCCTTTCCCCAAAGTTATCGTGAGCCCAAACTCTAACTGAAGGTCTCCAGTGTCTCCTTAGACAGAAGGCCTGCCCAACAGACCACGGCTCCTCTGTGTGTGCATGGAACTGGGCTGGCTTGGCCATGCCCTGCTGATCCCAAGAAGGAAATGACGGATCAATTTTGCTTAAAAAAATACAGCCGCAGGAATCAGCTGTGAAATAAATTGATAGATGAACAGCCTGACTACTTTGGGAAATATTTATTTTGTGGTTCTAATCCGCTGGTCATGGCGCTTCGCACTGGTGAGACACCTATGCTTCTGTTCTCAGGGCAGGGCTGGAGTCCCGAGGCCCCTGGCAGTTGGGGGGGGTGGAGCCCACATGTGGACATTTGATTGCATTATAGTCCCTGCGGTTAATGTGGTAGCGGATGGAGGGAAGGCTTTGGGAGCCCAGAGGAAGGAGCCAGGAACTCTGTTTCAAAAAACGTGAGGGTTGGGAAGGCTTCGCTGAGTAGGTGGCATTTGACCTGGTTCTTGGAGGTTGGTATCTCAGTAATCTTGTCTCTTAATTTTTCCAGATGCATTTTATAGCCACAGAAAAGGTTCTTCAAAAAATGAGTCTTGAAAAACTACCAGGCAGGGCTCATCCCAGGAATATATATGTCTGGTTCAACACAAATCGACTCATATTAATAGAAATAAACCATAAAAATCAGAACACCCGGTATTTAGCAAGTGCCTTGGATATAATCAGTGCTCAACAAATACTTGATGAATGAATTAATTTGGTCTCAGTAGATGCAGAAATACTGAAAATAATTATATGTGCATTATAAAGCATCATAAAACTGAAAATAGGTGTGTTAGAGGATTTACTCCTAAATGTGATAAAGAGCCTGCCAGTATATAATCATGTACCAAGCTTTCCATGGGGGCTGCAGGTACGGAGTGGAGAATTCTATAAATGTGCTCTGAAAAAAACGGGAACTAAACCAAAATGTCCCTTATCGCTACTCTTATTTAACATAGTTTAACAGATGCTTGTCATAACAATATAGGAACAAAAAGAAACCAGAGGGATTGGTATAGGGAAGGAAGAGATAAAAATATAGCTGTTTGCAAATGACACAATTTCTATTCAAAGAAAATTACAAAATCCTGCATGGCTGCTTCTGATCAGAAGTTATAGTATTGAAAGGTCAGTGTCCCCAGGTTTTTGCCTAGATTCCCTGTCCTGGCAGTTAAAATTCTAATGAAAAAATACTTCATAAAAGATGAAAAGCAATAATAATAATCAGGAAAAAATGGGTGGACAAACATACTAAAGGATGTTTTGAAAATCTTTTAGCAGCAGGCGCCTCTCAGCAAACTAGGCAGTTAAGCAGTAGTTACTAAAACTATGCAGGGAATTCCGTGGTGGCCCCTGGGTTGAGGATCAGGCATTGTCAGTGCTGTGGCTTGAGTCGATGTGGTGGCTCGGATTTGACCCCTGGCCTGGGAAATTCTGTTTGTCAAGGGTGTGGCCAAAGAAATAAAACAAAACTGTACAGTTAGGATAAGACAGAAAACTGAGAGATGGGTACAATAAAATAGATCTAAATAGATAGAAGTCGTTTCTATATGGCAAATTTGGATAGGTGGACAATAGTGAAAGAAATTATTTTAAAGTCATTGACTCTTGGGGAAAAACTAGATAACAACATGGAGAAAAGGAACTCAGATAACATGTCTCATATCATAGTTTTAAATTCTAGATGTATTCTAGTTTTACAAGCTCTTTTTTTAATGAAACAATTGCAAATTTTATTTTTTCATGATGATTTTTACTTTTTTTTTTCATTATAGCTGGTTTACAGTGTTCTGTCAGTTTTCTGCTGTACAGCAAGGTGACCCAGGTCCACATACATGTATAGATTCTTTTTTCTCACATCATCATGCTCCATCATAGGTGACTAGATCTGGTTCCCAGTGCTGCACAGCAGGATCTCATCCAAAGACAATAGTCTGCATCTATTAACCCCAAGTTCCCAGCCCATCCCGCTCCCTCCCCTCCTCCCCCTTGGCAACGACCAGTCTGTTCTCCAAGTCCATGATTTTCTTTTCTGTGGAAAGGTTCATGTGTGCCGTACATTAGATTCCAGATATAAGTGATATCCTGTGGTATTTGTCTTTCTCTTTCTGACTTACTTCACTTAGTATGAGAGTCTCTAATTCCATCCATGTTCCTGCAAATGTGAAAGCTCTTTAAAACTCAGAGAAGGCAGATGAAGTATTTATCCTAGCTATGGAGTGCAAATGTGTCTGTGAAAGTTCCATGAAAACGATCATTGACGAAATGAGGTGTGTTCAGCTATGAAGGAATAAAATCTATAAAGTAAAAATAATAACCATACATCCAGTCATTTCACGATGGACTGTGTGGCCTGGGGACAGGGTGGGGATTTCACAGTGACCTGTTTACAGCTGGGGTGACTCAGTAAAGTGGATTTCTTTTTTTCCAAAAAAAACCCAAAACAACAAACCACATACTAATTCACTTGGGCTAAAGTGCAAGGTGTAGAGGGAAAGAAACAATTGTGATCAACTTTTAGCAGCGTGATGGATAAGAACATGTTGTTAAAAGCATGCGCGAAACTGATCAGGATCTTGAAGGCAAATATTCAGACTGTATTGGTAAAATAACCAAGACGTAGGAACAGATCATTTCCTATAAGGCCCAGATAATAAAATGAGATGTGGAAGATGTTCGGCTTCCCAATAAACACACAAGACATGTAAATTAAAATAGCTCCAAGGTCATACTCCAGTTCACATAATATGTCACATAATATTAGTGACAAATCGATCGAATTTGTAAAAACCCACTGTTGAGGCCCATGGGAAAGGAAACAGGGTACCACCATCCTTACTGAAGAGGGGAGCTGTTTTTCTGGGGAGCATGGTGACTTTGGACTATAAGAGCTGTGACGCTGCTGACACCTTTTGATCAGTCTGTTTACTTCCGGGAATACGTCCCAAGGGGCAGAAAGCCGACTTGTCCAAAGATGGAAGCAAATTGGAAAGCATCCAAATGTAGGTAATTCAGGAATGGTCCAGTCAACTTTGTGACAGTGCAGTGGAACAGCCATCCACGTGGAGACGGAAGAAGCCAGAACAGCATGGGATTACTCGCCTGTGGTCGTGGCAAGCAGGTGAAGCTCTGTGCACACACATGGAAAAGAATCTGGAAAAGGGCAGAGTTTCATTTGATGTGTTTTCAATCAGGTCCCTCCCCCCCCAATTTTCAGTATGTAATGCAGGTCTTTAAAAGAAGAAAGGAGGGGGGGAAATTCTGGTAGTAAAAAGGGGAAACGTGGGCAGCGTATGGCGGAGAGACAGCTATGGGCAGGCCGTCCACGTGGGCTGGATTTGAGTCACTACGTTGCGATGTGGTTTGGGGCAAGTCACACATCTCCTCCAGCTTCCCTTGTCTCCTCCCCTGGAGGAGGTAATGGTGACAAATGAGATCCTGGGAATTCTTGCCTTCTGAGTACACCTTTTTTTTTTTTTTTTAAATGGCCACAACTGCAGCATATGGAAGTTCCTGGGCTTTGGCGTTGGCGCCAGGGATCGAAGCTGTGCCTCCACAGCAACCTGAGCTGCTGCAGTCAGATTCTTAACCCACTGTACCACAGCGGGAATTCCCTCCACACTCTTTCATTCATCAGCTTTGCAGAGTGCTGGGGGCCCTGGCTGCTGTCCTTCGTTCTGTCCCCATCTCTGCAGAAATGTCTGTAGTTCTGGGCAGATCCACTTCTAGGGTGCAACAGAGAGCGGGAAGCAGATAGGCACACCCCAGAGCTGTTGTTGCAAATAGCCCCGAGAAGGTACTGCAGCCCCCAGGAAACATTAAACAGAGGCACGGGGGTCCCTTCTGTTTCAAAATGGGTGATGAGGAAAAGACATAGAACCTTGAAAGAGAATGTTCTGGTGAGCACCTTCAGATTTACCATGCTGTTGAGCTTATTTTTAGAAGACTCACTGTGGACAAGGCAAGAAGGGATGGAGGCTGATCACTTACCTGGTGTGTTTGGGACACTTCAGGGCCTAATGAATAAATTCTAGTGTCTCTACTTGGGAGCTGGGTGACCTTGAACTTTGTGACTCCGAGCCCCAGTTTCCTCATTTTGAAAAATGAGAATAGCCTTTCCTGAATTTGTTGTGAGAATGACTTAGGATATTGTGCCTAAGTGTCCTCTGTGCTTTCAGCTACTATTTGTCAAGGTTTTCCCTGGATGCGTGCCTGAAATGGCACGATGCTGGATCCCACAGGGAACACACAGCTGTCTGAATTATGACCCTGGCCTTTGGGGAGCTTGCATAGTCCGGGGCGGAGGGAAGGCGATGACACGAACCCCCACAGAAGTGTGTCATGAGAAGGCAGCAAGGTCAGGGATGGCGTTTTTAGGAGGAGAGAAATTGGGCTGGGATGAGGGATTAGGGTAGAGGCAGAGTGTGGGGTTCCCCGAGAGAAAGGTGGTATTTCGTGGAGGAAGGTTCTAGAAGGCCTGAGGTGGACTTAACAGCCCTATAGGATAGACTGAACACATATGCATGGCTGTTGAGCTGGGGGGGCTTAAAGCAACCGTGAAGCGAGGGCATTGTGATGTTTGCAGGGACAAAGGGATCCTTCCTGGACTGGCTGAGCCAGGACAGAGTCTTCTCGCCCACTGACCTGAGCTCCTGCGTCTGAACCACTCACCCTCTCAAGAAGAGCAGTACTGGAGTTCCCATGGTGGCTCAGTGGGTTGAGAACCCAACCAGTGTCCATGAGGATACAGGTTCAATCCCTGGCCTTGCTCAGTGGGTTAAGGAACGGCATCGCGGTGAGCTGTGGCGTAGGTCACAGGTGCAGCTCCAAATCGCCCCCTAACCTGGGAACCTCCATGTGCCGCAAGTGTGGCCCTAAAAACAAACAAACAAACAAAAAAAGAAGAAGCAGGGCAGTCCTGGGCACTTCTCCTTGGAGCCAGGAGAGAGGCCGAGAAGAAGAGGATGCAGGGCGGCAGGTTTTGAAGGTCGTGCAGGCGGTCTGATTGATTTTCTGGAGGCAGTGATAAGGATGTGGGACCTGTGTCACTGGGGGTCAGTCCAGCATTACAGCTTTGACCAAATAAATCCACCCTCTGAGCCTCAGTACCTCCCTTTGTAAAGTGGGTACATTCAGCTCACCTCCTGGGAATAAGGGAGGACTAACTCCTTTAGAGTTACGTGCAGGAGGTGTTTGGCCCTATACAGTAGCTGCCATCATATTATAATGATGATGGTGATGATGACGATGATGTGTGTGTGTGTGTGTGATCATGAAGAACTGGCACCTGTGTTTCTTTGTCATGGCTTTGCTGCCCAGTGGGTCAACACTTTTTTTTTTAATTAAAAAAATTTTTTAATTATAGTTGATTTGCAGTGTTCTGTCAATTTCTGCTGTACATACATACATGCATATGTATATACATTCTTATTCTGGTATTATTTTCTCTCATGTTCTATCACAAGCGATTGGATACAGTTCCCTGTGCTGTACAGCAGGCCCTCTTTGCTTATCCATTCTGAACGTAATAGTTCGCATCTGCTAACCCCAGACTGGTCAGGACCATGGTCAGTCCTTTTCCGGTGGGCAGGTGGATGCCTCTCCCTCTCTGCCGGCCTCTGTCTGCCCCTCTCTCTTTTCAGGTTAAAGCAGCTAACCTCTAGGAAGCACCTTCTATGGGTCAGGTATTTTGTTCTGTAGCTTTACACACACTATCTCATTTAAATCTTCCCAATAACTCTTTGGGGGGGAGTTAATTATTCTTCTTTTTCAGATAAAGAATTGGAAGCTTAGGAGTCCACAGGAGGGATCCAAACTCTGTCTCAGTCTCTGAGCAAACATGCAGCGAGCACTGAGTGCCAGACCTGGTGTCTTAGGGCGCCCATGAGCCACATGCCCGGCCGCTTCCAGTCAGTGAGCTGGGACAAAGCGGGGTTGGGTGGGGTGGGGACAGCAATGTCAGTTACCGCTGCCTTTCCCCTTCTAGCTGGAAGGCTTTGAGCTACTTAACTGCTTAGGGCCCGCTCTTCTCTGGTTACTTGGCAGTGATAACAGCAATTAATTGGAGGGTTATTGTAAAATTCAGTAAGATCGTAGCCCAAGCCCCAGACCACAGCTGCAAGCGGTGGCTGCCATCAGCCCTGTCTGCAGCCCCAGACTCTCTCCAGCCCCCTGGGAAAAGGCTCTGTTTGCTGGCTTTAACCTGGGGAATGGGTCTGTTAGCCTGGACTAAATATGCGAATGCTTTAGGGACCTTCCAAAGCTCCGTGTCTGTACCCTCAGACAAGAGGAAGTCCTTGAGCCTTGCAGGTACGGACTTAACTCCACTCTGGGTGAATCCAAAGCAAATTCAGTGTGAGTTTCCTGGTAAGAGAAAGCAGGCTGTCCCCAGGGTCTTGACTTCTTGGGGCCTTCGATGCTGCGGTTGCTCAGCGAGGACAGGAAGGAGAAATTGGCAGGGAGAGCAGTTGGAGGGTAGGATCAAGAGGAGGGAGGATCGGGAAATGAGGCTGGGTGGGGCCCCTGGCCCAGTGCAGGCTTGTGGATCAGCCAGAGGCCTCCGGGGCTGGGTGCAGGGGGACCGGAGGTCAGGTGTTTGGAGAGCTGGGCTTCTCGGCATTAGGCTTGGCCATGGATTTCGGGACAGCTGGATTGGGGCGGAGGGCGGAGAGGAAAGGGGCCTCCCGCTAGAGGGCTAGAAACCTGTAATGCAGCCACAGGAGGGAGAGGCGGGGGCTTGTGCTCCAGTCACGGCACGGGGCAAAGTGGGCGTGGGGTGGACAGCCAGATGGTGACTCCCTGGCTGGCGAGCAGGAGTCTAGGGGAACCCTGGGTTTTAGGTCCACGATGGAGAGGAACCCAGCAGAAGCAAGTGGGAGGAAGGACGTGATGCCGACGGGGGACGTGTTGAGCCTGAGGACCCGTGAGAACAGCAGGTGGAGGCGTCTGGTCAGAACAGTGTCCTGGCTGAAGGCAAGCGCTGTCTGCAGACAGATTCTGGTCCTTGACGCCATGGGTGTGGATGAGACCTGCATGCAGCGTGCGGGCAGCTGGACGGCAGGGCCCTGGAGGACACTGACCGGTATAGGACCGGAGGCCGAAGATTTGAAGGGCGCGGTATCACCTCCTAGGGCTGACAATGGACCGCAAGTGGGGTGACTTAAAACCACGGAAATGTATTCCCTGGAGTTCTGGAGGCTAGAAGTTCAAAATCAAGGTCTCGGCAGGGTTGGTTCCCTCCAGAGGCGCTGAGGGAGAATCTGTTCCACGCCGCCGTCCCAGCTTATGGCAGCCCTTGACGTTCCTTGACTTGTAAGCGCCTCACTCCAGCCCCTGCCTCCGTCATCACATGGCCCTGGGTGCGTCTGTGTCTCTGCTTTCTCGCCTTATAAGGGCACCGTCGTTGGATGAGGGTGGGTTTGAGATGACTCTGACCTCAATGATTTTACATCTGCGGAGACCCTACTTCTTAACCAGGTTGTGTTCTGAGGTTCCTGGTGGTTATGAATTTGGGGAGGGGGACCCTATTCAACACAGTAGTAAGTCTCGCCTCCCCCCGCGACAGTTTGTTTGGTTCCCACCTGCCCCACCATGACCTCCTTTGGGGAAGATGTCCAGAACCGACTGGCTGGGGTTTGTTGTCTCCATCATGTGAGCTCCCCCGTGAGCACCCAGCACTCCCTTCGCTGCCCGTGTCTTCCTCCAGCTTGAGCTCCTTGAGACAGGGAACTGGATCTTACCCGTCCCTCCTCGCCGCAAGGTAAGTTGGCGTTGGAGAGCCCAGTTCCAGAGCGCCAGAGAAGTGGATCTGGATCCTGTGTCTCCACTTACTAAACCGTGGGACCCCAGTCTAACCCCTCAGCCTCCGTTCCCCCCTCTGTAAGATCTTCAGTGAGAATTTAATACATGAAATGAGAAGAAGTGTGGAAAGCAGCTGGTGGGGGACTCGGGGTCTCCTTGGTGGGGGCTGCTGCAGTTTTTGGTTCACTTTTGTGTAGCTGGCACTTGGCCCAGCGTCTGACATGGCAGATGCGCTAGAAATACTTGTTGAATAGTGATCATGTAGAGGAGAATTCGCTTGATGAGAAGGGACACTGCCGTGTTGCTGGATGTGACCCTTCCTTAGAAACCCCCCCTCCTCCTGCCCCCGGTCCCCAAGAACTGGGTAATTACAGTTTGAGTTTCAGCTAAATGCTGACGAGGGGCGGTGAAGAGGGATTGCAGTTTGAGTCAGGCTTACAGCCCTGTACCCAGTGTTTCTCTTTCATGTGGATGGAACAAACGTCGGCTTCTTACATTAGTAGTACCTGTGGTGGCTGCAATAGATGAGTCACCATTTACTGTAAGGCTTTCAGATGCCCGGCAGACACATGCCAATCAGGAGTGACAGGGCCTTCAGCCATCAGGCACCTCAGCCACGAACGTCTGGAGAGGGAGATAAAATAATTCTTGTGATCCCAACTAGCAGGAAGGTCTTGAGTGAGGATCCATAGTCTTAGCGTTCTCCTTCCCACATTTCCTGCTGGAGTTTTATTTGAATCTGAGGGCATATCTCGAAGTTAATGATATAAGTCTGTGCGAATTTGTTTAAGCTTGAGGTTTACGCTTCTGTCTGGTTTTGGTTTTACGTGGAATATTAATGTTTTTTTAAGGGGACCTTCACCCATTTCTTGATTATTGGCCACTCAGAGCAGTGCTTCAAAGCCCGAGACTTTTTTCTTTTTCTTTCTTAAGTAGAATTGTCTTTGGCTCCTCTTTGCCTGCAGGTGATGGCTTCTTTTCCTTTCAAGAAATGAACCTGTTAAATTCCATTTGGACTCCAGTGGTAGACAGGGCTTGGGGCATTTCAGTCTTTGAGAGTTAACTTGGTTGTGAAGAACCGAAAAGACTCAAAGGCGCAGCGAGTTCCCTCTTGCAGGTGGGGCTGGGTGGGGCAGGGTTTGGGGAGTGGCTGGAGAGGCACCCTCAGAGGGCCCTGTACGTGCCTGGCTCTGTGCTGGGAACTGGCTTTCCTGCAGGCGGGTTAAGTGGCAGGGCCTGGGGCTCTCATGGAATTTCAATTCTGATCGAACAGATAAAAACCTTTCTGTGCATGTCTGTGCGCAAATCTGGGTCATGAGGCCTTGGGTAAGTTATGTAACCTCTCAGCCTCAGTTTCCTCCTCTGTAAGATGGGTGCGCCAGCACTTCCTCCTCTGTAAAAGGCGCACATGGCGCCTTTAAGGATTTGATGAGATGCCGAAGGCACTTAGTACAGGCCTGGCACATAGTAGGGCTCAAAAATGGTTGTTGTAGAGTTCTCATTATGGTTCAGTGGATTAAAACTCTAACTGATATCCATGAGGATGTGGCTTTGATCCCTGGCCTCGCTCAGTGGGTTAAGGATCCAGTGTTGCCGTGAGCTGTGGCCGCGAGGACACGGCTCGGACCTGGTGTGGCATGGCGTGGCGTGGCGCAGGCCGGCAGCTGCAGCTCTGACTCGACCTCTAGTCCAGGAACTAAAAAAAATGGTCGTTGTAATTACAAGAAGTACTGTGAATCTCTTATTTTGAGTGTGTGGATGGTGGAAGGAGCCTTTCAGGGAAAAAAAGGGAGTTCAGGCGTTCCTTCTAGGTAATCGGTGGTCAGCTCCCCAGTTTTGGGTGGTAATTAATTCAGTGTCTTAGGCTGGCCTCTGTGTTCATTTAACTGGTTTCTGCCTCACCTTGAATTTGCCGTTGGCCCGTATAGAACACCCCGTTTCCCTTCCTCCAGGGCCTGTCCCTTGGGCTTCTCCTGTGATTGGCCAGACCGTGCTTTCCCCGGGTACTTGGAGGAGGCCATGAGCCCCTGCAGTGTAGCTCCCACCCTCCCGCCTTGCTCTGGCCAGTCAGGCCAAGGAGGTGGTCACGAGGCCTCAGTCAGACCCCGGGGTCCCCCAGAAATTTTTCTGCCTCCTCTGGGAGCAAACATCTATTTGGGTTTCTGAAATTTGGGGCTCTCTGGGAAGAGCCATGGTGGATGGGGACAGTGGTGCAATCGAAACTTCAGGACATTCAGAATAATGGTGGCCGTAGCTGCGGTGAAGGACCCCAGAATAAAGGGGCCGTCCTTGGCTTCTGTCTCCTTCCTCATTGTTGGTGCCTCATTGTTGGTGTCTCCCGAGTCCCTCCTTCTCCCATTCTCATTTTCTGGAGGTGAAGGTTGTTTAGCAAGAGGGGAGCATGCTTGCTTCTTGAATGTGCCAGTCCCACCGTGGTGTGGTTGCCTCTTCCAGCCCATTGTCTGCTGTCCTCCCCAAGGGCATGGTCCTTGCGGCGGGGGAGGGGTGGGGGAGGGCTTTTTGTTTGTGTGTGGTGGCGTCCAGGACATCCCCTCAGTATGCCAGTGCTGAGAGAGGGAGTGAATGAATGAAGGGCCGGCTGAAAGCCCCTGCAGTGAGAAAAAACTCAGACAGGGTGAGATTGCTGTCCCCACCCCTGCAGGAAGAGGCAGGCTGTAATTTGCTCTTCTTTCTTCTGTGTGTTTTGTGTGTGCTGGGTTGTATAGCCATCATTTGAGTTGAAACACGTTGATCCCTTTGCTTGGTCATCCCTGGTGTAAGTTGCATCTCCAGGGCGGCTGGCCGGGACAAGGGGGACGGTCCGTGCCTGGGATCAGGTGTATTCTTCTCTGCACGGAAGACGCAGGCCCTGTGAGCTCTGTTTTGTCATAGTGGGATCTCGTAGGGGGAGGGAAATCCACTCATGGCGGGTGGACCAGCGAGGTTGCGTGACCTCTCATGCATCATAATCAGGGTCCTGATGCCATTCTGAGTTCAAAGATAATGTTCCTTCTGCAGCATCACCCTGACTCCTGGAATGCCAGAAGGCTCCAATACCGGAATTCCAATCCACCCTGGGTCCTGTGGGACCTGCCTGGAGAACTGAAAGTGTGATTAACAGTGGTCACCAAGGGACAGCAGTCGGAAGGAATCAGGACACAGAAACTGGCCGCTGTCCCCATTGCCCTCAGGTCTCCCCAACGTGATTGGAACCCCCTAGCTCTGGTCTTAGAGAGCCCTGGTGCTCTTCTCTCCCCTGATGCCCCTTCAACTCCGTCATCAATTTCTGGGCACCTCAAATCAGCATCGGGCCTGGCATTGCCTACAGCAACGCGCATGACTTTTCTAAAGCCTTCGAGACTGGAAGAACTCTTTCTGCAGTGTGTTTAGTATGATTACAGCAGGACTGCATTTGCTGGGCACACAGCACTGTGGCCCCTTAGAAGGTGCGGGTCCTTTTCTGGTGAAGCGTTGACATGTGGGCATCGGCTTCCATTTTACAGTGCCTCTCCCCTTTTTTCTGCCTCTCCCCTTTTTTCATACAGGCAGGTATCCGAGGACCTGGCTGTCAGGGGAGCTCTGGGGGCTGGAATCTAGTCGCAGTGGGGCCTGTACTTTCTCTTTGGTCGTTTTAGGTTTACTAGGTGTTCATCTGTAATGGAAACCATAACATAAGCTGATTACTGAAATTTGACTATTGGTTTAATGAGAAGTCTGTGAGAGGGACCCACTTCCTCTTGATTTTTGTTTTATTTAAAAAAATTCTGTTCATGCTGTTTCATTTCTCTTCCTCCGGACTTTTCTTTTAGAAAAGTCACAAACAGCGTACTATAAAAACCAAAACCGTTTAGAAAATAAAACTAGACACTGGAGAATACACAATGCTTTACTTCCAAAGCATCTTCCTTGCCACCGTCTGGCTGAGTCTCACCATGTGGCCGATGGGAGAGCAGGTGGTAGTTGCTCACAGAGAAACTCAGGCCTCCAGAAGGGATGAGAGCGGGTTGCAGTCCACACTGGGTGGGACTAGAATCAGGTCTGTACTGCTGAGGTGCCAGGCCTGTGCTTCTGCTTCTCCCCAGAGCACCCGCGTTAGATGCGGGATGTTCTCCTTGGACGCGTGTATCCTCAGCCCTTCCTCCTTGTGGTTTCACTGGCTTACTGAACACGAGCCCTCACTGAGGAGCTGTTAGGATCATGCGTTTATATGGTATCAGGACCACATAATGAATGGACTGCTTATCCATCCATCCATCCATCCATCCATCCATCCACCCATCCAGAATATTTCTTGGAGCTTCGCCCAAGGCGGTGTGCCAGGCCTGGAAGGTTGGAGGGTTGAGCGAGTCAGAACCCCACTTCTGAAGAGTCTTCTCTTTGCAGCTGGGTCACAGAACCATAGCACAACTGGAATACCAGACAGAACAAATTAAGTACTATGACAAGCATCAGGTCAAACGGAGTCGTGGAGAGGGGTGAATTTTTGCTGAGAGACGCACTGACGGCCTTGGAGAGGTGTTTAGAAGGATGAATAGACTTCAGGTGCTGGGCAGTGAAAAGGCACTTGGAGAAATAAGGACCAAGGTCATGATGATACGGCCACTCTGTCATATCCTTAATACCAGGCTGCACAAACACAGAGGTGGTCCCATCCTGGGTTTAAGTGGTAGTTCCCCAATACCAGTTTTGCAGAATTACGTGGACCATTTTCACTTGGAGGTTAGGGTTGGAGGTGGAAGACTGGCTTTAGGAGAGGGCTGGTCTTTACTGAGTGTTTTACTCGCGTATATCCAGTTGACACACATCATCTCACGAGGGGGACACAGCTAGCAAAGCACTGGAGCCGGGACTTGAACTCAGAATGCTCTGACCCGAGGACCCCTGCTCTTGCCATACCACTGTGCTCTTGCCTTCTCCTGGGAAGTCATTGATGCTGAAAGTCATTCCCAAACAGTGGCGTTCAGGTTGCAGAGCAGAGTGGATGGGTGGGAATGCTTGCGACTGCTTGCTTACTTTGTCGTCTTCACTCATGTCACGCAAACTTCCTGCGGTTAGTGGAAGGAATATTGCGTTTCGGTCATGCTTTCTGGAGGATGCTCCATGATGCCACTCTTTTGTAATGCTGCTCTTCGGCTGGTTTTTCAGACAACCGCCATTTACGTTACTTTCTGATGAGCAGGTACCTTCTCGCCTATGACCTGCCCAAACTGGCAGGTCACCTTCTGTGCCTGGAAGCATTATTAATGCCTTACTAATGGAGACAAGCTTTTGAGCTGGCAGGACTGGCCCGACAGACTTCCGTTTGGCGGGGTGAGGTTTTTAGTGGACAAGCAATGCTGTCCCCCCCTGACATCTAGGAGAGAAACGGCAGAGTGAGTGGGGTGAGGAGCAGTAAGTAAGCAGGAGCTGGACTTGCTGGGGCAGAGGCAGTAGACTGGGCACTGCACCACTTGGACCCATTTTCCCAGGGGATGTCTTGAGATTTGGGGGCGGGGTGTCATGTGAGGTGGGTGATCGTCATCAGGGGCAAGGTCGGTGTTGGAATCTTAGTAAATATTTGGCAGTTATGAAAAAATATTGTAATTCTAGAGTCTGTCTCCATGGTGCCTCTGTCCTGACCTCTCTCACAAGGGGTTTGTGCAGCCGGTATTGTCTGAGGAAGGTGCCTGAGGCTGGCGGTTTTGTGTCAGAAGAAGGGAGGTTCTCTCCCCTTGAGGTCCTCATCCTGTTGCACGGCTCACTTGTCACCACTCTCCTCCGACGACTCTCTCTGCCTCCTCCTTCTCCTTCCATTTCCCCTTCTCCAGTTCAGTGCAGTTTTCGTTGGCGAGCGTCTTCCAGGGCTGCAGATCAGTTAATCTTAGAATCCACTTCTCCAGGCACATCCTGCCTTTTATCTCTGTTCTCTGTATTGGGGTCTGGGATTCTGCTGCTAAAAAAAAAAAAAAAAAGTTTGAAAACCAGATATCTAGAACATTTCTGCAGTGCTCACTGCCTGCAAGGGCGGCCCGAGGGGGTCTGTGAGTGGGGGCCACACCTCCTGCCGTGTGTGTAAGGGCAGGGGCGGGCACCAGTGTGCTCGCTGTTCTGACTTGGCTCCTGGAGTCTAGGTCCTTCTGGTTCTTCCGGGACTCCTGATTCGCCTGCTTTCATCCCACTGTGCAGAGGAAAACAACTCGAGGGTCAAGGAATAAGTTCCAAGTAATATATACTTTCCCCATATTCATTCACAGACTAGGAGCTTAGAGGAATTGAATAACTTGCTTGAGATCACACTGCTGAGAAATGGAATGGCCTGGATTTGAGTCCAAATCTGATCCTAGAGTTCATAATTTTTACTACAGTGTGCATCAGCCATGCTTTCCCCTACCGCCAAAACCATGCATTCTTCTGTACCATCTCTCCCTCTTAGGGAGGTGGGCTAGGTACATTTAGCACTAAGTAAAGGCATGGAATACATATTATCTCAATTTGATTCACCTTGGAAGTACTGCTTTTGGGTGGGCAGGCATTCTGGCTGAGGTGGAAGAGTTGGGGCGGGGAGGCCCAGGCCTGGGGTCCTCGATTCCATCGAAGTCTGAGAGGCTTCTCTCCCCGTTCCTGAGGCTAGATTGTAAAGCCACCGTCTGAGAGCCTCAGAGCACTGAGGCCACCGGTTGCCCTGCTCTTTCTCTCAATCATTCTTTGATGCTCTCACTCATTCTTTGATGCTCTCTGGTTTTCCGCCGGATTTCCCATGGAGCCCTTAGAGTGTGGCTCAGTGGCCGAAGAACTGGGAACAGCCTGCATGAAAGGCTTCAGGCTTGAAGCGGGGCTTGAGGAGGACTGGACTTGAGTGTGTGCGTGTGTGAGACCCTCGACCAGCTCTGGATTGCTGGCCCGCTGGCTGCAGAGAGTGGAGTCCCAGGGTGGTGAAACAGCACAGCCAGTCCCTGGTTCCAGGGCACAGAGCCATTTAACAGTGTCTTCACTCGGGAGCTGTGAGTTATGCTTTTGTTAAGGCCACTCCTTGAGTCCTGAATGTTAATTTCACTCCCCTTTTCCAGGGGACCCATCCCTCCCCTTGAGGGACTGGGTACAAGCCTACTCTAAGGACTTAGATGCACTCATGAAACTCTGGAAGGAAACCTTGAAAAGAAACCCAAGGGCTAGGTTGCTGGAAAAGATTCCTCTGAGCTCGCTGGCCTCCAGATCCTCAGATTCATCCAGAAAACCGGGGAGAGTTTTGCATTAGCGATAACCTCCCTTCCTCCGGCCCCATCCCATTTAAATAGGGGAGGAGGGATCAGGGACTCAAGTCTGCTGAGTCCTGGGGGGCAGAATCCCTCCCTGTGTTGCCCGGACAGGACCAGAGGGTGACCAGCAGCAGAGCCATCCTGGAGTTCAACCCTCTCTCTCCCTCCCGCTGCCAAACATTCACTGAGAACTGACTACTCCAGAGCTGGAACCTAGGAGCCACACTGGCTCCAGGACCAGCCGACTCATTTCGCCCCCATCAGCCACAGCTTGGGTCATCGGGTTGTTGGGGCCGCAATGGGGAGTCCCGGCCTTGCTCTGCGGGCCGCCCTCGGCACTCAGGGGCCCAGGAATGGTGGAGCTGCACGCTGAGATGGGCCTTCGAGAGCCCTTTGTGCTGCCACCCCTGACTTTCTAGAGGGACGGCTAAGAGGGGAAGCAGCTGCCACAAGGCCCTACAGCCCCATGAGGACACCAGGTCACAGAACCTCTCTTTGCAAAGGGGTACTTCCGAGGCAGAGCCCCAGCCTCCCCCGAGATGCCCGCCCTGTGTGCCCTGCCCTGTTTTCCTTGAAACAAGGGCTGGTGTTTCAGATGAGGGCTTTCTGACTTCATCTCAGATAATGCAGTTGGGTGCAGTTTGCCTGGCGGTTGCCTAAATTTAAACGAAGTGGGCCGGGGTGGGTGGTAGTGAAGAAGATTGGCTTGGTGCTTCATTAAAGCACAATGTGTTGGGGGAAGGTTCGATTTTTATTTTTACTTCACTGAATGAGGGATGAGCACAGAGCTCAGAGGTCTCCCCCCACTTCCTTTTCTTTCTTTCTTTTTTAAATTATTAAATGTCTTTAACCTCAAATCAGGACTGGTAGTTCATCTCACTTTCATCCCAAGTATAGATTCAAGTCGGTTGAACTGGAATATTATTTGTTTGCATTTCCTGATGATCAGGTACAGCTCTTGGACAAGCCTCTGAAACATCTATGGATTTTCATAGATTTCACTTCATTCCTGATTCTGGGCCCTTGTTGGTTACATGACTCCAGATGTAATTTTTGAACTTGACTTTCCTCTTGGGTAAAACGTTGGCCTCAGTACCTACATTTACGAGTTGCTGTGCATCTGAGTGCATGTGTGGCCTGGGTGCTGGCGTGCTGCGTGGCCCGTGAAGGGTTCGCAGGAACTCTTACTGCTCCTCCACCCTCCTCTGTGCCCTCCATGCCTGGCCCCCCGCCAAGGTGGGAATGTTTCGGGGGTTGAGGCTGAGAGGCTGGCCTCCTGAGGCAGGGGGAGGGGGTGGTGTGGAGGCAGTGCTGGACTCTGTGTGTGGGAGGGAGTTGGAGTTCGGGGGGAACCTGGCCTGTCTTCGAGGGGGTATGAGGTAGTGTCTGAGCATCTGGACCTTTACCCTGGATCATATCCCTGGGGTTTACCTCACTGATTCTTTGCAGTTAGTCTCGTCAACCTTTGGAAAATCCAGATTTAAAAATATGGCCCAGGAGTTCCCACTGTGGTGCAGTGGGTTAAGGATCCAGCATTGTCACTGCGGTGGCTTGGGTTGCTGCTGTGGTGTAAGTTCGATCCCTGGCCTGGGAACTTCCTATGCCGTAGATGCACCAAATATATATACACACACACACACACACACACACACACACACATATATTTTTAATTTTATAAACATATATATGTACGTATATTTATCATATATACACACATATATACATGGTTCATTTATTGTTTCTCCAGTTATAAAAACAGCATGATATAGGAGTTCTTGTCATGGCTCAGCAGTTAACGAATCTGACTAGCATCCATGAGGACACAGATTTGATCCCTGGCCTTGCTCAGTGGGTTGAGGATCCGGCATTGCCGAGAGCTGTGGTGTAGGTCGCAGACGTGGCTCAGCTCCCACATTGCTATGGCTGCAATTTAGGCTGGCAGCTACAGCTCTGATTCAACCCCTGGCCTGAGAACCTCCTTATGCTGAGGATGTGGCCCTAAAAACCAAAACCAAACCAAACCAACACAGAAAACCAAAAAAAAAAAAAAAAAAGCCATGTATAGAAAAGCAGGAACAGATGGAAAATCGTAGAGAAGAAAACAAAAATTGTCCATAATCCTACCCTTCTGGAAGAAACCAGTGCGAGGATTTTGATGTCTGTGCCTCTAGGTTTTTTCTGTGCCTGTATGCATAGGGTGTGTTTCCTGCTAGTTCATTTTTACAAAACTGGACTCATATTGCATGTATTGTTATGTAACATGCTCTTAAAACAATATTCTGTGAGTGTTGCCTAGTTGTAAACTGTTCTTTTAAAACATGGCTTTGGGTGGTGGCATGGCATTCCGTTATGTGGCTCTTCCATAACTTGTTCAACCAGCTCCCCGTTGTCTGTCATTTAAATTGCTTTCCCTTACTGTTGCTCCTCACCTCATGCTTCAGTGAGTTGGGGAATGCAGATTTTAATAGCTGGGATCACTGTTTTAGGAAAGCAAGTCTCTGGCAGAGCACGCTTCACAAAGAAGCAGTTTCGTTAGTTTCAAGTTTGTTTGTTTGTTTGTTTTCATGCATCATGTGCTGCCTAGATCTTTGGGCTTTGTCAGCGACTTCCCCCTCCAGGTAAGCACAGTGACTCTCCTGCATTTCCACCTGGCCCTCCACATACTGCTCACCCGTCAACCACTTCTCCTCTGGTTACGAGGGGCAGCAGGAACAATGAGAGATCAGTCATTGCCCCAGGAGCTCCAGATTCAATCCCTGGCTGTATCATTTGCCAACAGAATGCCCTTGAACAACGTGGGTGCTTTTTAACCCTCTGTTTCTCTATCTGCAAAATGAGGGTGATAATACAGAGCACGAGGGTGAAATACGGTCATGGCCTCAGATGTGCTTTGTAACTTGAAGTAGCCTGAGCGTGTTGGGTATTAGAAGCCATCACTTGGTCCGTGGCCCTTGACCTTGAGGAATAACCACGGGGCCTGGTCCAGGGGTGGTGCTGCAGGCTCGCACCAGCTCTTGAGAGTTGATCGTGAACATCTCTTTCTGATCCATGTCAGCTCCGACTGGCCATGCTAAGAGTATTTATACCACGAAACTGACACATGTTACAATCAAAGATTTTTTTTTTTTTGGTCTTTTTGCCTGATTTAGGGCCGCACCCGCGGCATATGGAGGTTCCCAGGCTAGAGGTCTAACAGGAGCTGTAGCTGCCAGCTTTCACCATAGTCACAGCAACGCCGGATCCGAGCCGCGTCTGCAGCCTACACCACAGCTCACGACAACGCTGGGTCCTTAACCCAGTGAACAAGGCCAGGGATCGAACCTGCAACCTCATGGTTCCTAGTCGGATTCGTTAACCACTGAGCCACGACGGGAACTCCTTTTTTTTTTGAGGGCTGATTGTTAAGCATTTATCATCACTTCACAGCCTCAGTGTCCACTGTGATTATATTTGACATTTGACATATATCCTTTTGAATTTGTGGTTTTTTCATATATTATTGTCTCATTTTTCCCCAGCTAGACTATAAACTTGAGGGCAGGAATTAGATATTTTCTGACTTTAATGGCAGGCCTAAAAGCAGCATTTGCACAAATAAGCTTTATGAGTTAAAGTACTTGAAAAAATTTTACACAAGGACTTAACAATCTGTGGGATCCATAGTAGCTGTGCAGACCCATGGCCCAGTCCGCTTGTAATGACCCTTTACAGATGGGTCTTACACACACAGAATTTTAGTTATTTAGCCTAAAAACTGCCCAGGGTATAATAAAGAGGCTTTATTTCCCCGTGTTTCCATCAGCGACGGTAATAATGATGGTTAGCAAATAATAGCTACCATTTATTGATTGTTTGCTGTGTGTCAGGTACATCCTAAATGCTCTGACAATCATTTTCTTGTTTAATCCTCACTCTAGTCATTTAAAGAATACGTTAATATGATCCTTGCTTTATAAATGAGGAACACGTGTAACTTAGAGACGTGAAGTCACTTGGTCATGATTGAGGAAGATCCTTCGTTCAGCATCAAAGCCCTGTCACGTGTCAGGTGCGGCCCGGCTGCCAGGGTGAGCAGAGCCAGCCCCTGCCCTCATGCAGCAGTCCTTCCAGCCAGCAAGACCGATCCTAAATAAACATGCAAACATATACCACAGCGTCAGCTGTTGCAGAGGGCTATGAAGAAGACGGTCAGGGCACTGAGAATAGCCTTGTGGTTGCCGAGGGGGAGGCGGAGGGAGGGGGATGGACGGGGAGTCTGGGGTTAGCAGATGTAAACTATGACATTTTTTGAGTGGATCAGCAATGAGGTCCTGCTGTACAGCACAGGAAACTTACATCCAGTCTCTTGGGACAGCCCACCATGGAAGGTAATATGAGAAAAGTAATACACATAATTGTATGGCAGAAATTAGCACAACACTGTAAATCAACTATAATAAGAGTAAAACATTAAAAAAAAAATCGGTCAGGGGAAGGAGGTCGAGGCGGATGGGGCAGGGCCGGAGATGTCTGTGTCACTGCCCCTGAAACACCGCCTACCCTGTAGCCAGCCCAGCACCCTGTGCTCCACATCACACTGGTGTCGGTTGGCTGGTTGGGACAAAGCCTTACTCTGTGGGGAAGGTACAGGAAGGCCCACCGAGAGCTCAGGGTAAGAGCAAAGGCAAATTGGGTACAGGTGCACGCCGGCCCTCCAGGGTACTGACCTTTGTTCTCAGGCTCCCAGGCTGTGCAGGGTAGGGACGGAGGGCTGAGCAGTGAATGCAGGGGCCGAGAGCCTGGGTTCTGGGGGCGGTGATGGGAGGGTGGGAGAGGATATGCAGATTTAGAATCAGAGGCCCTCAGGGGTAGTGGCTTCTTAGAGGCCAGCGTTCTTGTGGGTACACAAGGCCCCAGGAAGGCGCAGCGGGCAGGAGGGCTCCTCCGAGGCCAGGCTTGAGTTTACTGAGGGGAGACACCCTGTGTTGACTTCTCAATCCCCTGCCTTGTGCAGCAACACTGTCCCCCAGATTTGATTTGATTTTTTAAAATTCCTGGCTAGGGAATAATAGCAGATGGTTGTAGGCAGCGAGTTTAGAGACCTGCTGAAGGGCAGCGCCTCACCCCAGGCACTCAGGAGCCTGAGCGGCTTAGGACAGGTTACTCTACCTTCCAAAACTTGCCCGTAGAAAATCGGCCTTCCTGGTGTGTAAGAGACAAAACGTATTTTAGGCTCCCCGCTCCCCCCGCCCAATGCCTTATGGACCAGCCAGTGCCCTGTGTGCCTGAGCCAACACTTACTGTCTGCTCCGTGTTCATATGATATGAAAATCTGAGTCCTGGGAGATGGAGGGAGACCTGGGATCCAGGACCCCTTCTGCTCGTTCTAAGTCAGCTGTGCGAGACAGGCCTTGGTCCGATTTCCTCTGTAACAGGAGAGGCCTGGCCAAAGGGTTTGATGTCAGTTTTTGGGCTGGGGGAGGTGACTGGCGCTCTGACCTGTATTCAAAGCTAGAGCTTAGATGGGGGTCCCCCTTCCAAAGCATTTTTAAGTCTTCCAAGTTCCTTTTCTAGGACTCCTGGTGAGCAGGCCTCGGGGAGGATTTCAGGGCTGGCTTGTGTCCCTCCAGGGCATTTCTTGGTCTGTGGGTGCCCAGTATCTCCCCCGCCCCGTGGTTCCCAGTTCTAAGTTAGGTGGCCAATGCCCACACAGAACGTTCCGCACAAAGAAAAGCTCGCCCCCAGGCGCTTTCCTCGCCCTGGATGTGCTGCTGGCGGGCGGGCGGGGTGAGAAGTTGGGTGTACTTTCCTCGTGGTCGGGCGGTTGGGATTTCGTGTCTCAGAACCGCACAGTCCTCATGCTGGTCCCGCTGGTGGCCTCCCACCGAAACTTTACAGTGACACCAGAGCAAACACAGACGCCTCAAAACTGAAATGTGACGAGGTGAGGCAGCAACAGGAAGTGGGGAAGTGAGCAGAACAAAGCTGGCGATGTGTTCAGAACGCTGCTGACCTTTTTTTCCTCTCTCTCTCTTTTAAAATTCATATCATTTTCTTAAATGGTTGAAGTCGAAGTTCTCCTTTGTTTTCAAAGGTTCCGTCTCTTGAGAGACCTAAGGAGAGAACCAGGGGGTAAAACCAGTTTAGGGACCAGGCAAAGCGCCCTCCTCCGTGTTTGGCAAAAGGTATGCAAATTCATGTCAGGTTGGGGTTTGATCCTTTCGCTCCACTTTTCTTGAAGGCCTGGGGAAAGTTATTCAAATTGCTCCTCTTTTAGACCTGCCTTTGTAGGACTCTGCATACAAGACAGTGGGGGAAGTGGAATTCTGCCCCCACGCTTTTTCTTTTCCTGCCTCTCCCTCAGTTTCTTATTTTCTGCCAGTGACTGAAAAAAGAGAGAAAACAGATTGAATAATTCGTTTCCGAGGTATCGGGAGAGCCCCCCTCGTCCTCTGTTGACTTTAACTAGACCCTGTCACTCCCTAGGTTGCCTCCCACCAGAGAGGGCACACTTCACACGTGCAGGGACAAATGGCTGGCTGGCCAGATGGAGAGAGGGAGTGTTAGTTTAGACAAATAGCTTTTCATTTGAAGAGCAAATACCATCCTGAGGATTGAAGCTACCGGGAGGCGTTCCCTCTTCAGCTGTTGGAGCCCAATTAGCTGAGGTTGGATTAGCTACCTAGGGGCTTTGAGTGGGGTGCAGCCAAAAGTAACGGGGCTAAGTGAGAAGAGCTGTGTGTTTGTAGAAGCTTCACCTGCCTTCCTGCAGTTTACCCTCCCAAGCTAAGAAGTTGGAGGGAAGATACCATAGGTACTCAAGGATGGCTGGATAATATTAATTATGAAATAATGAAACAAGAATGCTAAGCCAGCACTTAATGGGCACATTTTTGGATCCCAGGTCATAGGTATCATCTTATTTAATGTTGAGGGAACTCCGTGGTGCAAATGGGCACTGGCGCCTAGAATGGTAAACTCAGTAATCTGTAATCATCAAGCAGGTGCGCAGTCCTGAAGTTCACTTGGTGACGCAGCTTGTGTCTCCTGTGTCACCCTCATTGTTCCCTGGCATGGGTTTCTGAGGTGGCTGGGTTTAGGGTGTAGTCTGTGGCCTGGCCATAGAATGTCTCTTTTGGGGAAGATAGCTGGTCCAGGGGACGCCCTGACCCTGAGTCCACTACTTGGCTGATGGAGTGGCAGCCTTGGCATGGACGCAGGTGCACCTCGCTACCCTCTAAAGCCTTGCAGATTTATGTGTCAACAGTAGTCCATTGGAAATCCACCTTAGGAAGGTTATTCCTAAGAAAAAAAATTTTTTTTCTTTTTTAAGCCACCCCTTTCCCCGATTCTGTTTAATATCTATGCATTTTGGCTTTGCCGCTATAAGAATTAGTAAGGTCAGTTCTGAGTGTTTGAGTTCAAGTTTTGGTGGAAGGATTGTGTGGTGCAGGCTCTTTTCATATAATTTGGGCACCTTCCTACTTCCCTGTGGCTCTGTTTCTGTTTTGTTTTTCAATCTTGTTGGAGGAGAGGAGTGGAGGACTTAGTGAGCTGGACCATCAACTAATTCAGAGAACTTGTACCCAGTGAGTGTGACGAATAGAGCATGGGGCTGAAACAGTTTAAAGAAAAAGATTTTAACTGGAGTATAGTTGTACAGCAGAGTGATTCAGTTGTACATATATATATATATATATATTTGTTTTCATATATATGTATTCTTCTCATATGTCTATATATATATGCATTCTTTTCCATTATGGTTTATTACAGGATGTTAAATATGGTTCCTTGGGTTCTACAGTAGGACCTTGTTGTTTATCTATTTTCTATACAATAGTTTGTATCTGCTAATTCAGTTTTCCCTTCCCCAGCCCCTTTCCCCTTCCGTAACCATAAATTTGTTTCCTGTGTCTGTGAGTCTGTTTCTATTTTGTAAATAAGTTCATTTGTATCTTTTTTTGGGATTCCACCTGTTAAGTGATATCATACAGTATTTGTCTTTCTCTTTCTGACTTGCTTCACGTAGTATGATAACCTCTAGGTTCATCCATGTTGCTGCAAATGACATTATTTCATTCTTTTCGTGGCTGAGTAGTATTCCATTGTATTTATGTACCACATCTTCTTTATCCATTCGTCTTGAAACAGCTTTTTATTTATTTTTTTAATTCTATTTTTTATTTTTTGCCTTTTGTCATTTTATGGCCGCACCCGCGGCACGTGAAGGTTCCCAGGCTAGGGGTCTAATCAGAGCTGTGGCCACTGGCCTGCACTGCAGCCACAGCAACGCAGGATCCGAGCCGCGTCTGCAACCTACACCACAGCTCACGGCAACGCCGGATCGTTAACCCACTGAGCAAGGGCAGGGATTGAACCCGCAACCTCATGGTTCCTAGTCAGATTCGTTAACCACTGCGCCACGACGGGAACTCCTTGAAACAGCTTTTTAAAACCCTTGCAGGATTGCCTCCAGCAGAAGTTTGGCATTCATGGGCTAGTTTTTGGAGTCTTAAACAACTTGTTAGCTAGAGTTCCTGTTGTGGCTCAGCAGTAATGAACCCGACTAGTATCCATGAAGATGAAGGTTCAATTCCTGGCCTTGCTCAGTGGGTTAAGAATCTAGTGTTGCTATGAGTTGCAGTGTAGGTCGCAGGCTGGGCTCGGATCTGGAGTTGTTGTGGCTGTGGTGTAGGGTGGCAGCTGTAGCTCCGATTCGACTGCTAGCCTGGGAACCTCTATATGGATGAGTTGCAGCCCTAAAAAGACAAAAACCAAAAACGAGAAAAAAACCAACTTGCTAGCACATCCCCTCCATCTGACAAGCCCAGGCCTGCGGTGTCTCCTACCCTGGTGATGCCACCAAGCTCGTAGAGGCGTGCTAGGCTGGGTGGTGACAGCTGGTATTTTTCAAGTGGATGACACTTGGAGGGGGAAGGTAGAGTTTGCAGGTAGTCTGGTTTTCAGTTTTCCGTGAATCAGACAGGCAGAGAGGTTGGTTTGCATGGCTGGGAGCTGTACCACTCGGCTGTGATCAGTGGAGGGCCGCGTACGGGAGCCCCACTCACGTCTCTCCCGTTCTTCTGCCCCTGGGGGTTGGGCGCCATCCAACTGATAGAAAAATATCAACAAATGAAAAATCATTCTAAACTTCCGGCCTGGCTTCATTTTAACGTTTCAGATCCTGTTCTAATACTACCTTAATAACATTAACTTGAAAAAATAAAACTCCATGAGGAAATCAAAGCTGAATCTTTCAACAACATTTGTTTGAGTTCAGCTCGTGTTCTGTTATCTCCCAGTTGGTTTTAATCCCCTAAGAGCCCGGCAGCTCCCCGGATGGAATCTTGCAAATTAAATGTAGCATCTCGGTCTGTTGATTGTAAAATTCTTGTGGGAAGCATGGCCTGGAATGTGAACGTGGGAACTTGGCTTTTTTTTAAATTTTTTAATTAAAAAGTGGTTCTCTACCTTTGATTATTTGTTTAAGTTCTGTAAGGAGTTCAGTGTTCAGTACTGGGGCGGGATTGCCTCCCCTGCTCACCCGTGAACAAGGAGAATGAATTTGAACAGTTCAGAATTAATCGTGTTTGTGGTTTCAAAACCCACCTTTTCTGTCATTAACCACCAGCGAATGCCAGCCTGAAACATGTTCTTGTGCCAGAGTAAACCGCAAGGTTGTGGAAAAACGTAAAGGAAATGGGGGGGTAAATTCGTAGTAAAAGGTGAAGGCTGGTTGGCGGAGGTGGCAGGGTGCGGAGGGGGGGCGAGGTGTACGTGGGAGGGGGCTGCAGAACTGAGGGAGGAGGAAGGAAAGCAGGCTGGTGGGATACGTGGCCTTAGGGCAGACTTGGACTTCGCTGGTGAGTGAGGTTCATGGTGTGTAAATTAAATATCGGTGCCCTGCCTTCTGCATTTCCTTCGATTTGCATTTTAAAACTTTACAGAAAAAGCAGCATAAAGGACACAGATTACAGGGAGTGGGTTGGGTTTATCTCTAGCAGCCCACCTCTGTCAAGTCAGACCCCTCACAAATGTGGAGAACAGACTTGTGGTTGCCAAGGAAGAAGGGGGTGGGGGGAGAGGGATGGACTGGGAGTGTGGGCAGTCGATGCAAACTGTTACATTAGAATGGATAGACAAGGAGGTCCTACTGTATAGCCCAGGGAATCACATCCATTCTCCTGGGATAAACCATAATGGAAAGGAATATATATTTAAAAATAATGTATGTATGTATATAACTCAGTCACTTTGCTGTACAACAGCAGTTAGCACATTGTAAATCAACTGTCCTTTTAAAAATAAATAAAACATAATTTAAATGGAAAAAAGTCAGACCTGATTCATCTAGGACACTGGTTCTCAGCTGGGGACGATATCACACCAAAGGGAACACTTGGCAATATCTGGAGACTTTTTGGGGTGGCAGCTGTTTGGTGGGGAGTGTTAACCGGAAGCTACTGATGGAGGCCTGGGAGCTGCTAAACATCCTACAATGCGCAGGACAGCCTCTACACAAAGAATGATCAGCCCAAAGTGTCAGTGGTGCCGAGGTTGAGACGTCTTAATCTCGGGGCTTATTCACTGTTCATTCATCCTTCAATAGAGCAGCGTCTTGGCTTTGGGCTGTGGGAAGTACATACTTCTACTGAAGTGGAACTGCCAGGTCCAGAAAGCTCACTGCTCAAAAGGTCTAAAAAGGTCCCAAGAATTGGCATCTTGGCCCAGCTGTAATAATCTTGTGGCTTAGAGTCATTTCCCCCCCCCCACTTTTCTCCTAACAATTCTGTCTTATCTTCCTGTTCCATGAAGCTGTTCCCCAACATTAATTCTCTAACAGTGCGTTTTGCCCCTCTCCCATACACGTTTCCATAATTTGAATTTTCTTGCTTTTCTGTCTGTACCACCACCCATCCGAATGCTGTACTGGCTGAGACCTTGGTCCTCTTTGGGGAACCTGCCTCTCTCTGCCATAAAAAGGTTAATGACTCTCCAAACTGCTGTCCTGCTTAAGATGGGCCCTGAGTGCCATCCTCCCCCATATAGTGAATTAAAAATATCAACTAGTTAATAAACTATAGACTTATACCGCCAGTCAGCTGTAAAACACATGCCTCTTTCAAGCCCCTTCTTGACAAGTTTCAGGTAAGAATGATAGCATATTAAATTATTAGGCAGTTTTATGACTGTTCGGGGAAGATTTATCCTTCGATGAATAAATATTGCTGGAGCCCAATTTAGAACTTGACAAATGCTGATTTATGGCTTAAAATATATATAAGGGTTATTTTATGATGAAGTGGCAGTGGTGGCAGGAGAGGGTTAAAGTGATGGCTGTGGCACCTTTGAGTAATATGCCATTAAAACATTGCCGCAGGCAGAGCTGCCAGGAGGATTCTCCGTGGCTTCTGGGGGTTCCTGCCATTCCCGGTAGGTGTCAGGGTCCAAGTCACATTGTAATGCAGAGTCCCAGCTGATCACACTTTGAAGCACTATTAAAAGTGTGGGTGCCCCCACGTTCCTAGCAGTTGATGCTGCAGTGCATCTTCTGAAGGATTCCACTTACCTGCAAATGGAACTTGAGGGTAGCAGTAGTCAACAGCTGTACATCTTTCAGATAAATAAGGTAGTTATGAAGATGAATGCTTTCAAAACCTAATTGAGGACGGGAGCCAGTTTCAAATTCTGGTTGTGGTAATCATCTTACTTTTTAACTTATTTATTTGTTTTTGCTGTTTAGGGCATATGAAACTTCCCAGGCTAGGGATCGAATCAGAGCTACAACTGCCAGCTTACACCACAGCCACAGCAATGTGAGATCCTAGCTGTATCTGCCACCTACACTATACCCCATGGCAACACTGGACCCCTGATCGAGGCCAGGGATTGAACCCGCATCCTCATGAATACTAGTTGGATTCGTTTCTGCTGTGCCACAATGGGAACTTCCCTACTTTTTAAAAAAAATCTTATGTAAATTATAAAATTATAATTGAGTATGGTATAGTTGAGTTACAGTGTTGTGTTAATTTCACCGCACAGCAGAGTGATTCAGTTATACATGTATATATATATTCTTTTTCATATTCTTTTTCCTTATGGTTTATCACGGGATATTGACTATAGTTCCCTGTGCTATACAGTAGGACTTTGTTGTTGATCAGATCATTATCCTACTTTTGAATCAAAAAAACTTGAACTGACAGATATGGGTACATAGAGAAATAGAGAATTTAGCCTTGAAACTGACATGTCGTAAATACGTCATAATGGTAGAGCTAGATCAGTTACTCACAATCTTTTCCTATTGTTTATTGGATAGTTATTGTGTCCATAGGGTATAAAGGTTGGAGGTTAAAAAGAGTCTAAAGTGGCTGTATATTGGGAGTTCCTGATGTGGCGCAGTGGCCTAAACCATCCAGTGTTGCTGCAGCTGTGGCGTAGGTCACAACTGCGGCTCGAATTGGATCCCCAGCTGGGGAACTTCCATATGCCAGGGGTGTAGCCAAATAAATAAATAAATAAGTAAAGTGCTGTATGGTAATTCTTCCTCTTCTTCCTTCCCCCGCCTCCCAGTTCACCTCTCTAGAGGTAACTACAATTGTTAGCTTCAGGGTTTTATTTCTCAAAGAAAATCTATGCATATAAATGCATATATGAATACATAGTATTTTTGAACAACTACCGGAATACTATTCATGTATTCTGTGCCTTCCTTGTCTTACCTAACAGTATACATGGTAAACCATTCCATATCATGACATACAGAATGCCCTTGCTGGTTTTTGTTTTTGTTTTTTTAACAGCTGCATAGCATTCCACTTAATGGATGAACCATAAATTGTTAAAGCAATCCCCTGACAATGGATACTGAAGCTGTTTCCCGTCCCGTGTATTATAAATCATACTGCAGTGAGTATCCTTGTGTGCACACCATTTTGCATATGTAGGCGTATGTCTGCAGGATAAATTCGTAGAGGTGGAATTGCTGGTAAAAACGCATTCACGTCTGTGATATTGGTAGACATTGCAAGTATCCTTTCAAGGAGGTTGTAGTGATTTATACACTCAGTGAATGAGACATCCTCGCCAACACAGTGAGTTATCAAACTTTTTGATCTTTGCCAGTCTGATAGATGAAAATTGGTATCTCAGCTCATTTTAATTTGCATTTCTTTTATGAGTGTGGTTGAGCATTTTTTCACAAGGTTAAGATACATTCGTATTTCCTTCTTCTCGCAAACCATATCCTTTGCCCACTTTTCTATCAGGTTGTTGGTCTTTCACAAGTCTTGTAGCTTCAGCAGCTCTTGGACCCATTTCTGGATTTGGCACAGCTGACTCCTGGGGGCTGAGGCAGACCGTGCTTTCTGATGAGGCTCTGGAAGAGTGAGATGGATGCTGAAATAGGTCCATTTTCTCGGGCGTGGCCAGTGCTGCCTCTGAGGTGCCGGAGTCCCTGAGCCTAGTGGTTTCCGGTTTCAGCCCTGCTGTGCCCCTTCCGAGCGGGCAGCGGTCTGACTCAGGCAGACAGAGAGTGCCTGCCGGTGTGGTGAACACGTGAGGATGGGTTGGTGTGGGGGTTAGACGTGAATGAGACTGGGGAAGCCGAGACTGGGAGGAGGAACAGGGCAAGGGCATCCTGGGAAGTGAGTCTTTGCATTTAGCAGGTTCACAGGAATGAAGAACAGCGGCCATACTGGAAAAAAAAAAAAATTCAATACACGGTGTCTTGAGAAATCGGGAAAAATAGGGTACATTTTTTTCAACCTTCTATTACCTTTTCAGCTGATGTTTATCAAACATAAAGTATTGGTTCTTAAGAGTGATCCCTGCCCTCCATCCTACCTGACCCAGGGGACTTGGCAATGTCTGGAGACATTTTGGTTGTTGCAGTCACGGGGCAGGGGCAGGAGAGCCACTGGCGCCTGGTGGGTAGAGCCCAGGGATGCTGCTGACGTCGTACAACGCACGGGGTGGTCCCACTACAAGGGATTTTCAGCCCAAAATGCCAATAGTGTCCAAACACGAAAAGACGTCTTGTGAAGCAGTGGGGTCAGTTGTTCCTCTGAAAAAAAGGAAGTACTCTAGATCCACTGTTTCCTTCGTTTTTCAGTCATTTTGGACACTCTGTGGTGTCACAATTGGGCTTACTGATGTATTACATTTAGATGAAGTTCACCTGAAAAAGTGTGGAGGTTGAAGGAAAACATGTTGAGAATTTCACTCGAAAATGTAACAAGCACACTGTTGAAAAAGAAGTCTAGCCAATGTTTGCAGAGTTTGAGGGACACCCTGTGGGCTTCCAGTGGGAGCGAGGAGCTGGGACTGTCCCTTGCCCTCCTTCTTGCCTTCGTTCTTTACCCTGTGCACAGTCTAGATACACTATTTTCTACTTTCTTTTTTGGCTGCCCGGTGGGATATGTAGTTCCCAGGCCAGGGATCAGATCTGAGCCACAGCTGCCGCAACATCAGATCCTTTGATCCCACTGTGCTGGGCTGGGGATCGAACCCCTGCATCCTGGTGCTGCAGAGACCTCTCTGATCCTGTTGTGCCACAGCGGGGACTCCAGGGTAGGATTTTCGTAACCTGAGACTCCTAAAAGGAGAGAATCATCAGTGCCCCACAGGGTGCCATTTTCTGGGCATCTAGGCTCTGAACACAGTGGGCAGCTGGCACTGGGACCCGCTGGGCGCTGAGTCTCCAGCACCCCTGCCTCCCAAGCCAGCAGGATGACTGCTGGGGGTTGCCTTGAACCCCAGGGGTGTAATACCCTCGAATTTCCCCCCTCCTCTTGTTTTCTGAGAGGGAAGCGGCTGAGAGCGCAGGGTGGGAGCCACACTAGCTGAAACCTTTATTCCTCACCTATGCATAACGTTTTTTTTTTTTTTTTTTCATTTTTGGCTGCTCTGAGGCACATGGAACTCCCAGGTCGGGGATCAGAGCCGAGCTGCAGTCGTGATCTAAGTCAAAGCTGCAGCAACACTGGATCCTTAACCACTGTGCGGGGTCGGGAATCAAACCCGCATCCCAGCACTTCCCAAAACGCTACTGATCCTGTTACGCCCACAGCAGAAACTCCATCCACTATGCATAACTTGGAGCAGCCCTCAGTCACTTCCTCTGTAAGAGGGGAGGAGTGTTAGCGTGGTTAAGAAAATGAACTCAGTCTATGGAAAGTACTTAATCACAGGGCCTGTAAGTGCTAGCTGCTATTGTTGTTGTTGTTGTTATTATTATTATTATTGTTGTTGTTGTTGTTGGTTTCAGTCCTCGGAAGTTCCAACCTTTGTGCCCCTCCTCTGCAGTTCTGTGGAAACCTCTTGCCACGACAACCCAGCATCCTAGATTCCAGGGGAACCTGAGGTGGCTTCCCTGAGCCCCCGTGTACACCAGTGCCCCTTCCCGAGTCTGGGGTGGGCTCTGCTTCCCCCAGGGGGCACCAGCCTGGTGCTCTCGGTCCCCAGCTCCTCCTGGCCAGCCGACCTCCATGCCCCGAGTGCTGAGCTCTCTCAGATGTGTCTCCTGAGTCCACCTCCCTGTTCCCACCACATCGTTTGGTGTGTCTGCCTTGGAAAAGGCCAAGTTGGAGGCTGAGAGGACAGTCATACCTGGGCCGTGGGCTCTCTTCCCAGGTAGGGCTCAGCTTCTGTCAGCCCGGGTGGGTGGGCTCCCTGCCCGTGGCCTTCAAGGTGCATTTCAGCGTGGCCACCACCACCATCACCAGAAAGGGTTATTTATAACATGGGGACAGCCTTTGGCCAGAACCTGTACACAGTCTGCCCAGAAGTTGTTGGGCCAAGCCAACTTTTAATTTTGTTTTCTTTTCATTCACCTGGTAGGCTGGTATTCAGAGAGTTTTCATGGATGAATCAGTTAATGGCTGGGGATGGATCACAAGGGCCTCAGGCCTGGGTGGGTGGTTTAACCTGAGTGCTTCAGTCGTTAACTTGTTTTAAGATACCACTAAATACACGTACAGGAGCCTTATGGGGAGCAGTGAGGGAAAGGGGCGGATAAACCCTGTCCCCAGGGAGCTTCCGTCCGATAGGTGATCCCGATCTTTTGGGGGAGATACAGCCTCAGCCCTCACAGAACCTCCAGTCTGATGGAGGAGGCGTAGGATGAATTCACAGTCTGATGGGTGAGGTTGTCCATATTTTCGAGGAACTCTTCTGATGCGGGAGAGACACACCCCGCTAACCCAATCCTGTGGAGGAGACCTGAGTCTTGCTTTCAAGACTTCCAGTTTGATGATGTGAGACACAGACAGAACCTTCCCAGGAAATGGATGGGATGGAGCCGTCCTTAACCCTATAACTTTCTTTCTCAGAGGAGCGGGGAGAGGGGAGACTAGAGCAGCTCAGGAGGGAGCAGACTGAGCGGCGCCCTCTGATTGGCCTGCAGCAGCCTCTCTCCCTGTTTGCTGAGCCCCACCCCGAAACATTGTGTGGGGGCCGTGCTATCTTTAGTGGTCACCCTTCCTAATCTTTAGAGGACATTGCTGACGTGGCTGCTTCCTGGGCCGGACCTTTCTCCTTAGAGAGCTGTGGCTTCTGCAGAGTGAGAACTTGGTTTGGGGTCGGGGCGGCCACGGGGTGTGGTGGGGGACTTCTGCAGCTGGCCTGCTGTTCTTTGCCTTCTCCAGAGTCAGGGGGTGAGATTTTAGACCCTCTGAGCAACCTGTCTTAGGGCCAGAAAACAAGAATATCGTAGAAAGAAATAGCATTAGACATCATCATGTCCCACCCTCCCCTCCCCGGCCTCTCTCACCTGCCCCATCCTCCTCACTCAGGCCACACTGGGCTGCGCGTCATCCCTTGTATGCGCTAGAACATTCCCACCTCAGGGCCTTTGCACCTGCTGATCCTTTTGCCCAGAATACCTTTCCCTAGAACTCTGTAGGGCTCACTCCTTCAGCTCTTTCAGAGTCCTTGCCTGCCCACCCTAGAGAAAAATGCCCCTTCTCTGCCCTCTCTGTCTTCCTTATCCTGCTTTATATTTCCTCCAGAGCACTTGTCCCCGTCTTACATGGTATACGTTCATTTCTGTATTAACTCTTCCTCATTTCTTTCTTTTAGAATGTAAACACCAAAAACATGGTCTGTTTTGTTTGCTGCTGTGTCTCCAGCAACCAGAAGGTGCCTGGCGCACAGTGAGCGCTCAGTATCTGTTCGAGGAAAGAAAAGAAGAATAAAGGAGGGAGGGAGGGAGGATAAAACATGAACTGAAATCCAGGCACTTGGTGTTAAGGATGGTTTGACCAGGTTGGTCTGTGGTTTAGAAAAAGGGCCAAAGAGAAAAAGGACAACATGTGACGGGCAGCGGAGCTCCATCACTTTCCAGTGGACCTTTCTCTTTGGTGTGGTGGGCTGCAGCATTTCCTGCCAGCCTCTGCGCTCCTGCCGCTGTGCTGTGCGTGGTCCTTGTACCTATCACGGAGGCGGGGGGTGGGGAACCTAGGTTAAACTTCGCTCTTCCCAGAAAAAAAGAGTGTTTTATAAATGCCCTGGATGTGGAAGGGCTCTGAATCCTGCCTTGGAGCTCTCTGGCCCTTCGCCAGATGATGGAACAGTGAGGGCCCTGGTGGAAGGAAGCTGCACCTTCCTCCCTAGTGTGTAAAAAGCTTAAGTTTATCTAGGAGTTCCCATCATGGCTCAGTGGTTAACAAACCTGACTAGTAACCATGAGGATACGGGTTCGATCCCTGGCCTCGCTCAGTGGGTTAAGGATTTGGTGTTGCTGTGAGCTGTGGTGTAGGTCGCAGACGTGGCTCGGGTCCTGCGTTGCTGTGGCTGTGGTGTAGGCCGGCAGCTGCAGCTCCAATTCAGCCCCTAGCCTGGGAACTTCCACATGCTGTGGGTGCAGCCCTAAAAAAATAAAAATAAAAAAGTCTATCTGTACAACCGGACTCCCTCTTCCAAGGGACAGAGACAAGAACTGGAAGATTCGAGTTGAGGATGCAGGAGAAAATTGGTGTGTGGTGGGGGGAGGCAAGTATACCCAGCGTATGAATTTTGCTTGGACTTGTGAAACTGGAAGATCGGAAGGGGAAGCTGCAAGCGCCTGGGCCTGGTCCTGCCCCCTTTTGTGGGTGGCTTTGGGGGGTTACTTCCCCTCTCTCAGCCCAGCTTCCTCATCTGTAAAATGAGAATTGGACTGACCCCGGGCAGGGGGCCTGGGCTTAAAGCATCTAGGGATCCAGGTGGATGTTATCCCCGAGGTCCCTTCCGGTCAGTTACATCCGTAGAGATGGCTGCTTTTAAATTCACTGCTCTCTTTGGACTGGATGCTAGATTTTTGATGAAACCATGGCATCCTTGATATGCTGGGAATCAAGGTGATAGTTTTAGAAAAAGAAAACAAATGTTTAAAAATTTTCTCAGTGCCAGTTACTTTAGTAAGTGTGGGTTTTTTTTTTTTTTTTTCTTCTTCTTGGTCTTAACCTGTAAGCGATTACGAGATCAAACAAGTTTCAGTTTGAGTCCCGTCCCGCCCCCCTACCGTCCGCCCCGCGTTACAGTCTGAGCCGGCATTGACTTATCACATTTACTTTCAACTAGTCTGGCTGTTCCGGGGAGGCCTTATCAGCCAACTGTTCAGGCCTCAGGGTAGGAAGACGTGGTTTCGGGCAGTTTGGAAGCTGGGTTTTCAACGCTGGCACCTCTCCCCCACTTCGCTGCAGATCCACCCCCAGCCCCTCCTCCATCCCCAACAGCAGGGGCTCAGTGAGCTGTTTGTTATGCAGCAGTTTGCTTAGGAAGATTGTCTAACTGCTGAATCCTTCTCAGACCCTTAGCTCTTGCCCCGGACCGGATACATAATTTGCTGGGCCCAGGGCAAAATGAAAATGAGGGGCCGCCTGTTTAAAAATTATTAAGAATTTCAAGACAGGGACAGTAGAGCATGAAACTGAGTGCAGGGCCCTGGGAGCCTGGGAAGCCAGCCCAGCTCTCCCATCTTCCATTAGCAGGACCACGGAGATTTAGAAAACACATTTTAAGAGTCATTATAAATTCCCTCAGGAGGAATTTGAGTAGTTTCTGTCCTGGCCTGTGTGATTCAGGGCTGCTGCCCTGAGCCACTGCATGTTTGTAAAATCATGCCGGCCCCAGTAGGGAGGGTTCGGACCGTGTCCCTGGGTGCTGGTGGGATACACAGGGAAGGATGGTTTACAGATAGTTGCATTGCTCAAGCAACCCCAAAAGTATGGGGGCCCGTGGGCAGCGGGGGGCTCTTTTCTGCAGGGGCATCATTTATTTTGCCTTTTAAAAAGTCTTGATGGATTAACAAAATGCGGTTTAGCTATACAATGGAATAGTATTCAGCCATAGAAAGGAGTGAAGTGCTGGTATGCTACAACCTGGACAGACTTTGAAAATGTAAAGTGAAAGAAGCCAGACACCAAAGGCCACGTACTGCCTAGTTCTGTTTATATGAAATGTCCACAATGGGCATGTGCATAAGATTGCCGGGGGAGGCGGGAAGGAGGAATGAATGACTGCTGATGGGTGTTGGTTTCTTTGGGGGGGAGGGGGATGAAAATATTCTGCAATGAGGTGGTAATGCTGATAATACAACCTTGTAAATATGCTAAAAATTGGACAGTTTACAGGGTACGTTTTATGTGTTATGAATTGTATCTCAAAAATTAGTAGAAAAAAAAAAGGTCCTTTGATGGGTCGGCATTTAAACTCTCCACCCCTCTGCCCGTGGTGGATGTGGGTGGCTCATTGCCATTGTGGGAGCTGTGTTCTCTTCCACGAACCCCAGCCCTCTTCTTCCTGCCTCACCCCCCGGTCACAGATAATCTCTCGAGCTTCACTCCTGCAAAGCCCGTTTTCCAGGAAAGATCTTTGGGAAGTATTCATGCTAAGCGGATCTGTGGCTGCTAAGACTCAGCCTCTCCCGAGGCATTTGCATATTAGCTTCTAAAGGGAGAAAGCTTTTAGGTGAGAGGAACGAACGTTTAATTTTAGAATTCCAAATAAGAGCAAGCGGGTGTGGAAGGTTATTATTTTTCACGGGGTGGAGTGCTCTCAGCGGCTCTGAAGCTTGGGGTTGGCAGGTCCCCTTGCCAGCCACGATCTGGCTGACCTCAAGGCAGGACCAGGTGGGTGACAAGTGGCAGGCTGAGAGAGCACCTCTCAGGATGAGCGTCTTTGTCCCAGACCCACCCAGGCTTCCTCTGACCTTTTCCAAAGAAGTGGGCATTTTGACTTTGGGGGCTGCTGGGAGGAAACGCCCTTCCGGTCAGGTTTCATTTCTGCTCTGTGGATGTGCTTGGTTCTTGAACCAGGTGGGACCAGTTTGAGACAAACCCCTTGCCTGGCCCTCTTCCACTCTTGTCCCTGTCAGTTCAGGGCTGCTTGTCCTTGTCCCATGCTCCTCCGCCCCCAGTCCCTCTTCCCACCTCTGTGCCTTCCCCCACCTTCCCCACCATCACGGCCCCACCGTGCAAGACCTGATGTGGTCTGAGCTTTACCTCTTTGAGAATTCCCTTTAGTCAATGGGAAGCCCTCTTCCTTCGTATTTTCTGCGCTTGGATCCTGAGACCTTTATCTTAGTCATCTTTGGATCTTCAATGCCTGGCGTGGCACATGTACACAGTAAGCACTTAATAAATGCTGAACCAAGGCAGCGTATGGCCCTGTGAGGAAATGGGGAACAATGAAATCATCAAGGGGGATGCTGACGAAAGTCTAAGGAATGACTTGATTAGAGAAGAGGAAACAGCGTTTGTGATATGAAGGGCTGGAGTCTGAAAGCCCGCGGGCCAGAGATGGAGACACCTCAGCTTCACGTCCCGTGGAATGACGAGCACAGGGAATCTCAGGAGCCGCCCCCTGGAGTAGTTACTTCCGCGGAGGGTCCTTTCCTAAAAGCTCTCTTGGATTTCAGGCTTCCATCCTTAGCCAGAAGGACCTGCATGAACAAATATTCATTGTGTTCCCTGTGTGCCGGGTACTGAGCTAGATTTTGTCACTTGGTTGGAGCTCTGTTGTGAGGTGGATTTGGAGGAGCACAGAGCCTTTGCGTATGCACTACCTGGGCTGAGAGAATTGCTTTTCCCCGAGCAATCTGGGTTTTCTCCAGATTCCTAGGAATGTTACAGTCCCAAATGATTGCTCATGGGAGAAATGCATTGGTGCTTAAGTCTCTCTCTCTCTCTTTTTTTGTGTGTCTTTTTTGCCTTATCTAGGGCTGCACCTGTGGCATATGGAGGTTCCCAGGCTAGGGGTCTAACAGGAGCTGTAGCTGTGGGTCTTCGCAGCAACGCAGGATCCGAGCTGCGTCTGCAACCTACACCACAGCTCACAGCAATGCCGGATCCTTAACCCACCGAGCAAGGCCAGGTATCGAACCCGCAACCTTATGGTTCCTAGTCGGATTCGTTAACCACTGAGCCATGACGGGAACTCCCGATGCTTATGTCTTAAACACAGCCTTTCACAACCTGCCTCTGAGGGGAGGAAGGGAGCGAGAGTAAGACAGGGCTTCCCTTCCTCTCCATTCATCTGTGGGATGGATGCAAGTCTGTCGGGGTCCCAGCAGGAGACTGCTGGCAGGTGCAGAAAGTGTCCTGGAGGGACTTTAGTGAAGGGGAGTATTTAGAGAAGCATGGTT
The DNA here is from genome assembly GCA_004024745.2 of Catagonus wagneri. NCBI lineage: Eukaryota > Metazoa > Chordata > Mammalia > Artiodactyla > Tayassuidae > Catagonus > Catagonus wagneri. Next base: position 20,225,152 of record PVHT021183523.1, read on the forward strand.
AGGGTTAGGGAAGCCGGAGGAGAGTGAGGCACCCCTGGGCTTGGCAATAATAGGAATCTGTTACCTCCCCTTGGCCAGAAGGAGGGAGCTCCAGAGTTGGGGAGCTGGGGCCGGCGACAATAACCGTGATGCTGAAGGGACGTGACCACTGCCAAACTGGTGAAGCAGGAGGAAGAGGGCAGTAGGCAAGAGATGCTTTCCCTTTGACCCAATCCAGCTGGAATAGGGGGCCCAGCCAATGTCGTAGGTGATCCAGTAAGGGCAGAGGACCGAGCACGTGCACGCGTGCATGCGTGTAGTTGAGAACACCCATCGCCCCCTGACTGCCTGGTTCTTACATTTCTTGGGTCATTCAGGATGTGACCAGTCAGCCAGGGTCCCCTTCCTTCCAGCATCACGATTTATAAAGTAGAAAGTACCATCAGCAGGATCGGCACTGGGTAGTTTTGATTGCAGCAAGAGTAACATTTCATTGACAGCAGGTGCTAAGCATCCTAAGCATTTTCCAGGCATCCTTTCATTCCGTCTTTACAAAAACCCCAGCTGGTAGGTAGCATTATTGTCCTCATCTTCACCCTCAGACTGAGAGTTAGTGAGTTGCCCCATCGCACAGCTAAGGAGAGGCAGAGATGGGCTCCGAGCACCTGTCTGACTCCGGCATGCACAGCATACCCCACTGCCTCCTGGTCTCCGTCCTCCCAGGTGGGGCCCGACCCGCCCCGTGGCCAGTGCTGCGCCTGCACTGGTTCCACTACCTGGGCTGATCTTCCCACTTCCTCTCCACTTGACCCAGTTGAACCCGTTTTCGAGACCCAACTCAGATCTCACTTCCTCCACGAGTCCCCACACCTCCCCGTCGCCGGCTGTGGCAGGGAACTGTCCACTGTTCCCTCGGGGTGTGTTACCGGCTGTTCGGAGTGCCTGCCTCTTCCCAGGCTCCAAGAAGACTCCAGCTCCCTTCGGTACGGGTCTCAGGTCTGAGTTTTCTGGGAACTCCTCCCTGGCTCAAAAGGTTTAACTGAGGAGACTTCAGTCACTCCTGCTAGAGGTCTAGGGTTCAGGGAGCCGATAGCTGTTGTTGGTCTGGTGCCCGTGGATCAACAACACGGGGGAGACGCCAAAAGCCCGAGGGAACTTCAGAGGGAGCCCTTGGGGGCTGAGCCCTGGGAGAGGAGCCGTGTGATAGGAGCTGGCGGATTTGAGGGCTGGTTTCCTGCTTGGTTAGTACATGCCCACTGAGAGCCAACAGGGAGGGTTTTTGTTTTTTAAATTTTTTTGGCTGTGCTTGTGGCACGTGTAAGTTCCTGGATTGGGGATCCAACCCATGCCACAGCAGTGACCTGAGCTGCTGCAGTGACAATGCCAGATCCTTAACCTGCTGAGCCTTTGGGGAAGTCCAAGGGAGGGTTGTGTTTTTTAAATTTTTTTTAGGGTTTTGTTTTATTTGCTTTTTATGGCCACACCGATCTGAGCCTTGTCTGCGACCTACACCACAGCCCACGGGAACACCAGATCCTTAACCCACTGAGTGAAGCCAGGGATCAAACCCACATCCTCATGGATACCAGTCGGGTTTGTAACCTGCTGAGCCTGAGTGGGAACTCCGGGTTTGTTTTTAAAAAGGAAAGAAACACAGTAAATCAACTATAATTTTAAAAACTTAAAAAATAAGAATGAATGAATGAATAAATAAACAAGTAAACAAATGGGAGTTCCCGTTGTGGCTTAGCGGTTAATGAACCCTACTAGTATCCATGAGGACTTGGGTTTGATCCCTGGCCTCACTCAGTGGGTTAAGGATCTGGCATTGCCGTGAGCTGTGGTGTAGGTCGCAGACACAGCTCAGATCCCTAGTTGCTGTGGTTGTGGTGTAGGCCAGCGGCTACAGCTCTGATTGGACCCCTAGCCTGGGAACCTCCATATGCTGTGCGTGCGGCCCTAAAAAGACCAAAATAAATAAATAAACAAACAAATGAAAGTTGAAAATAAAATGAAAAGGAAAGAGAATGAGCCAGAGATGAGGTCACAGTCTCATTGCCTGTTTTCAGGAGAGGCGACGGGCCTGTAGTCCTCTCTAAAACAGCATCGCGCTGTTGCAGAGCTGTGTGTCCCCCGGGACAGATGCACGTGCCATCAGCCAGGTAGTCGAGCCCAGTGGAAGTGGACCTGTGAGGAGCCAGAACTGTCAAAGCCTTCGTCCTCACAGGAGCGCAGGTGATACGAGCCTGGTGGCCTCCACGGGGACTTCCCGGAAAGCCTCACACAGGCCACAGAGGCATGGGGACGCAGCGTGGCCAGTCTGTGCTTTGGCAGTTCTGAGGTCTCATGGCTCTTTTGAAATGTCTCTGGAGGGTCCCAGAATTCTGGATAATTGGCAGACGTCGTCCTTTGTTCACCTTTGGGGCTGACATCAAGGTGGGGGCGTTAAGCACCATGTCCCCCATCCCCTCAAGCATCACCCGGAGCCACTTAGGAGAGCCTGATGTTGCATGGGGAGGATCTCAGCCTGCCTCGGTGTGCAGTGTTTCTTAATCTTATTTCTTTTTGGCCTATTTCTATTTTTCCACCCCCACCCCCCCCGCAATGGTCTAGATCCAACTAGATACTGGAAGGGCAGAGTGAATCGTGGGGAAGCAGCTGAGTTGGAAGGATGAGCAACAGATGAAAGGTTAAAACCCTTCCCTTGGGCCTCTCCTTGCTGGCGCTTGTAAGTTTTGCCAAGTGTCTTTGAGTTTTTGTTTCTGCTGAGCCGTGGATGTGCCGGGAGAGGCTCCAGACATCCCGGCTGCCTTTTCCTGCTCTCAACACATCGTACACTCTCCGAGCTCCAGGCCTTTGAGCTTGTGGTTCTTCCTGCCTGGGAGATATTCTCACCCCTCTGCCTTGCCTTTTTAGACATTAGGGAGCACTGGAGTCTGGAGAATTCCACAGTTTCCACTCCATCGCAAGAATTTCCAGGCTCCTGATCTTTATGTTGTGGGTTTGAGGGTTACTTGGAGTAGGTGTGGCTGTTTGCTTTGGCGGAGACTCAGGAAGGAAACAAGAAGGGGTGGGTGACACAGCCTGGGTAGAAATTTAGAGGCAGGGAGCAGAGGATACCCTCAGGAGAGGACAGCTATCCCATGTGGCTGAAACTCAGGGAAGCAGGGGGAGATGAAGGAGGCCAGACGGGTCCCAGAAGGGACTTGACCCCTATGCTAGGGCATCTTTTCTTGGGAACCACCGGGGCCTGGATGTGGCTCAGGGTCAGTTGTAGTGGTAACCTCGGCCCTACAGGATGCAGAAGCCAGGGCCTGACTGGGGAGAAATCTTTCATTTTACAAAAAAGGAGATGTTTCTACACACCCAGCCTGGATCCTGCCGTGGGGCCTTGGCTTCTTGATACTGTGTAGGTGTCAGAGATCAGATAGCGCTTTGGTTCAAGTTTGAAACTTTCATTATTCCTTTATTACATAAATAAAACATAATAAAGATAAGCAGAGAGGAAAGGGAAGTGAAACTAATGTCACCCATTATCTTGCCACCTAGATGTCACTTATGTTGAAAACCTGGTATGGAGGCTTCCTTGATAATTTTATGTATTTACAAAGGAGAAGGAAACCATGGCTGCGTTTTGTATCTTGCTTTGTTTTATTATGTGTGTCTGTGTGTGTGATTTTCGTCTCACTTAAAACAACACATGCTTTAAAAGAGAATGAAATTTTGCCATTTGCAGCAACCCGGATGGACTCGGGAGGACGTCATGCTTAGTGAGAAAAGTCAGACAGAGAAAGACACTGGTCCTCAGCTGGGGACGATATTGCCCCCAGGGGACATTTGGCAATATCTGGAGACTTTTTGGGGTGGCATCTGTTTGGTGGGGGGTATCACTAGAAGCTACTGATGGAGGCCTGGGAGCTGCTAAACATCCTACGATGCACAGGACAGCCTCTACGACAAAGAATGATCAGCCCAAAGTGTGGAATCTAAAAAAAAAAAAATACAACAAACTAGTGATTATAACATAAGAAGACTGGCAAATACAGAGAACAAGCTAGTGATTACCAGTGGAGGGGGCAAGGGTGGACAGTGAGAAGCACACACTACTGGGTGTAAGACGGGCTCCAGGGTGTATTGCATGATGCGGGGAATATAGCCAGCATTTTAGAACTGGAAACGAAGTGTAACCTTTAAAAATTGTGAATCACTTTATTGTACACTTGTAACTTATAGAATATTGTACAGCACCTGTGGTTCATTTTTTTTAAGTTTCCAGTGCATTCATTTTTTTTCTCCAATACGATATGTATAATTAAAAATTTTTAAATTATAGTTGATTTACAATGTTCTGTCAATTTCTGCTCCATATAGCAAAGTGACCCAGTCCAGTACATTTTTTTTTTCTTTTTGGTCTTTTTAAGACCACATCTGCGGCATATGGAGGTTCTCAGGCTGGGGGTTGAATCAGAGCTGCAGCCGCCGGCCTGCGCCACAGCCACAGCAATGCAGGATCTGAGTCACATCTGCAACCTACACCACAGCTCACGGCAACACCAGATCCTTAATCCACTGAGCAAGGCCAGGGATCGAACCCACATCCTCATGGATACTAGTTGGGTTCATTAACCACTGAGCCACAGCGGGAGCTCCGAGTCCAGTACGTTCTTGATGAGGGAGAAATTTAGATGGGATAATGTGTGTGGAAGAACAAAGTGTGGATATTGGATGCTGTGACTTGTACAGATATTAGCTGTCACTAGTCGGTCAAGAGAAAGGCCAGGGGTGGGTTTGGAGGGACTGGGAAGTAGTCTGTGGTCAGGAGAGGTCGTGTGGGGCTTGAGGGGGAAGGGGACGACAGAGAATTTTTGAGGCCTGAGTTTATTCGGCTCTACCCTATGGAGGCTGGTGAAGGGCAGGCTATGGGCAGGGGCCAGATAATGTTCTGTCTTACCTCCTGGGCGGGGATTGAGGTGGAGAGGGTGGCAGGTATGTAAATGAGCATGAGATTTGTCAGAAAAAGTGATAAGGGTAATTGATAGATATACCCTTCCTTAGAGCAGCTCTCCTGGGTTCCCTTACCCTGTGGCTCTTTGCCCAGATGCCCCTTTCCATTTAAGTCTTTTGCTTTGTCAGGAAAAAAAAAATACCCTTGCTTGACAAAACAAAACCTTGTGTTAGTCCCCCAAATTTAAAACAGAAACCCCAAGGGGTCATTTCTGTGAATACTGAAGATCTGAACAAGACTGCAGAACTGGAAGGGAAGTTGTAAATGTCACATTTGGTTCTGGTTTCGTGTTTGGCTATGTAGTCTTGGACTGCACCTTGATTTCTTTGATCTCCATGTTCTTTTCTGCAGTAGACCAATGGTTCTCAGCCCTGGATGCCTGTTAAAATCACCAGGAAGGGAGTTCCCTGATGGCCTATCAGGTTGAGGCTCCTGCATTCTCACTGCTGTGGCTCTGATAGCTGCTGTTTGGTGCAGGTTCGATTCCTGGCCCAGGAATTCCCACATACTGCCTGTGTGGCAAAAAGGGAAAAGAAAAAACCCAAGAGAGAACCTGAAATAAATGATGCAAATTTCATTTAAAAAAAAAACAAACACTGGGAAATTTTGGGGGAAAAAACAATGCCAGAGACCCATCATAGACCAAATGTACCCACATCTAGGGGTGGGCCTGGGAGTGTTTAAGTGAAGCCAATGTGGAGAATCCCTGGACTAGGATCACCCGAATTGCACATTTTAGTCCTAAAATGTTATGTTTATGTATTGTATCACATAGTTTTGTACCTTTCAAATACTATGCACAAAATGTCAACTTCTTACATACCAGGAAGTCTTACTTGGTAAAAAAAAAAAACAAAACTCCTCATGTTTCTCATTAGGCCAATGATATAAAGTCCACATCCTTTGTCCAGTGAGTCAGAATCGTAAATGTAGTAAAACATCTAATAATTAATTTTTGACCCAAGAGGTGAAAGCATGGACTTTAATTCCTCATTCTCACATTTTAAAAAAGGCACTAAATTGGCACAATATTGTAAGTCAACTATAATTAAAAAAAAAAAAAAAGGTACTAATTGTAGGCCTGAGGCCACCTTCATTCTTAAAGAAGACCCTGAAAAGTCCAGAGAGAAGACATGACTGGAAGTGTTTTTTGCTAGAAATATTGTGTATACCGTAAGTTACCAATTAGGAGGTCCAGTTGGGGGATTCTTTATCGAATCTAAATTCTACATGGAGTAGGAAGTGTTTAAAGAGACTGGGTGCTGTTTTATCTTCATTGAAGTTTTTGGTTTTGTCTCTTCCTAAATGAGTCGTTTTTTTTTTTTTAAAGGAACCTAACTTGGGAGGTGGGGAAACCACTGCCAGAGGTGCCGAGGGAGGGGGCGGGCGCAGAGGCTGCCAGCTGGGGAAACTGGTTTCCCATTGGCGGTTCAGGGAGTGGGAGGGGTGGGACCAGGGACCCCTGCGAGGAGGGTGGATCAGGACCAAAGGGACAGTCTGGGGGGGGGGCGTAGCAAAATGGTATCGATGTTGTTTATTGATTAATTTAAGGTAGTTTGTAGAGCACACCCCAGACCAACGGCCTGGTGTGAAGGCTCAGTCCGCGGGGGCCCGGAGATTGAGAACAAAAGGGAGGGAACCTTGCAGTGAGCACCCCACTTGGGGAAATGGGGCATAAACCAGGGAGGTGAGGTGTGTCCATATTTCTCTGCCATTACAAGTAGGGGAACTGACATTTCAGCGCCCCATACCGCTGTGAACAGTACAAATGAACGCTCTTCCCGGGTAGAAGTTCAGAGTGACAGCCTGGAGACCCCATTGTGGGGCCAGGGGTCCGGTTGAGACATCCACTGGGGTCAGGAGCCTGGTGGGACCTCCCCACATCACTTCCTCTTTCTGTGCTAAGTTCTAATCGCTGAAAAGTGATCTCACACACCTGAGTCACCCAGGCCCCCCGAGAGCTGTTCAGAGTGTCAGCCGCCCTTGATGCCTGGGGAGGGAAGGAAGGGTCAGGGAGTGGGGCGGTGTGGACAGGCTCCATGCGGAAACCAGAAAAGCAGGGCAGCTCCACGGGCCGGCCCCTGCCTCGGGCGAGGACAGGAGCACAGGGCAGAGGCTCCCCGACACCGGGAGGAGCTGCGTGTGTTTGGGACGTCGGCCGGGCACGCTGCTTTTATTCCACGCTGACACACACCCCCCTTCCCCAGAAGTGTTCATTTTCATCTTTTCTGAGTGGTGTCAGCCTCCTGCCGCTGTGCCTGCATGTTTTCTAAGTTTGTCACAAACTTCCTGTTTGTATCTGGTCTGAGGCTCAAAGTTTTGTGCGTTTTGAAAGTGTCCTCCACAAAGGCCCAGCGCCTCTCTCTTCGTGGCGACGGGGTGGCCCTTTTGTCCGCCTCCCTTTTGCTGACTCTGGCCATCCTCCTTTGCAGACCTTCTCCCTGGGAAGGGCTCAGTAGCTTCTGCACTTGTTCTCTTAGTGAGGGTTGTTTGCGGTGAGATCTGAGGGCTGGAAGGAGGGAGGGGGCCGCGCTTTTTGGGCCCCTTATATAACGCCAGGCACTGCGCTAAATGTTTTCCTGCAGTTCTGGTTTTATTTAGGCCTCCCATTAGCTCATGCAGAACCAGGCTCAGAGAGCTGAAGTGACCAGCCTGTGTTTGGACAGTTACTGGGTGGACTGTCCCAGGCTTGACTCCAGAGCTTCTGTTATTTCTGCTGTGTCCTGAGGCCCACTCTGTACATTTAGTTCTGCTGCTTTGGGGAGATCTTGATTTCTTCTTGGGCATCTTGGCATCACCTCCACCTCCACATTCCTCCCAGGCCCTTGTTATCCAGGCGCTGCCTGTTCTATCTGCGTAGGGTGTGATTTGATGGCCCTTGAGTGCCTTGCTGACTTTCACCTTTCCCAGCCATCCAACTCCCAGAATCCCAGAATTGTTGTATGGTCCCTGGCTGGCAGTCAGAGCGGGTTAGGGCCAACTCCCAGTGCCCCAGAAATGGTGTGTCCTTTTTCCTACTTCTATCATTCTGCTGTCACCATGAACTCCACTCAACCAGATTTGGATTTCTCACATTTCGATCTCTTCCTTCGAAGAGGGAGGAAGATAGGGAATCTGCATATATGGAAGCAGGTGAAGAGTTGCTAATGACAGATTCCAAGACCTTGAGTGTGTAGGAGGTGGAGCTACATCCAGCCACCCCCCTTCTTCTTAGGGTGGCACTTACAGGGCGCTCCCGCAAAGGAGGACTAGGTACGCTTCCAGAGCTTCCAGAAGGCCCCTGCCCTTCCCTTACCCATCCCGGTTCTCTTTTGTGTTTTCTGAAAAACTGTACATCACCTGCACTTCATCAGAATTGTTCTGTAGGAGTTCCCATCATGGAGCGGCAGAAGCAAATCCAACTAGGAACCGTGAGGTTGTGGGTTCAATCCCTGGCCCCGCTCAGTGCATTAAGGATCTGGCGTTGCCATGAGCTGTGGTGTAGGTTGCAGATGTGGCTCGGATCCCCACATTGCGGTGGCTCTGTAGGCTAGCAGCCGTAGCTCCGATTGGACCCCTAGCCTGGGAACCTCCATATGCTGTGGGTGCAGACCTAAAAAAAGGCAAAAAAAGAGGGAATTGTTCTGTAGATCACATAACATTCATTGTAGAATGTACATAACATTGTAGACTTCTGTTGAGCAGCAGGCAATTTCAGGAGTTCAACTCGTGTGTTATTTACCTTCAAGGGGTGGGGCATCTACATGGAAACTTGGCAAATGGAACATTTGCCAAGAGAAGCTAAATGCAGTGAGCTCTGAAGAGTGGGGATTGCCCAGCAAGCTGGGGCGAGAGCAAGCCACTCAGAGGGGTGGAGCTGTGGGAGTGGAGGGGGATGTCCCAGCGCTGGGGCCTTGAGGGGAGCATGGAAAGGGGAGGAGCGTCCTGGACGAGGTGGAGCAGAGAATGTTTGTGGAAAACAAGAGAGAAGAAGGGGATGCACATCATTCTTGAAAGATTCAAAGGGATGACTGCAGAGTTTGGAATTTTCCTGAGCTGGGGAACCACTGAAGCCAATTGCATAGGAGAGGGATAGGTAAAACCAGTCCTATAAGCCATTGTAAATACACTGCACATATGCAACAAGGAGTGAAGAACAAGATCATAAAAGACTAGAGAGATAGAAGATGGAAAAATGATTCCATTGGAACTCTTAGAGCTGAAAAATGCAACATTCGAAATAACATACTGGCTGCGATGAAAGCAGATTAGACACCAACTTGAAGAAACAGCAGTAGAAACTATCCAAAAGGAATCAGAGATACTTAAAACAACAACATAGCATCGACAGCTTGTGGGACAATATCACATGGTCTAACGTATGTGTAAGTGGAATCCTGGTGGGAGAGGAAGGGGAGAGGGGGAAATATTTGAACAAATAATGAACAAAAATTTTCATAATTACATGAAGACTATAAATCAGTGGTTGGAAAACTATGACTTATAGGCCAACTCTGGCCTACTGCTTATTTTTGTAAATAAAGTATTATTGAAACAAACAAAAAACCCAGAAAAGTGCAGTTAGAAGTTTCCTCTGGATGAGTGCACTGTTTCTGGGGAATGCTGGGAGGTGAGTGAGAAGGCGTTTATCACATTGAATTTTAGGGATGAAATGTTTTGAGGCCTTAGACTAGGGTGGTGACATAAATTCGGACAAGAAGAAAGAGAGATGGCAGGTTTCAGACCCCACTCTGCCGCTTGCCGCCTGGCAACCTGGAGCAGCTACCTCATCTCTTGAACGTCGGTTTCGTCATCTGTCAACAGAAGCTCAGAACACTTCACGGGACTGGTGTGTAAGGGTTTTAACTTGGGTCCCCCACAGCACACAAGTGTCATAGGCAGGATTTGTGATTGACAGGGAGGAATTAGGGGAGTGGAGAGTAAGGACCTAAAGGGGCCCCAAAAAGTTGAATCTGGGGGCCTGGGAGAATGATGCTTCCCTGACAGAAGTGGACGGAGCTGTTCGGGGTCCTGGAGTTCTTCATTTGGAGGAGGACCCTTCTAAAGCCAGGCTGGAGAGGGCCTGTCCCAGAAACCCATCGCCATGTGCACTGTGTCTCTCTGAGTCCACACGGCCTCAGTGCGCGGGCCTGCAGCCAGCTCTCTCCGTCAGGGTCCCTTGGCATCGAGCAAGGTGAGGGAGGCACCTGGGGTGCAGAATTTAAGGAGGTGCTCAGTTTCAGGGCTGACCCTGCAGGATGCTCCCCACAGTCCCCACTTCCATCAGTCCCTGGAGGTCTGCCCTTCACCGCTCAGGAGACAAGCTACCGTTGTTGAGTCACTGACAAGGTTGCATCACTCAGCAGCGAGCCCGTCAGGTTCTCGCCTCCCCCTCATGCAGTTATCCCCGTTTGGGCTTATCCCAACCTGATTTCCTTCCACTGGGAGAAGGACATGCCCCGCCCCCCCCGCACCCGGCTGCCCTGCCCCGTGCGTCCCCTGCAGCTCCTGGGACCTCACCCCTTCTGGTTGTTCTGCTGTAGTACTTCCTCAGACCTTTTCCCCCTCTTCTCTCATTCCCTTTTCTCCTTCCTTCACAAGACATCTGGAAAGATCTGCCCTTGGGTTTTGCTTCTTCGCTGAGGCAGCTGCTCAGGCTGGCTTCTGCCTCGAGAATTGGGTTTGCTGCGTGGGGCTCCTGCCTTCTGCAAGAACTGCCCTCTCTCAGGTCACCTGTGGCCTCCATGTTACCACACCCAACGGACACTTTGGTTCCTATCTTTCTGGACCCTTTGCTACTTTTGACACTGTGGACAACTTCCTGCTTCTTGCAACTCTCTTTCTCTTGGCTTCTTTCATTCTGCAACTAAACCTCACAGCCCACTATTTCTTGAGCACTTACGCTGTGCTGGGCTCTGGGGCATATACGATAATACCATGTCCCTGCTTTCAGGGAGTTTCTAGTTGAGCGTGAGGGAGGAGGGGTAAAAATGTAAACAAATGTTAGATGGTGAGAAGCACCTCAAAGGAAAATACAACAGAGAAGGGGGATAGAAAGGGTGCTGGGGTTGTCAGCTTGAGAGGGTGACATTGTCACAGCAACCTGAAGGAAGTGAAGGATGCCTGGGGGAAGAGTGTTCTAGGCAGAGGGAAGAGCATGTGCAAAGGCTCCGAGGCAGGAGCCTGCTTGGGATGTTTGAGGAAGCCACTGCGGCTGGAGGAAATTGGAGAACGGCAGAGTCTTAGAGGCTTGCACCAGGTCATGTGGGCCTTGTAGCACATTTCAAGGACTTTGCTTTTTACTCTGGGAGAGATGAGACACTACAGGACTGTTCTGAGCAGAAGAGCAACTTTTAGGCTGCTATGGGGAGCGCGGTGTATTAGGCTGCCAGGGCTGCCACGACAAAGTGCTCCAAGCTGGTTGGCTTAAACAATAGGAATTTATCGTCTCACAGTTCTAGAGGCCAGAAGTCCAAGGTCAGGGTGTCGGAAGGACCTTGCTCCCTCTGAAGGCACTAGGGATGGGTCTGGTTCAGATCTTTCTCCTAGCCTGTGTGCCTTGGCTGGTGGCAGCATAACTCCAGTCTGCACATGATACGCACCTGTGTAGGTGTTGGTGTCCAAATTTCCCCTTTGTGTAAGGACACCAGTCCTAATGGATTAGGGACCCACTCTACTCAGTGTATGACGTATGACTTCATCTTAACAGCTAATTACATCAGCCACGACCCTATTTCCAAATAAAGTCATATTCTGAGGTCCTGGAGGTTAGGATTCAACATAGGACTGGTGCGGAGACACAATCACAATTCAACCCATGTAATACATGGATTATAGGAAGTCAGGGGTGGAAGTAGGGGGACCAGTTAGGAGGTTATTGCAATATTCTAATGAGAGACGCTGCTTGGACCAAAGCGGTAGAAGTGAAGCTGGTAAGAGATGGTGAGAGTCTGGATGTGTTTGAAAGATACAGCCGACAGGAGTTCCCTTTGTGGCTCAGCAGTTAAGGAACCCGACTAGGATCCATGAGGATGCGGGTTCCATCTCTGGCCTTGCTCAGTGTGTTAAGGATCCTGCGTTGCTGTGGCTGTGGTGTAGGCCAGCGGCTACAGCTTCGATTCAACCCCTAGCCTGGGAACCTCCATATGCCACAGGTGCAGCCCTAAATGAGTGTGGGGAATAAAAAAAGATAACAGCCAACATTTGCTGATGGGTTGTATGTGAGGGAGACAGGGGAGTCGCAGTGACTCCTGGGTTTGGGGCCTGAGTGAAAGAACAGAATTGAGTGTCCTTCTCCCCCAAATCCACTCTGCTCTCAGGGACTTCGCAGGGTCCTCCTCCTGGGCAGGTCCATCCACTGCCGGGTCCTTCAGGGCTCCCTCCTGGGCTGCTTCTCTGGTCCCTCCCTGATTGATAGGATCCGTTCCCCTGTGGAAGCCAGATGTCCTGAATGTGCTTTCTGCGTCACCTCTGCAGGCCCTGGGCTCTGGAGGATGCTGAAGGAGGAAGACACGGAAGCAGAACGACTCTGAGAGATTAAGCCTCTTAATCCCGAAACAGGTAGCTTCTCTGACACTCTGGGTGTTGGAATGCTGTGTGACGAAGGGGTCATCACTTTGTTCCTTTGATCTCTGTGGTGTCGGAAGTGCCCCACGAAGGCGAGGTGGCTGCTCCGGGCCTGGACACCCAGCCACGTCTGGCAAACTTTCCCTGGGAAATGCTTGGAGATTCATGTACTGGAATTCAGCATCACTTGGAATGGGGCGGAGAACTGGATTCTTTTGGTGTGCTCAGGGTTTGTTGTTTCTTGACAAGTTCCATACTTTTCGTGTCTCTTATATGAGGCTCACAGTTGATTGCTTCTGTTTCTTTTTTATTGTGCTTGATTTTTTTTAGCATGTATAAAGTTTATTTTTTATTGAAGTACAGTTGATTTACAGTGTTGTGCCAATTTCTGCTGTACAGCAAAGTGACTCAGTCATATATAAATAATATATACATTATTTATGTATATATTCTTTTTTTAAATATTCTTTTCCATCATAGTCTATTCCAGGAGCCTGAATATAGTTCTCTGTGCTATACAGTAGGGCCTTGTTGTTGATCCCGTCTAAATGTATAGTTTGCACCTACTGACCCCAAAGCCCCCGTCCATCCCACTCCCTCCCCCTTCCCTCTTGGCAACCACAAGTCTGTTCTCTATGTCTGTGAGTCAGTTTCTGTTTTGTTGATAGGTTCATTTGTGCCATATTTTAGAGTCCACGTATAAGTGATATCATATGGTATTTGTCCCTCTTTTTCTGACATACTTTACTTAGTATGATAATCTCTCATCGCATCCAAGTTGTTGCAAATGGCATTATTTCATTCTTTTTTTATGGCTGAGTAGTATTTCATTGTGTTATATGCACCATACCTTCTTAATCCATTCATCTGTTGATGGACATTTAGGCTGTTTCCATGTCTTGGCTATTGTGAATAGTGCTGCAATGAACATATGGATGCATGTATCTTTTTGAATTACAGTTTTGTGTAGATATATGCCCAGGAGTGGGATTGCTGGATCATACGGTAACCCTCTCCTTAGTTTTCTGAGGAACCTCCATACTGTTTGCCATAGTGGTTGTACGAATTTTATTGTGCCTGATTTTGATTTCATTTTTAAGCCACTGCATCCTGGGGTTCCAGTAGGAAACAGTTCATTCAAATGAGAAGTCCAAGAGTCTCTGCTGACGTAACTTTATAGCGGCATCGCAGGGTTAAGAGAGACCAGCATGGGGTGTTGAAGGATCCCGGGGCTAGTAATGTCAGGGAGCCTTTCCGTGCCTAGGTCTGGAAGGAAGAGGGAGGGCTTGGTTACCAGGACTGGGACGAGAAGCTTTAGAGAAAGGCTGTCTCTGGTCGAAGGAGGCAGTCGACCTGCTGCAGCATGGCTGGGAAAGAGCCAGGAGAATAGACTTCCTCTCTGAAGTCCCCATCAGTTGTCCCATCTCCTGATGGTGCCTCCCACCAGGCATACTCAGCCGGAAGCCAGAAGGCAGGGAGCATAGTGACACCCTCCAGAGAGTGGAACCTCTAAGGCTGCAGAGCTGGTGGAGACAGGTCAGGGGTGGATATAGAGGCACAAATGGAAAATACCTGTTGGGCCAAGAGATGCAGATTGCTTGGGTTATTTGAAAAGGGATATTTCAGGAATTCCTGTTGTGGCTCAGCAGAAATGAATCCAACTAGGATCCATAAAGATGCAGATTTGATCCCTGGTCTCGCCCTGTAGGTTAAGGATCCAACGTTGCTGTGAGCTGTGGCGTAGGTCACAGACGCACCTCAGATCCCATGTGGCTGTGGCTGTGGCGTAGGTCGGCAGCTGTAGCTCCGATTTGATCCCTAGCCTGGGAATTTCCATATGGCATGGTGCGGCCCACATAAATAAATAAATAACAGAATTAAAAGGGGCATTTCTACTTTAGAACCAAAAGAGAGTTTTTTAGTTTGTTTGATCAAGTGAAACATTGCATTATTGGTCTGTCCCTGTACTGGGGAGTGTGTGTCCTTTCCCCAAAGCGCCAGGGTCCTGGAGGGAGGGTAGGAGAAGCAGAGCTCTGGGTACCATTGGAAGAGTGACAGCTGACATCCACCAGATCATCTATAGAAACCTTACTAATTCAGACTCCTTGGGGATAAGGGTGAGAGACACCTACTCTGAACTAGTAAAAGCCTGAATTTTAAATTGCTTTAACACAGCCTAGTTTCAGACAGAACCTTCTTCCCAGACAGTTCCTGTTGGAAGGCTTGCAGTTAGCATCTACTTTTCAGTACGTCTTAAAACATAAAAAGAACCTTCTAGGAGGTTAACTATGCCTTCTACAATGCTGTTTCATTTCTGATACACTTCTTCAGCCTTTTTATAGCCAGAGTAAACACTGCACTCAAATTCTGGGTTTGTGGAGATTAAATTACAGCAATGAAGTTCCTCATTTGTAACCTCATCTATAAAACGAGAATAAGAATAGCACCTACTTTATAGGTTTGGTGTAAGGATTAACTGAGGAAATCCAAGTAAAGTGCCAGTGGCCCAGTCGCTGGCCCAAGAAATGTTACCTTTAGTAGCTTCATATAACTCAAAACATTGTCACATTTATAGGTTTATGTGCATGTTTAAGTTAGGAATTTGACCCTCTTCCTCACAATATATGTCGCTGATTAGCTCAGTTAGACCCAAGGTGAAAGAAGGTATTAGAATATTTAGTATTTTTTTTAAACTGGAATAGGTTTTTTATTTTTTTTATGATTTTTATTTTTTCCATTATAGTGGATTTACAGTGTTCTGTTGGAAGGGTTCTTTTTTTAATTTATTTTGAGGGAAACCTAAATAAAAGAAAATTTAAGTAGCACATAGCTAAATTAGGTAGGCATAATTCCTAGAAAACAGGTAATTTCAACTTTACAATAATATATTGATGTATTCTCTTTTTTTTGTTTTGTTTTTTAGGGTCGACCTGCAGCATATGGAGGTTCCCAGGCTAGGGGTTGAATCGGAACTACAGCTGCCAGCCTATGCCATAGCTCATGGCAACGCCAGATCCTTAACCTACTGAGCGAGGCCAGGGATTGAACCTGCAACCTCATGGTTCCTAGTCGGATTTGTTTCTGCTGCGCCACAGTGGGAACTCCTATACTGATTTGTTCTTGGTTGAAAAAGTCTTATAAACAGTTGAAGGCCTGTCGTTTGGATTCCAGCTGATTTTCTTGCCATTGCTCAGCTCAGTTTGGAGGCTCTGGAGGGGCGGGCAACCCCCCCCAAACCAGCCGGGCGTTTCTGGGTGGATGGATTTAGCATCACCTGGATTGGGTGCAGTGGTGACAAGCTTGTCCTGGGCATTTATTTCAGTGAAATTATAGTTGATAAAATGTTGTGTATCCTTCTCTAAAGCCTTGGGTGCCGAAGGCTGACCTCCCAGAATCCCAGGAGGGTGAAGTGTCTTGGTTTGGGGTTCCCAGATTAGTGGCGGGAAGAGCACAGCTGAAGCTCTGTCACCTGATTTTAAAACTGGGAGGCGGAGGTCCCATCTTGGCCCAGCAGTAGTGAACCCGACTAGTATCTGTGAGCATGCAGGTTCGATCCCTGGCTCACTCGGTGGGCTAAGGACCCAACATTGCGATGAGTTGTGCTGTAGATCGCAGATGCAGCTCGGATCTGGGATTTCTGTAGCTGTGGTGTAGACAGGCAGCTGCAGCTCCAAATCAACCCCTGGCCTGGAAACCTCCATGCCACGGGTGTGACCCTAAAAAGACAAAAGTGAATGAATGAATGAATTAAATAAAACTGGGAGGCGATAACTTTGAGGATAAGGGGTGGATAGGGTGCAGCGAGGGGCCTGTGGATGGAGGAAGAAGTTCCAGAGTGACCAAGAACTTAGAGACTGCAACTTTATAGACCATAACATTTTGTATCCCCTTGTTCGCTGAGTATTGACTGAAATTAGACTTAAATTTTCTGTAGGTTGTTTGTTGCCCCCAAGGTGTCTGGTCATCATTGTGATAAGTAAATGAGGGCTAGTGATAACTGGACAACTGACCCTAAATTCCTTGGTACAGAGGGCGCTGTAGACAAGTGGTGCTTAAAGGTAGATCACCTAGACCAAAAATCCACCCCCCAAAGTTTGGAGAATTGGCTTAGTGCTATCATTTTTTTTAAATTTTGCCCAGAAAGGATGTTTTTAAAAACCTAACATCTGTCACTATAATTTTCATAAAATGATGGACCATCTTCCTGCTAAAATAGTAGAAAGACGATAACTAGGGCATAAAATCTTTATCTTGAAAACACTCAGCTTTAGGATTAATTTATTGCACTCTTATTTTTGACATCATCTGTGAAAACTACGTTAAGAGAGTGGATGTGTCCTTGCATCTACACTTAACAGGTGTTGGTGAGATTCGGAATTATCTACTTAATGTGCACCTGTAAGAGGGGAAAAATCATACTTTAAAAAAATTTTTTTTAATTGAAGTGTAGTTGATTTACAGTGTTATGTCAATTTCTGCTGTACAGCAAAGTGACCCAGTCACACATACGTACATACATACATATACATTTTCTCATATTATCTTCTACCGTGTTTTATCCCAGGAGACTGGATGTAGTTTCCTGTGCTGTACAGTAGGCCCTCATTGCTTATCCATTCTAAATGTTACTAACCCCAACCTCCCAGTCCATCCCACAAATCCTACTTTTTTGATGCTTCTTATGGAGCCTAGGAATTCTCTCAGGTCATGTGTTTTTTTGATTTGAAGGAACAGGAGAAATTCACTTAAACCTAAGTCTTGATAAACCCAATTTGTGTTACAAAAGAAGGAACTGTTTACCCTCAAGTCTTTAATTTAAGAATTGTTAATTTTCCATGGGTAGCGAGAAAATGTCGCAATAACTAAATAGATATGAAAAGGCATGTCAATATTCCTCCCTTTTCCACAATTTAACTCTAAAAATGGTAAATTTGTTCAGTTTAATTTGGTTTTCAGTTGTGTGGCAGTGTCCCTGGGTATACGTGGACATCCACACATATGCACAAGAAAACTTAGTTTGGTCTGAAAAGCCCCAGAAAGGAAAGGGTACTTTTGAGAAAAGCAGCGTGTACATCAGTTAGTTGCTGGGAAGTGCTAGTACTTGCAGCCACAACTGCATCTTGGAGGTGCCAAAAGAGTATGACTTTGTCGATGCCTTTTAAAGTCATTAAAAAAACCCAAACATACACCCCAGCATCCAAAACAGCAATAAAATGTTTCTCATTCTGCTTTGCTTCACCTGCCTGCTTGGCTTTAGTACAAACACACTTTGCCCTCCAGCCAGGGATTAGGCTTCTGTGTGAGGCCATGACGGGGGTGAAAGCAGCTTTGCCCTTGTTGAGGGAGGAGCAGTCGCTTGCTCTGGTCAGGTGTAATTCTGAGTGGAATCATGGCATCCTAGCACTAAGCAGTGTTTTGAGGTCCCTGTCCTCCTGCCAGGCCCTCCTAACCTCATCACCTTGACTGGCAAAAGGTCACCTAATCGTAACATCTCCTCCATCTCTAATGTTTCATGGGTCCTCTGTGAACATGGACATGAACTAAGGTGTGTCTTCCTTAAGAAAAAGCAGACCATTCTATGGCCCACTCACATCTGCAGTCATTGCTCTGTTCATAAGCTTCATTCTTGGGCACAGTGTCACTATTGGAGGGTTTGTGTTTGTTTGTTTGTTTGTTTGTTGTTTTTTGTCTTTTTAAATGCACCTGGGGCATATGGAAGTTTCCAGGTCAGGGACTGAATCCGAGCCGCAACCGCGACCTTCGCTACAGCTGCAACAAAGCCAGTCCTTTAACCCACTGGGCCACGGCTGTAACTCCTTGAGTCCTATTTGAATTCTCACATATGCTCCTTGCACTTTCCAGTGGACGCGCAGTCTTAATCAGTTCAGACTCCGTACCACTTGTTTCTCCCGAGGTGACTCTCACTCTGCGGCAGACTGAGGTCTGCATCGCTGCAGCTCACTGTTCTTTGGGCAGACATTACCGGCACCCTCTTGTCTTAGCTCAGGCTGCCGCGACAAAATGCCATAACTGCGTGGCTTAAACAACAGAAGTTTACATCTCTCGGTTCTGGAGGTCGAGGAGTTTTAAGATCAAGGTGCTGACAAGGTGGGTTTCATCCTGAGACCTCTTCTTTTGGCTGCTAGGCAGCCTGTCTTGTGTGCTCATGCGACTTCTGTACGGAGGGAGGAAGCTCAGATATCTCTTCTTATTCTTATAAGAAAAGGACACTAAGCCCATCATGGGGTCTCATTTTTACCTAATTGGCTCCCAAAGGCCTCACCTCCTAATACTATCAGATTGGAGGCTAGGGCTTCAACATATGAATTTGGGGGGCGAGGACCAAAATTCAGCCCATTGCAATGCTAAATCTTTCCTTATGGCGGCTGGGAGTACTTGTAAGGCCTTTGGTCCAGGTGCCCTGCAGCAAGCAGAGGAAGCCTTAGAGTTACAAGTTTTTTATTGCTGTTGGAAATGGTGCACAGCTCTGTAGCTGGAGCCAGTGGCTCTGGGGAACAGGAAGCTGAAGCTAGAGGTGACCAGGATAGACCGGGGATCGCCTTTTCTCTTTGGATCTTAGGTTTCTTAGTTCCATGTGTCAGTGGTTAAGTTGTGGTTGCCAAACTCGATCAGCCTCCTTGAAATTTAGATGGTTCAGCATCCAGTATTCCCTCACCACCTGCTCTAGCCTCCTTGATGGGCCTCTAAAAAGGACTGCTCTTGGAAGCAGTGCTGGAAAAGGGGGTTGTTTCTTAGCACTTCATCGTCTTGGGCATTCACTTCCTTTTCATGGTGGGAAAAGGCAGTAAATGACAATAAAACGATTCCCTGTTCCATCAGAGATCAGTATCTCTTACAGTGTCATTTTAAATGTATGCGAACACAGTAATGTCCACATAGACACAGGTGCACACACACACAGGAATTATTGATAATTATTATTAATTAATCATTATAATAATTATTCTTATTAAGAATAAAATAATCGTTAACTACAGGTTGCCAGTTGGAATATTTTTAAATATAAAAAAGCTTTTGAAAATTCTTTTAAACTTTTAAGGAACCGATAATTCCTGTACTGTATAAGGTGTTGCAGGATTTAGAAAAAAGATGGAAAACTTCCAGATCCTACTTTCAAGCAAACTTGACCCTGATAACAAATCTGGCAAGTCCCCAAAGGGGG
Organism: Catagonus wagneri; assembly: GCA_004024745.2. Classification (NCBI taxonomy): domain Eukaryota; kingdom Metazoa; phylum Chordata; class Mammalia; order Artiodactyla; family Tayassuidae; genus Catagonus; species Catagonus wagneri. Next base: position 20,244,864 of record PVHT021183523.1, read on the forward strand.
AGGCTCTATCCCAGTCTCGCTTAAGAATGTAAAAATATTAGATAAAATTCTGGTGAGTAGATTTCAACAATAGAGCCTGTGCATGTTCCACCATACCCAAGTGGGTTATATTCCTGGAATCTAGGAATGGCTTTATATGCATATATTTCAGTTTGATCCACATAAATTTTTTAAGTAAAAATACGTAACAGTCTCATTAATTTCAAAAGTGCTTTCAATTAGTTCAAATTCTGCTTTTTTACAGACCACGTAAAAAGGAATATATAAAATAATCATTCTTTAATCTGATAAGGAAAATTGAGTTCCTACCATCCACTGGCTTTATTCTTTATCGGGACCCGCATCAGTGATAAAGGCATCATTTGATATGATGGAGATCAAAACAAAAAGCTAGTGCAGAAAGTTATAAAAATAGTTAACTTTAGAGAATAAATGCTATAAAGAAAAGAATAAAATAATGATTAACTACAGATTGCTTAGTTGTAAACCCAGAAGAGTTAAAGAGATTAACTAAAAACCTTATTTCTAAATGGTGAGATTAAAGTTATGGATTTGGATACTTCTGGAATTAGTTCATGAGCCTAAATGCCGTTCTTCTCAAAGTCCCATCAGGGTTTTTAAAAATTTCACCAGATAGTTCTCAGTCTATTCGGAAAAATACGTAGATGAGAACCTCAAGGGGAATTATGAAAATGGTTTCTGGGGAAGGGAGTCAGGTCTATTGGATATTAAGATATAGAGCACTAACAGATAATAAAATGCATTATGAAACCTTTGTAATTAAAACACTGTGGTGCTGGCACAAGAGAAGGAAGTAGATAAGTGAACTAGGATAGTTTAGAAGTAATTTAATAAATCATCGAGAAGTCATTGCAAATCAATGGGGAAGGGAAAATTATTCAATAAATAATTTTGATGCCTAGTTAGCAATTTGGAAAAAATCATTTTGACTTCATCAAAATGAATTATAGATGGATTAAACAATTAAGTGCAAAATGTAGATGCATAGGAAACCAGTAGAATTGACTATGGCTTAGAAACAAAAGAAAAACATTCAAAAAGGAAAAGAATAGTCAGTCCATCAAGCTACAGGATATTCAAAGACTTCTTCGTGTAAAAAATCCAATGGGGAAACAATAGGCTGGGAAAAGCTTTGCAGTAACATGACAGAATAAATATCTTTATTATGTGAAGTGCTCCACAAATGAAAACGAAAGGTATAAAAACCTTGGTAGAGCACTAGAATAACTAAATAAAATGCTAAACAAGTATATGGAAAATGTTCAGTTTTGTAATAAGAGATATGTAGATTAAAATAGCAGTTAAAGTACTTTTTAATACATTAGCCAAAAAAAAAAACATATTCACGATAATCCCCAATTCTGATGTTACTACAATATTATGAAGCAATTTTACAGTGTATTAAAAGAGCCATATTGTTCATTCACACATTTAATCCAGTAATACCACTTCAGTGGACCGTCTTCCCACATCCCCCCATGAAGGAAATGATACAAAATATTTAATATGCTCTTTAGACAATGTTGCTCCCTAATGCATTATTTACAAAGCAGGGACACATACACATACAATTAATGTCCAACTGTGGGGTAACTATAAAATAAAATAGTTCTCTCAGCATAATACTCTACTATAATGAATGATTATTTTGAAGATATGTAGCATTGTGACAAAATATTTACAATTTTGTGTGCAGAAATTTCAGTATAAACTACAGCATAGTCTTAACCGTGGAATCTGCCTGTATTAGCTGTGCTGTTAAAATGAACGAGCCGTAGCTGCTGTGAGAGCACAGAAGGATCTCAGGAATATAACGTTAAGTGAAAAAGCAAGTTGCAGAATATCTGTGGTGTGATTCCAATTACATAAGGCTCAGATGCATGCAAAACTAATGATACGGTGTTTAGACAGCCACACACACATGAGGCACGGCCTATAAGACCAAGTGAGCATAGACAGAGAATCAGGATAGTGATGGGAGGAGGGGATGGGGTGAGGGAGCAGTTTATAGGGCTGTCTAGGGGATTGGTAAAGTTCTCTTCCTCAGGCTGAGCTATGATCACATCTGTATTTTTGCTATTTTTTATTTTCTTTTGGCTGCACATGCAGCATATGGAAGTTCCCAGGCTGAGGATCAAATCCGAGCTGCAGCTGTGACCTACACCACAGCTGTGGCAATGCTGGATCCTTAACCTGCCTGCACCACACTGGGAACTGCTATTTTTGCTGTTTTTCATACCCTTATCATAAGCTACATATATTTTTAATGTGTCTGGTATTAACTAAAGGAATATTAAAATCAGTATTCACTGACTATAATTAGGTATAAAATGTGTATCTCTAATAAAGATACCCATACAGAGTATATGGATAACAGTGACTCTGTTCGAGGTATGAGATTATGAATGGTTCCTTCTTTCATTTTCTGTCATTTCCAAATTTTCGGTTACATGCTTATATTACTTTTTTAAAAAAGGAATAAAGGGAAAAATGAAGAAATTGCAATTATAGGATGACTTGAGCTTCCAGTGGAGGGTGTGCCATTGCTCAAAGGGCAGTGGACTTGAGCACTGAGGAAGAAGGGGAGAGGGATTCATATCGTAAAAAGAATGTGTTTGGAAAATAAATCAGTCCATCAGCAGTCATTGAGCATCCTTCCTGTGTGAGAAAGCACTGGCTTGGCCTGCCTTCCAAAAAGAACTTTTTGGACACCAAGTTTTAACGAATTGCTGAAATAGATGAATTAGAAAGACTGGTGTTTCTTCAGGCTCCTTCAAAACATTTTTTTAGCTATACTGTTTTGTCTGGTTATAAAAAAAATAATACAATTGACTTGAAATGGTCTTACAAAAAATGTAGAAGAAAGTGAAGTTGACCAGACACAAAAACTAAATCTCATTTGAAATGAAATACAGCAAATAGAGAATCCTGTTAAAAGACACCACAGAGATGCAGTCAGGAAGTTCTTGGGACCTATGACCCATATGTTTCTCAGTAAATAAAATGGCATGGGAAAGGATTGGTAGGGGCCGGGGGGCACTAGTTAATAAATTTTTTAAAAACTCAAAAGGCATATCAACCAGATGCAAATATAAACCTTTTTAATATCTTTGTTGGTTGTCAAATAAGACATGTTTGTGGTCAGAAAAATACGTTTTTGAGGATTTATCTTATACTTTGTCATATAGTACATCATATAAAATTTGGTAGTTTACTTTTCAGTAATTTTTCTACATGTGTGTGTTAGAGTAACACTTGCTGAAGAAACAAGTAAAACCCCCAATTATAACTTCACACAGTAGAGGCTTATTTCTTAATTCAACATAGGTGTCCTGATTGATGGTTAGCCCTCCCTCCAGTGAGCAATTCAGGGGCCCAGGCTCCTTCCGTCTGTCTCATGGCTCTTTCATACCCTAGGGCTTTGGTGACCTCCATCAGATGGAGGAAGAAAGCAGGGAGAAGGCACCCACTTTCTAACCACCTCAGCCTAGAAGTGACTCACATCACTTCTGCCTATATTCCGTTGGCAGAAATAGTCACATGGTGCAACGTAGATACAAAGGATGCTAGGAAATGAAGTCCCTGGCTGGGCAGCTGCTTTTTCCAGTGAAAATCCTACATTCTGGAAAGAGAAACATGAATGTTTATTGGATATCTAGCTGAATCTGCCGCCACTTATTGCACTTATGGTGCAATAGATAGTACATTTATAATGCATATATGTTTATATATCAGACATAATTATCAATAAATACATATATAATACATATAAACATAATGCATATAAAATATTTTTTCTTTATAAAATGGAATTATCCTATTAAGAGTTGTGAATTTTAGCATCATTTTTGTGAGCATTTCACTGTGTCTTTAAATGTTCTTCAAAAACATGAGTTTTACTGTCTACATATCATTCCTTGTATTGATATATTCATTTTACCATTTTTCTACTATGGTACAGTTAGGTTTTTCTAGATTTTTATCATTATGGATAGTGCTGCTATATCCGTCCTTGCGCATGAATCTTTGAGTATTCCTCTGATCGTTTCCTCAGGGAAGACCCTGGCTCAGTGTTACAGCTGGTGAGACCTATTAGCAGCTGGCCCTTCAGAAACGTGGACTAATTTGCACTCTCATCAGTGGTGTTTGCAGATTCTTATTTCAGAGCCCTTGACTGTCCTGGCACTGTAGTTGTTTCGGTTTTTGCCAATTTGTGGAAAATGGTGTTGCACTGTTTTAATTTGAAAGCTTTGCTTGGTAATGGGTTGGAACTTTTTTTGTGAGGTCATCGTAATCTCTTTGGTATGTGTGTGAATTGCCTCTTTGTGTCCTTTCTCATTTTTATTTTGCAGTGTTCCATCTTTTTTCAGTCATTTATAAGAGATTTTTATGCAGTATGTATTATTAACTTGTCATATGTTACAAATATTTTTTATCTAACTTCTCCTTGCCTTGATTTTGCTTCAAAACCTATTTTTTTTTAATGGAATGCTGCAGTTAGAACCCTGATGTGTGATATCATACCCACTGAGTCTGCCTGGTTAGCAGTACTCCTGAGATTAATACCATTTTAAAAAGCGATGCCGATTCTTTTTTTTCTTTCTGACCCATCATATGGTTTAAATGTTCTTAATGTGACTTTTAGTTATCTGGGAGCAAGGGGGTTTAAAGTAGTTGTCAAGAAAAGGGACTTGACAAGAAGGATTGGGGCACTGGTCTGAGTCACCCATGGAGATGGTGACATGGACTCTTTTATCTTCCCAGGATGCTTAAGGAGGCAGGGAGGCAGGCAAGGAGATAGATATCTGGCAACTCCGTGGTTTTAGCTAAGTGGGTAGCAGCAGAGTCTGGCCCTCTGGCTGTTTTTTATGTTAGATCTTAATATTCTTTTTGGCCTCACTCATAGCATACAGAATTTCCTGGGCCAGGGATTGAACCCACGCCACAGAAGTGACCTGAGCCACAGCGGTGACAATGCTGGATCCTTAGCCCACTGAGCCACCAGGTGACTCCCATGTTAGATATTATTAAAAACACGTGTAGGGGAGTTCCCCTTGTGGCTCAGTGGGGTAAGGATCTGGAAGTGCCACAAGCTGCAGCAAAGGTTCAGTTGCAGCTGGGATCCGATGTTGCTATGGTTGTGATGTAGGACGGCAACTGCAGCTCCGATTGGACCCCTGACCTGGGAACTTCCATATACCACAGGTATGGCCCTAAAAAGACAAAACAAAAACAAAAAACAACAACCCAAACACATGTCGTGGAGTGTCAGGGACCCAAACTAGGGGTCAGGGAGTTGAGTTGTAGCCCCAGCTCTGCCACTCACTGACTGCCACCCTGAGTGAGTCTCTTGTCCAATCAGTGTCTCAGTTTACTCCTCTGCAAAATGCAAAGGGTTGTTTTAGGTGGTGTTTGGAGCGTGTGAATTCCAGAGAAGTGCGGCGGGTTCTCCACGAGGCCTCTTTTACATTTGCCACTTGCTCTGACCTGTGGCAAGTGGGTGGGCGGGGAGCGGGGAGAGGGTTAGTCTCTTTGGTCTCCTGAGTGATTTATGAAAGAAATCAAGCCGGTATGTATCTGTTCCAGGTATAATGTGATCTAAATATGATATTCACCTAATAAGATTAGATGACTCTAATATGGTTTTCCTCTAAAGCACAAATACTGTGCCACTTTTAATTGTAGTGGCCAAATTGAATTACTCATCCCAAATTAGATTTCCAACAAACCTAATTTGAACATGAGCTCAGTACTACAGGCCCTGCATAATTTTTTTAAGATATAAAATAAATCAGTGGGATACCCATATCGTTCCTCTGGGCTCTTCAGGGGTTACCATAAAAGAGAATAAGTAAGCATCTGGAGGAAACCTGCAGAAATAACGCTGAGACAGAAACTCTGATTCTTCAGCTTATTATTCAGAATGTTTTCCCCCTTCCATCGCCAGGACGCTGAATGGACAAGCAAATAAAGGCAGGTCCACTCATCACTAAAGACCTGTTGCCTATGACTGCCTTTTTTCTTTTTGTTCCTTGAGTCACCCCCCTTAATGTAGTTACCCCTTAGGAGGAGCCTGGTTAGGAAGTGGCTCCCTGGGTATTTTTTGGAGCCACAAGAATTTGGTGAGGGACTTAAGAGGTCTATAGCGTTGATTAGCCATGTTTTCTCTCATTTATGTCAGGTGACAGATTAACTGAAAACCAACCCAAACTGCTTTAAGCAAAAATAGAAAATGTGGGAGTTCCCTGGCGGCTCAGCAGGTTAAGGAACCGGTGTTGTCACTGTTACAGCTCTGATTATAGTTTTGCCTAGAGTTCCATCCCTGACTGGGGAACTTACGCTACATGCTGCTGGCATGGCTAAAAAACAAAAGGAAAATGCATGGACTTATGGGATGGAGCAGTCCAGGAGTGGATCCTGGCGTCAGGTGAGGCTTTACCAAGGGCTCCAAGGAGGTGCCTAAGACGCAGTTTTTCTCCAGCACTGATTCCTTTCTCAGGCACAACCTCAGGCACAACCTCATGCTTGGCCCCAGAATGGCAGCCCAAGCTCGTGTTTCTTTGTTCTCATCCAATGGGAGAAAAAAACGGCTTCTTTGATGAATCAGCTGAAGACTTGTGATTGAATCTGCTTGCCCCTGGTTGGCTGCTCTAAAATCCTGAGCTTTCCTGAAGCAGGTCTATGGAGAGGGAAGGGGAGGGGATGAATTGACTGTCGGGGGATTCAGGGCACTGTCGGGAAAGTAGACAGGGTAATGAGGCCGGGCAGGCATCTCTAAACCTCCTGGCCTTACATTTTCTCACTTGAGTGAATGACCTCGAGAAGTAGTAGGAAGTGAAGTTCACGGTGTGATCGACTCACTCAAGGCCTGTCAGTGGTGGAACTGGGACCAGGTTCATTGTCTTACCAGTCCTCTGACCGTGTCTTGCCTTCTTCCTGCCGGTCCCTCCCACAAGCTCCTCCTTCTCACTCTCAACACCAGCGCCCGGCTCTTCATTAAACAGACAGTCAGTCAATAGTTGTTAACTTCTCATTGATGGACCAGTGTATCATCAGACCACGCGTGGCCTTTCTGCTCATATTTTTTGAATATCATTATAGCAAAATCCACTGTGGTCAGTTCTCAGTTATTATTTTGTAGGTTGTCCTTAGGAATTCAGTTTTCCCTTTCCCTGAATTATGGAGTTCTTCTCACCAAAGGAAGGGGTTTGGATCACTTGAGGATAGACATATAGAGAGGGGCTAAGGAACTCAAGTGTGTGTGTGTGTGTGTGTGTAGGAGCATGCACATGGATCTGCATTACAAAATTAAGTATGTTTCTAGACAACAGACCTGTGGTTGCAAAGGGGTGGGGGGAGGGAGCGGGATGGACTGGGAGTCTGGGAGTGGTGGATGCAGACAGTTACAGTGGATGAGCAATGGAACCCAACTGAATAGCACAGGGTATGTCTGGTCCTTTGGGCTAGACCATGATGGAAAATAATATAAGAAAGGGAATTATTTATATATGTATGACTGGGTCACTTTGCTGTACAGTAGAAATTGGCACAACACTGTGCATCAGCTATACTTTAACAAAGAAAACAAAAAAACAAAATTAAGTTTTTTGAAAAGGAGTGTTTCAAGTCCCTGCCTCCTCAGGGTGGATGGCTGAAATTCGATCTTATGCCTGTCTTTCCACTTAAATGTAACTTACATTTTTGAACGTCACCATTGGCAAGGTCCCCAGGTACTCAAACCAGACTTGTGAGTAGGTGTACCATTTGAAACATTTTGAGTAAAGACTATATACTTGCTTTTCATTGTTGTGCATGGGGCCGGGGTGGGGGGTGGGATCACAAGGGCCCATGGTCATCACCCTGCCTGGAACCCCTCCCTATCAGTACTTCATCTCAGATTTTACTTCCACTTCCTCTAGGAAGCCATAGACTTTCTCCAGCTCTGTTTCTCTCTGTGCTGGAGGGCTGCATTCCATGGCCAGCACTTCACC
>PVHT021183523.1:20252975-20303510 GCA_004024745.2 Catagonus wagneri
GGTTTGGTATGTGGTTTAGTCACTGGGGGGGGGGGTCACGCTTACTGCACTTACAATTGTTTTGCAGTTGTCTGGTTACTTGTCTGTCTTCCTTCAGTGCAGTGCTTGGCATCTATTAAGGGCGGTGTGATTAAGTGTTGACTAATTGAATGATTCTCGCCTTCTCTGCACCAGCCCCACCCTGCCACCCTCCCTGCCCCGACCCCGACCGCTGAACCGTAACTTCTTTGTGTTCTCCACTGTCCCTAGCAGTGTCTGCCACACTGCCAATGCTTAGTCCATGTTGACTGAATAAATTTTTGCCCTTGTGGGAGCTGCCTTGGGGAGAGGCAGATGGAAATGAAGCTCTGAGAGGGCAGAGCGGGAGGGAGGGAGACTGGCCCCGGATGGGCTCAAGAGCTGGGTGTGCCAGCCCTCCTGCTGCTTCTGAGATCCAAGTACAGGTTCAACCCTTCCCTAAGGGGAGTCCTCTCGGGTCCTCTCGGGGCTGGTCCTCTAAGCCGGTCCTCCCGGGGCTGGGCAGCTGGTGAGCCGGATGCCTGAGAAATGGTTGAGTAAAGGATAGTGTCTGTGATTCTGAGCTTTATTTTAACAACAACAAAAAGTTGTCTCTGCGACTTGTACTCCTTCAGACATCTGCATGGTTGAGATGAGAGGACTAAAGGCTGAAGGAGGGGCACCGGGTCACTTCCCTGTGTTGACCCCGGGGGTGCCAGTGGGCAGTGACAGACCTTCGAAGGAGGGAGGGAGAGCACCAAGGGGTCGGCAACCCCTTAGCATCCCTGAGTGGCACCAGCCCGTCCCTTAGATGCCACTTGCATCTCCTTAGGTGCCACTTGCTCCCGTCCCTGCCCTGGCCAGCTCTCTCGATTTCCTTGCTCTTTGCAAAGGCCTTGATCTGGCCTTCTCCCCCCCCTCCCCACTTCTGCCCCAGCTCTTCCAAACTGATCCATGAGTTTTGCCTGCTTCTCTGCACCGAGAGACCTTTCAGACCATTTGCTGAATGGCTGGGGGTGGACCAGAGTTCCCGGAGCTGGACGCAGTCACGGATGCTGCCTTTTCTTCTCCCTGGCTCCACTTGGCTCCCAGGATCAAGCGAGCAGCGAAGGCTCCGTGGCTTAGAGTTAGACCCTCTGGCTGAGGGAGCGTGCCCTCTCTGGGGCCGGCTCAGCACAGGGAGGTAGGGCAGGGAAGCGGCAGGGCCGTGGCGCACCGCGGGCCGGCTCCTCAGCCTCAGCCCCTGGCCTGCGGGCGCAGCGCGGGCCCGGCACCCGGGGAGGCCTGGGTGCAGCCAGCCCTCTTCCCCGAGCCTCCTTGCCCACACGTAACCTCTCTGTTCTCAGAACTCTTGCTGTGCACATGATAAGTGCGGCTCCTGTAAGTGTGGCTGCTTTCTTCCGTCTTTCTCGTGTGGTAGCCCTTCCTTGAAGGCAGACTTCTTCTTTTTTTCTTTTAATTTTTTTGCAGGCAGACTTCTTATCTTAGGTTTCCTTTCTTCCACCTCCCGGCACCTGGCCTTGCACTGCGCCCACAGCTGGCCCTCACTTGGCACGTGTCGTTGTTGAAGGAGCCTCAGGGATTTGTGGGTGAGGACATGAGTCGGTGGGTCCATGCCCTGTGAGCGCCAGTGTGCAGAGCAAGTCTCCGGGCGGCATGGAGGAGGAGGGCTGGAGGGAGGCTGCTCCTGAGCCAGGCCCAGAATCTTTTCTTTTAACTGCAAAATGAGTTTTTGGTTGCAGAGTGACTCACTTGATGTCTTTGAGTTCGCTTTACATTTTCTGGAAGATTTGAATGGAATTTGCAGATAATCACTAGATTAAATAATTCTGAACCTGCTCTAGAGAGGCAGGAAGGAAGTTCCTGGGCGAGGGATGGAATCTGAGCTGCAGTTACAACCTACGCCACATACGCAGCAACGCCAGATCCTCAACCCAATGCACTGGGCCACGGATTGAACCCATGCCTCTGCAGTGACTTGAGTCGCTGCAGAGACAGTACCAGACAGTACCGGCTCTTTAACCCACTGCAGTGCAGTGAGAACTCTTTTAAGTTTTCCTTTTTTGGGTCATTCCTTTTTGGGAGGAGTTCAGAAGGAGGGGCTGCCGGGTCCTGGACTCTATAGACCTAATCCTGTGATTTCTCTCTCGTGTTGCTGATCCTTGAGTGGGGTGCCCGCCATCGGGGGTGGGTGCTCTGCCCTGTCGCCAGTCCTGCCGCTTCAGTCCCCAGTAACCAGCTGCCTGCTTCTGCTCTGCGTCTGCCCACGAGTGTGCACAAGTGTGTTTGTTTTCAACTATAAATAGCTTTTTCGAAATGTATAGGAAAAATGCACGATCTTTATAAAACATTTGGAAGTTCAAACTGTTTTTACTCCTACTCCTTAGAAACAGCCACAATGAGCATTTTCATGTGTATCTTCCTAGATTTTTTTCACAGCCCTCTCTCACACACGTGATGTCTCTCTCTCTCTCTCACACACTCACACACACACACACACACACACACGTAGTATATTGACAAGGGAGGTATTGTGTTATATAAAATTTAGGAGCCTACCCTCTTTTGCTTAACAGTATGTTGTGGACATTTTCTCTATGTCAGTACAGATTGATTTGTCATTCACTCAGCAAATACTATCAAGTGCTTCCACAGGTCTAGCGCTGTTCTGGGTGTTGGGGGTATAGCACTGAACCAAAGAGATCAAATTCCTCACCCTCGTGGAACCTAAGGTCTCTTTGGGGTGACCGGCAGTAAATCAACGGGTATGTAGTAGGTGCTTGGGGCAGGACCCACTGGGGCCCCCGTGGTAGGAAATCCCGACATGAGCATTCAGGCGCTGTCCTGTGTTGGTCATTAACCATAAGAATGACTGCTGTTCATGTGAAATGATACAGTTCCCAAAGGAGCTTTTTTTTTTTTTGCTTTTTTGCTTTTTAGGGCCGAAGCTGCAGCATATGGAGGTTCCCAGGCTGGGGTAGAATCAGAGCTGCAGCTGCCGGCCTGTACCACAGCCACAGCAACACAAGCTCCAAGCTGTGTGTGCGACCTGTACCACGGCTCACGGCAATGCCTGATCTTTAACCCACTGAGCAAGGCCAGGGATAGAACCCGCATCCTCATGGATACTAGTCAGATTCATCTCCGCAGAGACACAAAGGGAACTCTGCAAAGCAGCTTTTTATTTACTATGCTGGCCCTGCTTCTTACTAGCTGCACAATTTGGGGCAAATATCCCACCCTCTCTGGGCCTCGGTTTCCTCCTTTGTGAAATAATAGGGCTCTTGTACACTTAAAATGAGTTCATCCACGCGCATATAGAACAGTGCTGGTAATAGCTATTACCGAAAAGTTCCATTATCATCGTCATATTGTCATCATCATCGCCTTTCTTTTATTACTTGCAATAGTCTTGCGCAGATGGCATTGTGCCCAGTTTCAAGATGCGAATGCTGAGGCTAGAGTAGGTTGGCAGCCCTGGGTAACAAGTTCAAGGTGCTATCGTGGGTGGTGTGGTCTCTGACTCCAGGCCCAGCTTGGACCATGCAAACACCTGCCTTCCTCCAGGTGGGTTCGGCTGCTCCTGCTTCAGGCAGTGCCCAGGAGACGTGGCTACAAACTCCTTTCGGTACCTTCCCTCAGAAGAGAAGCACCTCTTAGGGGGATGGCGGGGGGCCGGGGGTGGCGTGGCTGGTTGAGGCGGAAAAAAGGAAGGGTGTGGGGCTCCAGCAGGGAAGAACCTAGACCCAGCACCGGCATCCACCCCCCCCGCCCATTTAGGGTCAATGCCTCTTCTCTCCACCCCTCCTTTCACCACAGACACCAGCTTGAAACGATTCCTCTTAGGGACTCAGAGTGGAATGTGATAATTCGTGACTTTTCTAGTTTTAAGTTCCTGACTTTGAGGAGTTCCCATTGTGGCTTAGTGGATTGAGAACCCGACATAGGATCCATGAGGATTCGGGTTTGATCCCTGGCCTCGCTCAGTGGGTTAAGGATCCAGCGTTGCCATGAACTGTGGTGTAGGTTGCAGATGCAGCTCGGATCTGGCATTGCTGTGGCTGTGGGTTAGGCTGGCGGCTACAGCTCTAATTCGACCCCTGGCCTGGGAACTTCCATATGCCGCAGGTGCGGCCCTAAAAAGAAAAAAAAAATTCCTGACTTTGAAAAATAGTCCTTTTCTTTCACCTGCAGGGGACTGTTGGAAAAGGACATCACCACAAACACAACCGAACCCCGTAACTGTTATATCACTTGCCTCCTTCCAGGGGGTCTCCTGGCAGCAGCCTCCCAGCTCACTGGTCCTGACAGGCCCTCGTGTATGTAGGCCATACCTTTAGGACTACACACTTCAAAGAACTCATGGGTTTGAATGGAGTTGGAGGACTAGCATCTTAGGGTCATTCTCCTCCGAGGTCAGCACCCCCATCCGCCCCATCACCCACAGGGACAACCCCGAGTAAATGCAGCGCCGGGTTTACCTCAAGTCTAGTTTGTGAAATGGAACGCAGAGCATATGTTACCATGGAAACCACGATATAAATGGTGGCTACGTGTAGTTAAAATAGCATGGTTAGTTTTATGCTGCAGGTACATTATGAGTTCAGAAGGCTTTTGTGGGCTGGCCTGGGAGTCTTAACTATCATTTAAAATATGGGTTCTGTGGCTCCGTGCTGTCAGGATTATGAAAAATTACTTTGAAGCAAAGCTTTAGAGCAAGTGGTTTGTAATAGGGACATTGGCAGTTGGTCATTTATATTATATTTTCTTACCGTCTCATGGGGTGTCTTGTATCCTGGGACTCCAGATGGAGCGTGAGCTCCTGGGAAGTCCTGTGGCAGATGGATGGAGCCGTGGCTCAACAGTAGCACATTCAGAAACGGTGTCAGGGTGTCAGTACTAGTTGGTGCCTGGGGGAGCTACCAGATGCTATAGCAGAGTAGAGAATCCGCCAGGAGCAAGGTGACTGGCTTGGGGGGTGTATCGGGGTAGCACCCCACCCCAAGAGGGGTTTAGAATGGGATGTTATAAGACTGGGATAGCATTCCCACTTTAAACCAAGTCATGTGAGCAACATGAAGAAATCGGGCCTGGAAAAGAGAAGACCTCAGAAGAATTTAATAACTGTTTCATTATTTGAAGCACCATCATGTAGTCCCCAAAAAGAAACAGATAAGAAAGACATTTTAGTAATTTAAAGAGGAATTTAACAGCCAAAACTATCGAAGTTAGTGAGAGGTGCTTTGATAGGTAGTGAGTTCCCCATCATTAGAGGTATGTAAGGAGAGGCTGGCTAGTGACTTGTGGAGGATACTATAGCAGGGATTTAAGCTCTGGATGAATGATTAGATGAGACTGAAGGTCTTTGCTAGCCTAGAGCTTCTATGATTCTAGGGCATAGATGGAAAACTGATTTTCTGAGCCTCCCATTCAGAGTGATTAATAGTGGCTGCCTGGAGCAAAGGTGAGAAGGCTTTGGAGCTGGCTTAGTCTGGGATAAGCAAGTAGGAGCTTCTTGATCAATTAGCAATATCTGCCATGTTGCAGGATGCCCAGCATTAGCCATGTCCTTTCAATGGTGAGTGTCTAGTGGTGAACTTGGGACTCAGGTCAAGCAGAGGCAGGATGACCAGCCATCCTGGTTTGCTTAGGATCAAGGTTCTCCTGACCTGGACTTTGACTCCAAGACAACCCCAGGAAAACCAAGATGAATCGGTCATCCTCAGCAGAAGGGATGGTCATCAGCATCTGTGCATATTGGGTTCCATTTCTACCGCTGGTGTGCCAGGAACATCTTCATCTTCCTAGAGTATGAGTGTGGAGCTCTGCCCTCAGTGGGAGCCCAGTAGACACTTGCACAGTAAATGAGTTGGATGCAGTTCCTGGGAAATGGTTGCAATATCCTTGCAATTAATTAATTTGTTTAATTAATTAAAACAACTTCACTAATTATATGTACAGGAGATTGCACATTTCATTAGGCTGAGCAGATGGCTCCAGTAATAATTACCAAAGCCTTGGGGTTGTGGGAAGGGGGGGAGGTTGTTGGCATATGAATTGATATTGAACGTTTAAATGCCATTCTTCCTACAAATAAAGTTGAAAGTCTTATCCCCATTACGTCTAAGACGGATTGAGGAACAGAGCTTTCATTTTCTTCTGGCAGCACCAATAGCTTGTGGCAAGTTGCTCTTTGTGACTGGTGATCATTTCCTTCATGCAACACCTGGCCTTAAAAGAGGTGTAAGCCCCATGGCTTTGGAAAGAGGGAGCCACGTCAGGGTCAAACCTGGGCCTCTGCGTCATTCAGTCAGCTAGCTAACTCTGAATGGTGGTGGTAAGCCAGGTCTCGCAGAAAAATGGCAGGCACCTCATCTCCAAAGGGAAAATGCCGTCTTCTGCTACATCATTAAGACCTTGACCTAGCCTTGCCCCGCCCCATCCCCGGGGCCTTAGAATCCACAGATGTGCTGCAGAATGAAAACCCTGACCAGCTACACACAGAGACCAGGCTGTACCTGTACTTCAGGGATTCCGCATCGCGTAGGTGAGGGGATGTGTTTCTGGAGTGTTCTCACTGTGGTGATAAGGATGACAGTTATTGGTAGCTGACAAGTATCGCGCATGCCCTCTGGGCCAGGAATTCCCCACACTCTTGGCGATCCTCCAAGCCACCCTGCAGGGCAGGTGTTAACTTACAGATGAGAGAGAAAGACTTGGAGAAGTAAAATGCCGGGTCACATAAAGCTCGGTTCAGACCTACCACTTTCTGTCTGTAAAGCCTCTTGCTCTCTCCCACCTCCTGCTCTGCTGGTAAATGATTTGGGGTCATGAAAGTCCCATACCCAAATCTGGAAGGTGTGAGGGGAAGCCACCGGACCAGGCTCACTCCTTCACACAGGCGGGGCCCTCGGCACCTGAGAACCGGGTGAGGGGGGGCTTGAAGCAAACAGTTCTGAACATTTTCCCAGCACTCACAGTCAAAAGCTCAGTGCATAAAGGTTATTGTTTAAAAAACATTCATCTGGCTGAGTTATGGAGGAGTAAGGTACTGGTCAGAGAAAGTTCCAGAAAGAAATCGATCATTTCAGGAGATTCTGCAGAACGTTAACGTGATCTGATAAGAGAGTTTTCTTTTTTGCTCATTTTCGTGGTTGGGGAAGGGTGACCCTTCTGAAGCTGCATGCATGGCATGTGAAGAAGACACGAAGCTAAGAAAGGGGGGGTGGGGGGAGTACCACTTATAAAGGAACCGCTAGATCAGTCCTTGTGCTGGTGAATAGGTGTTGAACGCGGCAGCAAGATTCTGGTTTGGGAAAAATCAAGCGTTGCAGCAGAAAAACACGCTCAACCTTCTGGGACAGTCATGGGGAGCCCCCTCAATCCCTCGCTGCACCCCAGGGAACTCTTGGGGTCCTTGTCCGTCCCCTGAAGCTTTCACTCCACACTCCTTATGAGCTAGAGCTGGAATGGGATGGTGTGTCTGAGTCACAACAAATTGTGAGTCATTCTTGAAATGAGGGAGCCCTGAAAATGTGACTAATTCCTGTAGCACGTACAGGTAAGAAATGGCTGTTTGGTTGTGACTGGCAACTGCTGTGTAATTTCTGATTTTGACTCGCTTGCTGTTGTTTTTGGGGATGGGCAGACCTGGCCCTGGGGTGGATGCTGCGTGGAAGGATGCAGTGCCATTTGGACCCCATCCCTGCCTTTCAGCACTTCACCTCCTGAAGGAGGCTGAGGCTTGTCCACAGTTGCAGAAAACACGTCGGCGTGAATGTACGTTAAGCAGTAAACCAAAAGATGAAAATCTTAAGCTTAATCAAGATTAAAATACATTTTTCCTAATCGCATACCCAGTTAAGTGCTGGAAGGAGGCTCCAGGGCCAGCCAGGTAACATCCAGATCACATCAGTTTACGTTAGGAAGAGCACCGGGCTAAAAGTAAAAATTGTGTTCCTGTTTTACACATGTGCTCTCGGGAGTAGTTCTTTATGCAAGGCCTTCTGTCTTGGTTCTTGTGTCCGCCCGGCTGATCTGGCTGAGTCTGGATACCTGCTGTGAAATTCAAGATTTATCTAATACAAATGCATTTGAGATGTATATCCTTATGTGCTTTTATTAGCTCATAACAGTAATCCAAGAAATAAAGAAACATAATAGTGGGATTTAATCATTGTTCCTACAGCTTTGGTAAAATTTATAGCTAGGCTCAAGTTTCCAGAGATCAGAAGAGGTTGCTGCATGAGGACCAATGATTGGACATTCAGACTTGACCTTTCAAAAATGGGGGTTGGGCATCTGGCCCTGCTGCGATGTTACGGGCTGGGAGTGGAGGGTGTGACTGGGATAAGGGAAAACGGAGCAGTGTGGAGGCTGCTGCAGAAACTGCATGGAGATAGTAAGCAGGCAAGTGGCACAGCACATGGTCGGAGAGGAGTCGGGGCTAGAAAAGACAGTAGGCCTGCTTTTAGCTATAAGTAACAGCAAAATGCACGAGTAGTGGCCTGAGTAATAGATCCTCTCGTAAAACAAAAAGCCGGGGTGAAGACTGGTTATCTGGTATTGATCTGGCCATTCAACAGTATTGTCCAGGACAGGAGTTTTTTTCATGCTCTCTGCTTTGCCTTCCTTCGTGCTTTGGCTTCTTGTCTTGTTAGTTCCAGGTACATGATGCGGTCACGCCTAGCTACAAGAGAGGCTGGTGCAGGGATTGGGGAGCTTTTCCAGCCTTGGTAGCGGAGGTGGGCCAGAGGGGCTGGGAATGGCCGGAGCACTCTTCAGCCGACTGCTGGGTATAGACCAGCTGCTGCGGGGCGGGGGGTGGGGATAAAAATATGTTGAGTCACCACCACAAAAAAACCAGATGCTCCTGGGAGTTTCCTACGTGTGGGCTGTGAGTGGAGTTGGGGGCACGTGTGTTACGGTGTAGAAAGGCATCTTTCAGGTCCCATTCCAGCAGCGTGGCTGATCACTACCGAGGTCTGTGTATGATACCGCTCACCGGATTCAGGAAAAGCCACCGAAATCCTGCTCGGCGGCAATGGTTCCTTAGGGAGGGAGGAGGCCAGGTAGCAGCATCGTGGATCTACTTTTGCTCCAGTTTCCAGCCTGTGATTCTTAGAAGCAAGACAGCTGCTTTTCAAAAGTTAATAGTGGGGCTTGTTCATTTCTGTATCAGTTCCATTTTTTTTTAATTTTTTTCCCCATTATAGCTGATTTACAGATTTCTGTCAGTTTTCCAACTGCACAGCATGGTGACCTGGTTACACATACGTATATAGATTCGTCCCAAGTGATTAGACATAGTTCCTGGTGCTATACAGCAGGATCTCCTTGCTTTTCCATCCCAAAGGCAATAGTCTACGACTGTTAACCCCAGACTCCCATCCCATCCCATTCCTTCCCCCACGCTCTTGGCAATCACAAGTCTGTTCTCCAAGTCCATGATTTTCTTTTCTGTAGAAAGGTTCATTTGTGCAGTATTTCCGATTCCAGATATAAGTGATACCATATGGTATTTGTCTTTCTCCTTCTGACTTGCTTCACTCAGTATGAGGGTCTCTAATTCCATCCATGTTGCTGCAAATGGCATTGTTTTATTCTTTTTTATGGCTGAGTAGTATTCCATTGTGTATATTTACCACATCTTCCTAATCCAATCATCTGTCGATGGACATTTGGGTTGTTTCCATGTCTTGGCTATTGTGAATAGTGCTGCAATGAACATGCAAGTGCAAGTGTCTTTTTCAGAGAAAGATTTGTCCGGATATATGCCCAAGAGTGGGATTGCTGGGTCATCAATTCCATTTTAATGAGCAGATGCATCTAATTTAGGACACTGAGCTTCTGGTGGTAGCTTAGGGTTGGATACCCCTCAACGCCGTTTTGAATTTCACACCTCTGTGCATGTGTGTGCACGTGTGTGCGCCTGGGTTCACATCCCTGTGGCCCAGATCAGTTTTTCTTCTCATTGCCTCACAGACTCCCAGTCTGGTCAGAACACTGGTTCCCCTGCCCTGAGTGTCTTCCCTTTTTCCTGTACCTGTGTCGTACGGTGACCCTCCTTTCCCCACGGTGCACAACGGAGGCCTGCTCTCTAACACACGGTCATTTCATTGTCATTTTGGGTCCTGCCGCTCACCCATAACAGCAAGCCAGATGCCTTTGATAAAAAAAAAAAATAAAAAAAAAGAGGAAGTCTATAGAGTTCCTGTTGTGGCACAGCGGAACGAATTGACTAGAATCCATGAGGATTCAGGTTTGATCCCTGGCCTCACTCGTTGGGCTGGGGATCCCACGTTGCTGTGGCTGTGGTGTAGGCTGGCAGCTGCAGCTCCGATTCGACCTCTAGCCTAGAAACTTGCATATGCCGCGGGTGTGGCTCTAAAAAACAAAACAAAACAAAAATGGAAGCCGATGATTTAAATGCATCGCCCCGGTCTCCCTCTGATACTCTGAAACAGGGCCTGTCAACATTTAATGTCACATGAATCACCTGGGGATCTTGTTAAAATGCAGGTGCTGATTCAGGAGGGCTCAGGTACCTGAGGCTCTCTACTTCTTTTTAGCTCCCCAGTGATGGTGATGCTGCTGGTCCCACTAGCAGGGGTCTCAACCCTCAACCCTGGGGAGCTGTTAGTAAATACCAGTGTTGGGACCCCACCCCAGATCAGTTATATCAGAGTCTCGGGTTGGCGGGGTCTGGGCATCAGTCTGTTTTAAGAGCTCCTGGGGTGACTTTAACATGCAGTGGGTTAAGAACCAGCGATCTGGGGCTTTCCCACCTCTGTGCCTTTGCTCAGGCTGTCCCTCCTACGTACGCCTTTCCCGTCTCCAGCTATGAGGTTTCTGTGCGTCCCTCTAGGTTCAGCTCAGAGGCCGTGTCTCTGAGAAGCAGCTCTCAAGCCCCACAGTACGTCACCCACCCTCGCTCCTTCACTCTCACGTCCCACGTGCCTGTTCTCGCACGTTCTGCCTCGATTAGGCGGGCTGGGCACGGCTGCCTCTCCCCAGTAGACTAGGCCGGCCTTGAAGATGGGAACCATGCCTCTTCATTCTGCAAGCGGGGGCTCAGTAAATAAATCAGATTATTCCTGGACCTAGAGTCTGCTCACAGGAGAAGACCCAGAGACCTGCCGCAGCTAATTTCTCCAGCGTCTCCTCGAGGAGCAGGAGTCGAACCTGAACTTAAACCCCCGGAATTTCCCTGGCATCGTCTTCCCTCGTGTCCTGTCCCCTTTCCAGGTGCTCGCTCCCCCAGGACCCTGATGCCCCCAGCTGCCCTCCTCAAACAAAGAAAAGCATCATGGATCTTTCTTCTTTTGGCACTTGCGAGGGCCTGTGCCGGCCACCTCATCCTCCACCATACCCCCCAATGCCCTCACACTGCCTGGATGCAGCTCAATAAATACGAGCTGCACCAGCAGTGCGCACCAGCTCCGAGGCAGGCCCGTGAGGCTTCACCAGGCTGTGGGTGTGTGAGTGGCAGAGCTGGAGTTTGACCCCAGGCTGCGCAGACCAGCCAGCCTGGGGTGCTGTGAATTCACCGTGAGGTCCGAGAGCACCTGGGTCACACTTCTCAGCCAGGTGTGTGGGTGACGATCTTCATCTGTCCTGCTCAGTTCTCTGCAGGTGTAGGGGGACCTCGAAAGGGCAAAGGGGGCGCAGAGCTTGTGGGGGAAGGGTGGCGGTCCCTCCTTTGGGACTGTCTTCCCCACACACAGTGGTGTGTTGACACAGCATCTCCAGTGGGTGGGATAAGGCAGCCTGCAGAAGACACACTTCCAGCAAAGGGTGGGGAGGATGGAAACAGGCACTTAGGGCTCCCTCCTCACCTGGACCTCAGAGGCTGTGGAAGGAGGAGCAGGGAGCTGCTCTGAGGAGCCTCTCAAGACCCAGGGATGGGGCGTGATGGTCAGGAGGGGTGCAGGTTAGCGGGACATCGCAGAGAATGCGGAAGCAGGTGCCTCCCTGGGTCCTGCTTCTTACCTCCTCATCAGCCTCCCTCTCCGGTGTTGTTGCATACGTTCCTTTGTTTATTCCTCATTCGTTCATGTAAATGTTTGCTGCATCCTGACTCTTCATCTCTGGGGATATAGCAGTGCAAAATAGGCCTTCATGGGGAATAGGCTGCACTGTCCAATATAGAAGCAATTAGTAGTGTGGCTAGTTAAATTTTTAGTTATGTTTTAAATGGAGGTATGGTCGATTTACAATATTTTGTTTCAGGTGTACAGCAGAGTGATTATCTGTCTATACACACACACACACACACACACACACACACACATATATAGTAGGTACTTAAATTTAAAGTATTAAAATTAAGTGAAATTTAGACTTCAGTTCCCCAGTCCCAGTAGCCAGATTTCAAGTGCTCAACAGCCAGGTGTGGCTATGGCTACTGCCATGGACACATAAAATATAAAATATTTCCACTACTGTAGAAAGTTCTGTTGGATGTCACTGGCCTAGAGCCTAGCCAGGGAGAGAAGTCCTTATTAAGTAAACAGACAACCCCAGATACTGTGGAGCCATGGAATGCGATAGAAGACCACGTGGAGTCGGAGTTCCCAACATAGTGTCCGTGAAGATGTGGGTTCAATCCCTGGCCTCGCCCACTGGGTTAAGGATCTGGCATTGCTGTGAGCTGTGGTGTAGGTCATAGATGCGGCTCAGATCCTGAGCTGCTGTGGCTGTGGCATAGGTCAGCAGCTGCATGTCCAATTCAACCCCTAGCCTGGGAGCTTCCGTTTGCTGCATATGCGACCACAGAAAGAAAAAAGCAAGAAGACCACGTGGAGGGAGGCTTGCCAGTGAATAACCTAGTGGAGAGGGAGCCAGAGTTTCTGAAGAGGTGATGGTTGAGTTGGAGTTGGACCAGGTGCTGAGGAGGTGGCCAGGAAGGGGGGAGGAGAGAGAATCCTAGAGTTCCAGCAGGTGACAATGCCTCAAGGTCATGCTCGATGGCGTTTGATAAATGGCATTCCCTATGCCCACACCTCTTGACTGTTTCACGCAGAACTGTGTGGAAGCACAGGCCTGGCTCTCCCTGGGTGCACATACCCTGGGTTCAAATCTGGTCAACTCTTAGTGCCTCCGTACCCCCATCTATAAAATAGGCAAAATAATATGTGCACAGCAGAGCTGTGGTGAGAACTGAGTTACTACCCATAAAGTGCCCGGCCGTGCCTGGCACCCTGTAAGTGCAGGTAAGTGTTGACTGTTATTATTGTTCCCAGTGCCCCTGACTTGTCAGCAGGGAGCCACCCTACCTCGAGCTTCTATAGAATCAAGACGTGCCTACCCGGTGCCAGCCCCCAGCCCTCGGAGTGGGGCTTCTGGGCTCTGGGCTCCCGCTGCCAGGTGAGCCACGAGTTCTGACTCCTGACGTCTCCTCCCTCCCCTGCCCAATCCTGGCCTCTATGCTTTTAATCCTCCCACCTGATCCCACAAATGCTTGGTTTGGCTGTGCAGTTGTTGTTTCTGTGGCCTGGGGGCCTGGGGGCCTAATAACAAGCCAGCAAGGTCAGTCCTGACACTGACACGTTAGATTCACATCACCGTGACGGCTGGGACTCCAGCAGTGGAAGCATCTCGCCAGCTTCCATCGGACCAGAACCCTGGTGCCCGTTTCTGTCCCCGTCGGTACATCATTCGGGCACACGTGGGGCATCTTGCTGCTGTGCTGCTACCGTGGCCAGATCTGTCACTCACAGCTTTGAAATATTAGAGGGAACACCCCCTTCCATTTTCCCTTTGGGGTTCCGGTGACCCTGGGCCTGTGGCATGTGGTGGCCCTTTCCTGAGTGGGGCCTCCGAGCTTAATCCCTTTTCCCATGAGGGAGTTGAGGCCATAAGCAGAGCTGTAATCTACTCCACTAGTCCCTCTCTCAGGCCTGTCCTGCTGCCGGCTCAAAACCAGCGATTTTCAGCACCAAGAGTGACCCCTTTAGATGGTCAGGCCCAAGTAGGAGGATTCGTTGTACAGGATTTGTCCCCAGAGAGATGTGTTTTCTAACCAAATCAAGACATCGTCATGACTCGGCCCATCCAAGCGATTCTTGCTGGTAATGAGACTTGATTACCAGCATTGGCCTGCATAATTTCGTTAGGTCATGTAATTGTTGAGAATATTAGAGTTGGGACTTGAGTTGCTTTAAAATTTGAAAGAGGGTAATAATGGTGGCAGCTTCTGAGGAACCGCGATCACTGTTCTGGAAGGATGAGTGTGTCGTGGCTGCTGCGGCAGCTCTCCTGGGCGCTGTCTCAGGCCTGCCGGTACCCCCACAATGCAGCTACCTGCACAGCTTTGGTTCCACACGCCTTCCCCAACTTTTCTTTGTTTTATTTTTAGATTTCCACATTGATGCCTTCAGGGTTTCTTGGCGTGTTTGTCATATATATGTGTGTGTCTGTACCCTTTGAGCGCACACATGTACACACACACACGTACACACACACACACACACACACACATCCTTTTGAGCTATGTGTGTCTGTGGCCCCAGCTTGAAAGCCCATCATCCAGGACTGCCATCCTAAAAGAAAAAACATCTCTGCTGTATCCTTGAAAATTTTCATTCCTTTATGCCAGGAGGTGGTCGGATGTGGCCGTTGGGATTCGTCACTGCCCTTGGCCTCGGCGTCTCCACGTCCGTTGGTGGGTGTCTGTGGGGCAATTTCCTCTCTACGTTAAGTAAGCACAGGAGGGGCCCGTGTGGCCCTTGGAGGCTCCTATATTTTCTTCCCATGGAGGCTGAAGTCAGTAGAGGGGCCCTTTTGGATCTTGTGGGTTTTTCCAGGCCTTGTGCCAGCTGGAATGGAGGGGTCCTTCTTACTTAATGGTGGTGGGAGCTCTCTCCTCACTCAGGGACCCAGGTCCATCTTCAGATGGGAAGAACCTATTTCCAGCTCCACAGGGTGGAGGGAGGCGGCCGCCGCAGGTGTGTGTCCGGCCAAGTGAGCCAGCGGGAAATGAGCCCAGTGCCGGATAGAACCGCATCATAGGACCCTTGGAAAATGTCCCCTCTTACTCCACTCACTTCTCACCATGAGGATGGAAACTTGCTCCTGTACGTCCTTAAACATTGACTGCAGTCGTGAGCACCCCCAAAGCATTGCCTGAACCAGCGCCCCAGTTTATGTGGAAGCCAAGAACGATAAAAGCAAGAGGTGAAATAAACTCATGAAGATTAAGACACATTTTCCTTTACTGATGATTGGAATCTGGACCCTTCTGAGTTAACCCCAGCCAGCGTAGGACTGGTCACTGTTAAGAAACAAGCCCGAGCGTCTGAGTGCATGCTTCTGCGCTGGGCTGTGGAAGGTGGTCCATTCTGTCGGCTCCCACACCCAACTTTCGTGTTAACCTCCAACCCCATCTCTTACCAGCATTTTCTTGGGGGCAAAAATGAGTGTGTTTGCCTTCTCCGTCCCCCGGAATGTGGAAAGTTCCCTGGGTGCTGTTTTTCTCTGTGTGTATACTTTTGTTGGAAACATGGCAGAGGTCCAGGTCCATAGAGCAGACCAGTTTCCTGTCCTTTGCTCTTAGCTTGTCACATAGATGCTCTTTGGAAGGTCCTCCTCTTACTCACCCTGAAACATGTTCCCTTCATGATCCAGATCTTAAAGGCGACAACACAGCCTTCTGGAATTCTGAGAAGGTAGACACTGTGGCAGGAAAATAAATATTGATTGTCTTTTAAGAAGGCAGTGGAGGAGTTGCCGCTGTGGCTCAGTGGGTTAAGGACTCGACATTGTCTCTGTGGGGATGTGGGTTCGATTCATGGCTTCACTCAGTGAGTTAAGGATCCAGTGTTGCCACAAGCTGCAGCGTAGGTTGAAGATGTGGCTCGGATCCGGTGTTGCCGTGGCTGTGGCATAGGCTGGCAGCTGCAGCCCTGATTTAACTCCTAGCCTGGGAACTTCCATATGCCTAGGGTGTGCCTATAAAAAAAAAAAAGAAAGAAGAAGCCAGTGGAAGAAGGCTTCCTCAGACAGTCCCTAAGTAATTGTGAGAGCCCTCCGAGCACGTTTACAGAGGTCAGGTTCATGGTGATGGGGAGGGAGGCCTAGAAAAGGAGCAAGACCTGTTTCCTCGCCTTTAGATGCGACTGCCCCCACCCTGCCCACGTGAGGTCTTGCGCCCTTTCAGTATCACCTGCAGCCCAAGGAGTTAAGGTGGCTCTGCCATGAGCTTCACCTTGACCGTCCGAGGGAATCTAGTCACGAATAGTCTCTTTCCTGAACCACTGTTCTTTCTCTGTGGAAAGCTGAGGAAAATGCGGAGAGGGCAAAGCTTCCTGGGCCCATCCCACCCTCTGCGCCTCCCCTGGTACTTTACTGGGCCTCTTCTTTGCCAGGATGTCATACATGGTTGAGACCAGCTCTTGAAGTCTCAAGAAAAGAACGGGCTACTGGCACACACTTTACTTCTTTGGAAGCAAATTCTCCATTCCCAGCTCTTTGGCAGAGCTCAAGGGGAGGGGGAGGCTGAGGGCGGAAGGGGTGTCCACGTGGCCTGTGTGGACAGGGGTGCACATGCTGCTAGCAGCCCTGTTCTCTTGGCTTTACCCTGGACTCACAGTGGCCCCGAATGTCAGCCCCCAGTCAGTGCTCCGCAGAGGTGCCCTCCTCCCGAAGGAGGTCAGACCCTGCCCTGGGCCCTGAGGCCCTCCCCCGACCCTCACCCCGCTCAGGGATCTGCAGCACCCAGTGGCCCTTCATCCGGCATCTGTGCCTTTCCTCCGTCTAGCTTAGTGCTTAGCAGCTGGGGAACCGGCCACTAATCAGGGTGACCCTTTGTCATTCAGTTAATCAGAAAGAGGAACCTCCAGTCTCCTATCTGCAAGGTGCATGCTTGCGGGAGGGAGGGACGGAATGAGAGAGGGTCTTTGTATGTGTGAATCTTTTCTTGTCTGACTTCCAGGTAGGCCCCCTTTTCAGCCCCACTCCCGACCCTTCCCCACCCCCGGCATCCTTGCTTCTCTCACCCTCTGGAGTTTACAAAGCAAACTACACCCTGATGTTTCTGGTGCATATTGCTGAATTTCTCTTCATAAATATGACGCTAATTTGCATTCCCTCTAGCCATATCTGAATGTGCTTGGTCTCCACACTCTTGTCCATACTGAATATCTTTGAACATGTGTGTTTGGATTATAATGAGAACATTCTGCGGAGTAAATTCCTGCCTCAGAATGCCTGCACATCAAAGTTTGGGTAGACATTGATCAACTTGCCATCATTGTATGAGCATGTTTGTTTCCTCCGCAGTCTTGCCAACACTGCAGTATAATATAAAAATCTTTTCCAAATTGGTGGGTTATTTTAACCTGCATTTTATTGATTTCTCCTGAGGTTGACAATTTTTCTGTGTAGCTGTGCATTTGTGTTTCTTCCTTCATGGATTGCCTGTAACCCAATTTTTTCTTTATGTGTTTATTATTTTCTTATTGGTTTTAAGCTCTCTTTATATATTAAAGATATTAACATGCATGTGGCAAAACATATGGCAAATTTTTAAAATTTTTGATGGCCTTGCATTTTGTTTGCCCTTTTCGGTTTGTTTATACATCCAGCTGACAAGTTTTAAACATTAAGTTTATCAGTCTTTTGCCTTTGTGGTGTGCTTCCAGAATGACCTGAACCTTGGGCTTTCCAGGGTAAAGGAAAGGTAGAGAACTGGTCACCACTCACCTTTGTCCTGGTGGTACTAAGTCCTTATCAGATTCCACTCCCTTCTTTTACGTGTAGGCGTTTTATGATTCTCAGATGTCTCAAAGAGTCTAGCTAGAATCTCAAAATCAGTTTTTGGTCCGTTGGTATAAGAGATGCTGTACTTATACAACTGCTCAGTAGGGTCATGGTATTTAGGGCAACTGTCCCATCTGATTGCAAGTGGTGAGTTTTATAGTCCAGAGTCCCCCAAATCCCTTGCCTAGCGATGGTACTTTTTGAAGTTGTTCTTATTTGTCAGTAGGCTACCAGCCTGGCTGTTTAATTCAAACAGCTGGTGTTATTCTGGAACCTAATGCAAAAGCACTGTTTTGCTTTCTATGGTTTTTGCCAAGACCATACTTAAAAACAAGCCCCTGGTAATAGATGGGATGTTGGTGTGTGATGGGGAAACAGCCCCATGGAAAGGGATTCTTGCTCCTTGTCACCCTCCCAACATGGACTTTAAAGAATGGAACAACCTTTAAAGTGAAGCAGGCTGACATGTCTGACCCCATCCTCCTAATACGAGAGGGTGATTTGGTCACTGGTTCTTGCCCTGGGCCCCACCCGCCTTCCTGTCATCCACGGTTTGTTTCCTGTGCCTAATTTGTTGCATGATCTGTTAATAACCAAACATGCCCTCACAAGCTGGAGAATATTTGCAGAGTGATAAAGCAATTATGTTAGAATCTCCCACTTTCCAAAAGAGACAGGCATCAGGCCTGCACACTCTGCGAAGCATCCAGGTGCCAGATCCTATTCTGCTCTTTCATTCAATACTGTTGCTATTCTACTGCAGGCCCCTGTCACCCGATTCATCCCCCATCCATCCACCCATCATCCTCCATCCCCCATCCTCCATCCATCCATCCACCCACCACCCACCCCCCATCCATCCATCATCCACCATCTCCCATCCATCCATCCACCCACCCACCCCATTCCCCATCCATCATCCACCATCTCCCATCCATTCATCCACCGTCTGAATCCATCCATCCCCCATCATCCATCCAGTCACCATCCCCCATCTATCCACCCAACATCCCCATCCCCATCCATCCATCCATGCAACCCACCATCCATCCAGTGGAACACTTGGTTTTGAGCACTTGTTATGGGTCAGGCCCAGAGCAAGGACCTGGGTATATAGAGATAAGTATGTCACCATCCTTGCAGTCAAGAGATTCATACAATAATAGCAGGAAACGTGAGTCTAGTGACGTGTTCCAGGCTCAGGCAGTTGGGGCTTAATATTCCTACTACCAAGGAAAGGCAGGGTTGGGCTAAGAAAGATTTAAGGGACAAGCTGGGTGCTTACCCATATAAATCCTCTCTCCTTCCATCCCTCCCGGCCTCTCATTCTTCCACAGATGCATACACCTACTAGGAGTAGTCCCTTCCTTGTATGTGTCCCCACCTCCTCTCGCTTTGACATTGGTTCTTTCCCCACCCATGTAATTTCCTTACTGCTTCAGGCACGTCCCCTGATCTGCAATTTTTGGC
The DNA here is from genome assembly GCA_004024745.2 of Catagonus wagneri. Lineage (NCBI taxonomy): Eukaryota > Metazoa > Chordata > Mammalia > Artiodactyla > Tayassuidae > Catagonus > Catagonus wagneri. The sequence goes on from PVHT021183523.1 coordinate 20,272,203, forward strand.
AACATCCCATTTCAAAGGTAAAGTTCCAGCTCATGGAGTTCCCATTGTGGCTCAGCAGGTTAAGGACCCAATGTCATCTCTGTGAGGATGCAGGTTCATTCCCTAGCCTCACTCAGTGGGTTTAAGGATCTGGCACTGCCACAAGCTGTGGTGTTGGTTGCAGATGTGGCTCAGATCTGGTGTTGCTGTGGCTGTGGTGTAGACTGCAGCTGCCGCTCTGATTCTACCCCAGCCCGGGAACTTGCGTATGCTGCAGGCTCGGCCTTAGAAAGAAAAAAAAAGTTCCAGCTCCTGAGCATGGCATTTGGATCCCTCCACTGTGCTGCTCCAGCCTGATGACCAGCCTCTGTCTCCTTCCTCCTGTGACAGGCAGACCTACTCACTGCCCCCCGAACACGCCGCTCACGCGGCCGTCTCCCTTCTAATTCCACTCAGCGTCCAGGCTGACCGAGGAAAGTCTGGGAAGGCGTGTTGCCTCCTGGTTTGGGGTCTGGAGGCAGGTGTGGCTGCCTTTCTGTGTGGGTCCCCCTCACGCTGCTCTTGTCACGTGAATGGAATTCTTGCCTCACGTGTCTTGGTTCTCCTCTATAACTAAACACCAGCCCTACATATGCAAGTCATCCGTCTCTATTTGCTAATGAAAATTGGCGGAAATTACACAACTTTTATCACCTCTTCCCAGCAGTCCCTTAGTTCTGCCACTGACTTGGACAAGGTCAAAATTGCCACAGTGCGACCAGTGTGAGGTTTATTTAACCCATTACCACTCAGATAGCGATGGAGAGCGCGAGCATATGTGCCGCTTATTCTCCATCGGGCTCCTCCTCCCAGGTCCACTTCTGCCCTGCTCTGTCCTCGCAGGCTGAGCCCCCTGTGCATTTACACCAGCTGGGCTACTTTATTTTAGCCTCTGAATTTGGCCAATAGGAGGCTCCCAGTGGGAGATCCAGGAACAGGAGGAGAGAGAGGTGGGAGTATTAATCCCCTGTTCCCTGGCTGCTCTGTCTGATTTCTGGCAGTGGCTTCTTTTCCATCTTCAGCCTCTCTTCCCCGGCTCTAAAACTGCTGGACTCCAGAACCATTGTTTTCTCCCCTTGCCCTTCCAAGGGCTGATCAAGCTTCTCGCTGGTTTCAGTCTCTAGATGTTACACCATATATTGTTGATTCCCTTAAAACCTCCCCACGCCTCTTTGGTCCATTCTTTAAATTATATTCTTTTAAAAGTTTTTGAGTGCCATCTGTAGTATTATTGAGAGTCGACCTTGCAGGCTTAGTTATCCGGCCCAGCTCTCAAGCCATGAATTGAGCTGTTTCATTTTCTTAAGAGTTTTTTTGTCTGTTTTTTTTTTTTTTTTTTTGACGGGGGTGGTGGGGGGAGTACATGTTCAGAAGAATCTACAATCAAAATAACAGTCTCCTGGCCCCTTCCCTCCCTAACTTGTCCCTCGCCCTTGGGGCCACCTCTTTTAACTCTTTCAATTATTTTTTTTTCTGGCATTCACCTCCATATTTGAAAATAATGTGCTTTTATTTTAGTCCTATTTTAGAAATTATCTGCTTACTTCCTGTTATGATGGATGACGATTCAGCTCACTTATACCACCCCTCTGCCTCCCCTCCCACATCCTCACAACAAATAGTCGCATCGTTATTTATAGTTCCTCTATTTGGTTAGCTTTATAAGTAGTATTTTTACTGTCCTATTTCTTGCTCATTAACAACAGTATCTCTTGATTCCCTTGATCAGTAAGATGAAGGTATTAGTGTCTCTACCCCAGCTGCCTTTTACTTTCTAATTTCTATGGTCTCTATTTTTACTTTTACATTGTTAAAGGTGCTAACACTTACATTTTTATTTTGTAACTGCCAGGTTACAAAATAAAAATGTAAGTGTAATTTCTGTAAGTGCCTCCTCGATAAAGGGATGAGATTAATTCATCAGAATCCCTGTGGTCTCCGGAGTCCAGTCCAGGACTAACCTATCGGTAGGTTGATCCTAAGACTGAAAAATCAGAAGATAGGGTTTATGTTATTGTGAGCGTGAAACAAGCTGTGCACTGACAGTCCACCTTCGGACATACTAATTCGGTTTGCCTAGTGATTAAAAAAAAAAGAATTCAGCCGGCATTTTTAAATAGGGAGAGTTTTCATAAAAGATTTAGAGTTTGGGATATTGTTTTACAGGTTATAGGTCTGGTCTGAATTCCCATACGGCAGCACTCTGCTGGGACTGCCTCCTTTAGCATGGGCTTGCCTCCTCCAGTTTGCCACAGTCCCTACTACTCACGCAGTGTGTGCATCTTTTCAGACACCAAGCCTGTTGTGTCCCTTTACTTATTTGCCTGACCCTGAACACACTGAAGTGTGTGACCCTGATGCCTGATCTGTTCTCCTCTTTGGAGTCAATATTCTGAATTTCCTTTATATTTTTCCAAGAGTATGTCATTGCCTTCCTTTTTTCCCACCACTTGCTATTATCATATCCTCCCTTTTTTTCCTCTCAAACTCTCTAGCCAGTTGGGTGCTTTGTATATTCTTCCTCCTCCCAGAGTTCTCTTTTCTCCTCAAGTTTGACCTGGTTTTCATCTAGGCCTGCTATACAACTGTCATCTGGGTTTTCCTGTGCTATTAAACGAGGTTAGTTCTGCTGCACTCTGGATCTCATCTTTTCTTCTGGTCCATTCAGTTTCTTTAGAGATGGAAACACCCCCCACAAACACACTTTTTTTTTTGGCCTGGAGGAGTAGGTACCTGGTTGCCCCATGAGTACTAATGGATCAACTGTTCCAACTTCAGATTTTATATAATCTCCACACACACAACCCCGCTCCGCCTTTTTGGCCTCACATTTGATTCTTGTCCTCCATTGCCCTGGCATCTCTGAGTCACAACCTCTTGGCCATTCTGCCAGGCTGACGGATTTTCGCGGTATCCGAGCCCACTCCAGGGTCAGGCTCCCTGTGGCTGCTGCATCATCAGTTTCTAATCTTTCATACTCTGTCTCTCTCTTCCACAAAGTTGTCCCAGTGTCTTCTCCAGTAGCCCTTACCTATTCCTTTGGGGTTTGAAATTATAACTTTAAAAAAGCTATTTCACTCTTATCTTGGCATTGATGTGTCTACATGGAGAAGATATAAATGAAGGCCGTTAATTTGTTTTCCACCAGCTAAAGTAGGTATTTTTAATCCTAAATTTACCTCTTTTAGTATTTAGAAGTTCTTTGTATTATAAACATGCCTATCCGGAGTTCCCGTTGTGACTCAGCGGTAACGAGCCCGACTAGTATCCATGAGGGTGAGGGTTCAATCCCTGGCTCCACACAGTGGGTCAAGGATCCAGCATTGTCAGAATCTGTGGTATAGGTCAGACATGGCTAGAATCTCTGATTCGACCCCTAGCCTGGGAGCCTCCATATACCGTGGATGTGGCCCTAAAAAAAAAAAAAGCCAAAACATGCCTATCAAATTCATACTTTTAACTATCAAATTTAGATCTTGGGAGTTCCCGTCGTGGCCCAGTGGTTAACGAATCCGACTAGGAACCATGAGGTTGAGGGTTCGATCCCTGGCCTTGCTCCGTGGGTTAAGGATGCGGCGTTGCCGTGAGCTGTGGTGTAAGTTGCAGACGCGGCTCGGATCCCGCGTTGCTGTGTCTGTGGTGAAGGCCGGCAGCTATAGCTCCTGTTAGACCCCTAGTCTGGGAACCTCCATATGCAGTGGGTGCGGCCCTAGATAAGGCAAAAAGTCCAAAAAAAAAATTTTTTTTTTAGATCTTGTAGTAACATTATTAAAGCAACATTAGCTGCCATAATCTCTCCCAGCTTTCTGGGGCTTAACATGATTGAAGTTATTTCTTGCAGCTGTAACACTCAAATGCAGGTGTTCTGGCATGACTGGCAGTCTTCCACAAAGTAATTCAGGGACCCAGGCATCTTCCATCTTGTGTCTCTGCTGTACCTTAGAGGATACATTCTCAACTGGAGCAGTATTACACACAACGGGTAAAATTAGTCCCTTGGGGCCAAAAAAAATAAAATTTACATGTTTTATGCATAAATCACAGATATACATATGGTACATGTGACATGATGATATTAAGCCATCTCCACAGCTAAACTCCACTGTCTGGCATGGTTGGAAGCACAGGGCCCAGCCCACATAGGAAATGCTCAGAATATGGGGACCAGTCCTGTGTTAGTGCTTAGGGGTCCCTTAAAAGCACCTGCATTGACTGTTACATTTAGAACAGACAGGTAATGGGGTCCTACTGTACAGCACAGGGAACTGTGCCCAGTCTCTTGGGTTGGAGCATGATGGAAGAAGAAAAACAAAGAATGCCAAGAGGGAGGGGGAGGCACCCGGGTGGACTGGGAATCTGGGGTTAATAGATGCAAACTATTGCCTTTGGAATGGATAAGCGATGAGATCCCGCTATTGCCTTTGGAATGGATAAGCGATGAGATCCCCTTGGGAACTATATCTAGTCACTTATGATGGAGCATGATAATGTGAGAAAAAAAATGTATATATATGTGTGTGACTAGGTCCCCTTGTTGTACAGTAGAAAATTAACAGAACACTGTAAACCAGTTGTAATGGAAAATTAAAATCACTAAATAAACAAAATATTTCCCAATAATTTTCAAATTAAAAAAAAGAATGTATGTGTATGCATGGCTGTGTTGCTTTGCTGTACAGTAGAAACTGAAGGAACATTGTAAATCAACTATACTTTAAAAAAAAAAAAAGTACACGCATTAGGTAAAATAAGTCCTCAGAGGAACCAGTCCTCTGCTTCTCATAACATTAGAGAATATACTATGTTTTCAGTAGATTATTTCAATGGTTAAGGCTAATATTTTAATAAATAACATGGCCATAGGCCTATGTTAGAATACAAAATTATATATATGCAATATGATCAACCATAGTGAATTAAAACTTTGGTCCAAAAAATGTAAGTCTTCTCACAAAATGATGGGATTATGAGAGGCTTTTCTTTTTCTTTTGTATATGTTGAAAACTTTTAGGAAGTTCCCATTGTCACTCAGTGGGTTAAGGATCTGACTCGTATCCACGAGGATGCGGGTTCAATCCCTGGCCCTGCTCAGTGGGTTGAGGATCTGGCTTGGACATGAGCTGTGGTATAGGTTGCAGATGCTGCTCAGATCCCAGGTTGTGGTGGCTGTGGTGTAGGCCAGCAGCTGCAGCTCCGATTCAACCCTTTAGCCTGGGAACTTCCATATGCCTTAGGTGCAGCCCTAAAAAGAAAAAGAAACTTTCACAGTGAGCTTGCAATATAGGTGGAGAGGAATAAATGTTAATTTAAAGTTATAGGGGAGAGATCTGTTGTGGCTCAGCAGTAACGAATCCGACTGGTGTCCATGAGGACATAGGTTCGATCCCCGGCCTCGCTCAGCCGGTTAAGGATCCTGCGATGCCATGCTGTGGTGTAGGCCGGCAGCTGCAGCTCTAATTGGACCCCTAGCCTGGGAGCCTCCATATGCCGCGGGTGTGGCCCTAAGAAGACCAAAAAAAACAAAGCTGTAGGGGAGGGAGTTAGCGCTGAGAGACTGGTGACAAGGCTGCCTACCCGCTTGTGCACACAGACGCCTGTGAGCACCAGCAGAAATTCTGTTGGAACAAGTCCCTAGGAGGCAGCCCGTCCCTTTCACCCTCTCCCAAATTAGAAGGGCTCCTTTACAGAGAGACCATGAAGGGTCCTAGCCTGCTCCTGCACTGAGGAATTCTTCTCTTTCCAAGTGATGACAGCCTCATTTAGAGCCTCTTCCACTGAGGCGGGACCAGCCCCTCAGGATGAGTCATTGTCATCACGGAGTCAATCGGGAGGGGATGAGGAGCGGCGCACCTGGGGCTAACTGCGTGTCAGCGACAGTGGTCGTCTAGGCCACAGCCCTCGCCCCCCCGCCCCCAATCTGGGCCTGTGGGCTGACTTGACTCTGGGGAGAAGTGAAATCTCTTGTGCCCTAAAATGCTGTCTGTATTGACCACCAGCCTAGTGACCAGATCTCCAGGTGCCCCCGCCCCCAGTGGAGCAGATTCTGCAGTAGTGCAAATGCAAGATCATTCCGAAAGGCACCTGGTTTTCTAGGCCCCTCTTAGTTCCGCATCTGCCTCTTCCAGGAATTGCGTGGCTGGGTTTGGGAAGACCCTCCCCTTCCCCTGCATGTCATGCCCACCTGAGTCCCTTCTCTCCGGCCCGTGGCTGTTTCTTGTGGTGATTGCGTTCTTAAAGCCTAGGCTGTCTACACACTGGCTCAGCCTGTGGCCTGTGCCCGCATCCAGCCCTCGGCGTCTTCACTGGGACAGGGTGGCCCCTCTCCTCTCACCCAGGGCCCTGCCCTGACTCCTCAGGGACATCAGCTGCTTGAAAACAGCTCTCCATGGCATCCACCTGCCTGCACGTGTCCCTGTGTCTCCCTGCATTCAACTTCCTTTGTCTTTGTTCCAGGACCTCCCTCCTAGCTCCAGATTAGGCTGGAGTAACTGTTATTTTTTTGAGGATTTCCCACTGTGGCTCAGCAGTAACAAACCCAACTAGTATCCATGAGGATGTGGGTTCGATCCCTGGCCTTGCTCAGTAGGTTAGGGATCCGACGTTGCCCTGAGCTGTGGTGTAGGTCTCAGATGTGGCTCGGATCCTGAGCTGCTGTGACTGTGGTGTAGGCCGGCAGCTGCAGCTCCAAGGCAACCCCTGGCCTGGGAACTTCCATATGCCCCAGGTTCGTATGCTGCAGGTTTGGCCCTAAAAGGACACAAAAATTTTTTTTTGTTTTGAATGTCTAGCAGCGCTCCTGGTCTCTGCCCACCCGATGCCAATAGCATTTCCCCAGTCGTGACAGGTAATATGTCTCTGCACATTGTCAGACATCCTCTGGAGGATGAAATGTCTGCAGGTTGAGAACCACTACCCCACATGACAGGAACCCCTCTCCCCCCATTCCTTTGCCTCTGCCCCCCCACCCCCGCACCTGCCGTGTGCACTCCCAGCCCTCTTCACGGACATTGCTTCAGCTGTCCTTGTTGATATATAACGTTTTCTTCTCAGATCCTCTGGGCCTCAGCTCAGCTGACACCCTCTTACCAAGGCCTTTCCTGAGTGCCCTAGGTGAGCAAGCCTCTGGCTCTATCATGTTCTTTGTTTGCTTGTTTTTTGCTTTTTTTTAGGGCTGCACCTGCAGCATATGGAAGTTCCCAGGCTAGGGGTCGAATCAGAGCTGCAGCTGTTGGCCTATGCCACAACCGTAGCAATGCCAGATCTGAGCCATGTCTGCAACCTGCACCACAGCTCACGGCAATGCCAGATCTTTAGCCACTGAGCAAGGCCAGGGATCAAACGAGCAGCCTCATGGTTCGTAGTCAGATTCGTTTCCACTGCACCACGACGGAAACTCCTCTATCATGTTTATAGTTCTCTGTTTTGTGTTTAAATCCTCCCCAGACTCTCTCTGACCTCATTCGCTCTTTCTTTCCTCCCATCCCCCCGTTGCAGCCATGCCATCCGTCTCCTAGTTCTTCCTCAGTCACACCAGCCCTGTGCCCACCCCAGGGCCTTTGCCATCACTGATCCCTGCGCCTGGCACATCCTTTCCCCAGACACACCCACGGGTCGCTCACCTCCTCGGGTCTTTTTTCAGATGTCACCATCTTAGAGAGGCTTTCTTTGACTGCTTCCCATTTCATGCATCTATAACCATCTAACATGCTGTGTATTTTAATCATTTCATCTTCTGTTTCCTCTTCTTAAAATGAAAGCTCCACCAGGTAGGGAGGTTTGTCTTCCTTGTTCACCATTGTAGGCCAGTTACCTAGAACAATGCCTAGCACCTAACAGGCACTCCAGAAATTGTTTTTGGATATGTGAGCTTTATTTTGCAAGGCTGGTTAGGGTCTCTGCCCTAACATCACTGTACACATGTGAAAGCATTGGGTGAGCTTGGATTCTTGTGAAACCAGAGGCATAGGTTGATGAAGAGTCTGCAGACAAGGTAGAGTCATACACTAAAGCATGTTTGCGTGTGACTAGGGCTACTGGCCAAGCACAAGTGATGGACTTGCTAACACTTCTTCTTTTACTGGTATTGGACAGAGTACTGACTTTTGCTGTGAATTATATTTACCACGCTGTGATTGAGGTTTTATTTCTTACTGTGTACATGTGCTTGTCTAGAAATAGTTCTCAGTTTGTTCTTAATTATAAGTCACAGGAGGTTGGGACCACCACTCTGATGGCTCCGTGTCTAACAAGTGCTAAATCAAAGCTCTATGGCCACACCTTTGCCTGTCCCCTCCCTCCAAGGATCTTTTCATTTCTTGTCTCTCCCTACTTCTGTCTGGTTCCTGTGCTCTTCCCTTTACTGGGCTCTCTTCTTTGTCGCAAAGTCACCATCCTTCCCTCCATAGCCCCTAAAGACCACATCTTCCAGAAAGCTGAGCGGAAATGAGTCAACAGCCCCCTTCCTTTTTAGAGCCCAGGAAGCCTCAAAGATGACCAGGCTCTCTCTCCAGGCCACACAGCCTGGTACCCTAACATTTTGAAATTCGAGGTCTTCCAGGAAAGCCCAGCCACGTGCACCGTCGGGGATCTGGCCAACGCTGCTGATCTTCCCCAGGTTCTCCCCCACACGGTCACGGTCATGGTACCCCTGGGCCTCCGTGGAGACTCCTGCGGCTTCAGGGGAGCTGCCTGTTTCAGAGCAGACATCCAGGAGTGGGTACAGCTGAGCCCCTCCTGGAACCCTGGCGGGGGTTCCCACGAAGGCTCGGGTCTGGAGGTGAGCAGTGAAGAGGGGTGGGGGACAGAGTCAGAAGGTTGCAGAGAAGCCCCTTTCTCCAGCTTATGTAATCGGTCCGCGGAGAGCGAGAGCCATGGGGCTCCGCAAGTGAGTTGCCGGCTGCTTGTCATGTGGAGAAAACTGATGTGAACGACACTTTTCCTCCTCTGCTTCCTGCCCTGCTTTTTTGTTCTTTGTGTCGTGAATAATGTGAATACAGGAGGAGCCTCTTACTTGGAGTTATTTTTACCAGGTCCCCTCTCTGCTGCAGATGACTCAGAGCGGGGGGCCTTCTCTCGAAGACGTTCCTTGGGAAACGCCAGAGAGATGCTGCGCCCGGGGCGAGCTGGGGGTCAGAGAGGGTGTCCTGGCCCCTGACCCATCTGGAGCCGTGCGCCCTGGAAGGAGAAGTGGGGGCTGGAAGGAAGGCCCCGCTGAAAGCCAGCACTTCTCCCGGCTTCTCTTTGCCCAGCCAGTCCTACCTTTTCCTCACTGTCCTTTTCTGCTCCAGCCGAAATGACAAGTCCGGCTTGTAGGTCTGGGAGAGGGGAGAGGGCCCTGCCCACAAGGTTGACACCATAGTTCTCCTGGTTAACAGAAGGGTTTGTTGGCCCCAGACGCTGGTGGCCCACATCTAAAGGCATGAAAACTATTTTTCTGAAGGAAAAGAAAAATTGGAGGAACCTGTTTGCACATCTCCGGCCGCCCCCGCCCCCCAACCCCACCCAAGTTCTTAGGAAGTAGAGGCTGCATCTTACTCTGTCTCTTCCCAGCACCACGCCCGGCACTAAGACCCAGAGCTTGTGTGCTGAGTAAAGGAATTAATGAAAGCTGAACTTTTTCGTGTGTAAACCTGACTACTCAGGCACGTGCGCGGCACCGTGGAGGATGGTGGGCGCTGCACCTGCCCCAGGCGACGCGCATGCCCAGACCTGCGCACGTGGACCGGAAGTCGTCATCACTTTCAGCGCAAGCCTCGTCTGATTCGACCCCTCATAGCCGCTCTGAGAGGCAGGGGTGCTGTTTCCTCTAGCAAAGGGTCACGGAGATCGACGGCACGCCCAGTGTTGCGCAGTTAGGAAGAGGTACAGCTCGGTTCTTATGCCCTAAATCTGCCGGCTCTGCCCGTTTCCCTGCCCCTGCGGTGCCCTGGAACCTCAGAAACCCCGGAAGGAGAGGCTCCTCTGCTTTTGGAAGAGGCTCCACAGCCTCCTTTGTTGACAGCTGCGCGGCCCTCCTGCGAGGACCAGTCCTTTTTCCTTCCTGTTCTGCCTGTAGCAGAAGAGCTGAGTCTCACCCGTCCATTGCCCAGCGACCCTTAATTGCAGTGGGAAGGCCCCGCTCAGACGCCTCTTGTCTGATGACTGGAGAAATGGGTTGGTTGGGGAATCCACCCTTTTTCTCCTGCAAATGTGCCCTTGCCCCCAACTCCCTTTCTTGGTGTCTTCTCCCAGATGACACAGCCCCAACTTAACACCCAGGGGGATGTTGATCATTTGGAACTTAGGATGCATTTCCCCCATAGAAGTAGCTTGAACATGCTGGGTCTCCCCATGATGTATCTGAGATAGAATGTTAATAGCGTTGGCCAAATAGAGGGCTAGTATGAATATTAATGGTCTCATTCATTAATTAATGAATAATAAGCCATCACCATCTCCTTCCTGAAAGACAGTCGCAGCCTCGTCATGGGTCTGGCCTTTTTCACTCTTCACCTCCTTTAGTTTGTTCTCTGTGTGAAAAGTTGACCAAGGCCCGTCTCTCCTCTGCTCAGAGCCTTCCTATCCCCGCCACCTGGCCTCTGTCTGCCTCGTTGATCTCACCTGCCATCCTTTCCCAGCTCTCGCAAGCTGGTTTCTCCAAAGAACTCAGCAGCTGCTGTTCCCTCTGCCTAGAACTCTTGTCCCTCCTTGAATTAACTAGTTCAGTCTCAGTTCATTCAGGTCTGTGCCAGTCTTCTCAGGTGACCTCATATACCCATCCGCCAATCACTCCTCTGTCCCCTTATCTGGCTTATTTTCCTGCGGAGCACTGATCGTGCTGTCCGTTACGCTGCTGGTGTATTTGTTCACTTGGGTCCTGCAGGTCTCGTCTACCAGAGGGCCAGCCCCACAGAGGCAGGGCCCTGGTTTGTTTTGGCTGCTCTATTTCCTACAGAATATCTGACACGGTAGGTACACTATTAATCCTTTTAAGTGATTACACACGTGAGCAAAGGAATGAGGAAGTTCCCTGGTGGCCTGGTGGTTAAGGGCTCAGCTTGTCACTGCTATGGCGCAGGTTCAATCCCTGGCCCTCAAATTTCTGCACGCCGCAGGCACAGCCAGAAAAAACCAAGAACAAATGAACGAATGATCTGTCTACCACTGACCAACAAGCAGATTGTGGTTTCTTGTGGAATTTAGCACACATTCCAAACATCAGAAATGAATTTCTTCCTTTCTCAGCCCTGGGGACTTGAGGCACAGGGACTTTATTTTAGTAATGAGTTCATCGATTATTCTGGAAACCAGGACTTCTTATTCCGCATTCTTGATGGAAATAGTTACTCTTCCCCGGCTCTGCATTTGGCAGAGGAGGGGGGCGGCACCTGGGTGTCGTGTGTCCACTGCCTCCAGTTTCACTGAGAACGGCCGTGTATTTTGGATTATTCTGAAGCGGGGTTTCCCACCTCGTCACTGCTGACATTTTGGACCAGATGTTTCTTTGCTGTGCTCTCCTGGGCCCTGCAGGATGTTCAGCAGCATCACTGGCCTATGTCCATTAGATGCCAGTAGAACCCACCTCCGAGCTGTAAAAACCAAAAAATATCGAAGACATTGCCATTCCCTTGAGGGGCAGAATCAGCCCAGGTTGCAAATGACTGCTCTACCATGTGCCGGAAAGCCCCCCACTGCAAAGAATTATCCAGCCCCAGAGGTCAGTGGTGTCAAGTTCAAGATACCCTGCTCTAGCATAGCTCTGCTGAAGATGTTCTATTCTGTGCTGCTCTGAGGTCACATGTGGCTGTGGAGCACTTAAAGGTGGCTCGTGCAACTCAAGAACTGAGATTTTAAATTTACTTCACTGTAAGTAATTTTAATTAAAATAGCCACTTTAATAGGCTAGTGGCTACCATAATGGACAGCACAGCTCTAGAGAAACCAGTGCCGCCCACACTTGAGTGTCACAGGAGTCATCTGAGGAGCGCCGAGTCGGATTCAGCAAACCAAGGGTGAGGACCGAGAGTCTACACTTCTCGTAAATTCCCAGGGGATACCGAGGATCACAGTTTTAAAAAGTGACCTAAGTCTCTAATCTAAAGAGCATATAAACATAAAAATGACATTTCTGCTGCCTGGAAGGGCTTGCTGAAGGACACAGTGGTGTGGTATTAGGGCGATGGGGAAAAAATGGTCTGTGGAGTCAGATCCCACTGTTCTTCAGCCGTGTGTCCTGGGCAGCTTAATCTTTCTGAGCCTCAGTTTCCTCATCTATAAGACAGGACAGTGATCATTTGTAGCAGTGTGTTTCTGAGATGCTGTATCTGAAAGCACCAATGCCAGTGCCTGCCTGGCCACTGCCTGGCACTCAGGAAATTTCAGCAGGTGTTATTGATTCACCTAAAAGCAAGGCATCATTTACACAAATCAGCCCTGATGTTTAGGAACATGCCTGTAGGACCCCCATGCCAGAATCACCCAGATGTTCTTTTGAAAAGCAGCTCCATGGGCCCAGCCCTTACCTGCTGAGTCAGAGCTTCCCACGGTAGGACCCTGGAAGCTTTGTTTTCTGTTGTTTTGTTGAACTGAAGTAAAATTCATTCACATAGCATAAAATTAATAACTGACCGTTTTCAAGTGTAGAGGTCACTGGCATTTGGTGCATTCCGCGTTGTACAGCCAGCATCTCTGTCTAGTTCCCAGGCATTTTCATCACTCTCGAGAGGAGACCCCATAGCTGTTAAGCAACCACTCCTCATTCTCTCCTGAGCCCTAGGCCCCTGGCAACCGCTGGACTGCTTTCTGTCTCCATGGACTTACCTATTCCAGGTATTTCAGATAAAAGGAATCATTCTGTGTGTGATCTTTTGAGTCTGACTCTTTTTTTTACTTAATGTTTTCCAGGGTCTCCTATGTTTCAGCATGTATCAGAACTTCATTCTTTTGTATGGCTAAGTAATATTCCATTATATGTAAATACCAGGTTCGTTCATTTACTAGTCTGTTGATGGATATTTGGTCGTTCCCCACTTTGGCTATTTGTGAACAGAGCTGCTTTGAACATTCGTGAACAACTTTTTGCTTGAGTACCTGTTTTCAGTTCTTTGGGGTTTATTCTTAGGAGTAAGGATGACTGGGTAATTGGTAATTCTATGTTTAAAATTTTGAGAAACTGCCATACTCTTTTCGAAAGCAACTGTGTGATTTTTCATTCCTGCCAGCAATGCAAAAGCATTCCAGTTTCTCCACATTCTCACTTGCTAATGTTGTTGTTTTGTTATTATTATTTTATTTTATTATTATTGCCAACCTAGTGGGTGCAAAGTGAAGCTTTATTCTTTACTTCCCCAGGTGGTCCCTGTAGGTGCTAGAGCTGAATTTAGGAGAGCTCGCCCTGCAGTGGGTTAAGTGACAGTCTTTTCAGAAGGCCACAGGTCTTTTGGGACTTGGTCAGACACTGCTTCTCTCTCTTTTTTTTTTTTTTTGTCTTTTGTCATTTTAGGGCCGCACCCAGGGCATGTGGAGGGTTCCCAAGCTAGGGGTCTAATCAGAGCTACAGCTGCCAGCCTATGCCACAGCCATAGCAATGCCAGATCCGAGCCGTGTCTCTGACCTACACCACAGCTCATGGCAACACCAGATCCTTAACTCACTGAGCGAGGCCAGAGATCAAACCCACAGCCTCATGGTTCCTAGTCGGATTCATTTCTGCCAAGCCACGACGGGAACTCCTAGACACTGCTTCTTTGGGGCTAGTGAAACCCATCAGAGAATTGGAGTTGAGTGTGTGTGTGTGCGTGTGTTTAAGAGGTTGAATTTTTTTCACACATCTTAGTGTCTTAGTCCATTCGAGCTACTGTAATGAAATACCACAGAGGGTGGCTTGTAAACGACAGAAATTTATTTCACCAGTTATGGAGAATGGAGGTCCAAGATCAAGGTGTCTGCCCGGGTCGCATTCCGTGAGGGCTGTCTTCCGGTGCATTGCCGGTGCCTTCACCCTGTGCCCTCACGTGACAGAAGGGGTGAGGGAGCTTGTGGGATCTTTTCAATAAGGGCACTAATCCTTTGCATGAGACCTCCACCCTCATGACTTAAGCACCTCCCAGAGCCCCCACCTGCTCATAGCATCACTTCTTAAGGTTAGGATTTCAACGTGTGAATTTTTGGGGTTCACAGCATTTAGTGCTGAGCACTTGCCCCTCCCCGGGGAGCTGAGTGGACAGGGATGGCTTGCTCTCAGCCTGCCCTAGAAAGGTCAGATCAGTGCACGTGACCTGCGCCCCCTGGATGACTGCCCCCCACCCCTCCGCCTTGCCCCCAGGCACCATGGGCCAATTTCTGTAAAGCACCTCCACCGGCAGCTTGGGGCTGGCCTGTAGGGCTGGTCCCGGCACGAATCGGCTTCGAACTCTCCAATTTTAATAAAATTTAATGTGATATTTTGCATTCTGCTGCATGCTGGAGCTGGGCCTGGTTTAATTTTTTAAATTAGGGGATGTCACCCCAAACATTTCAGCATATTTCAGGAACACGTCAGGTTAATCTTGTGGCTCTGAGGATAAAGGTGATAAAGCAGGGCCAGTGGGCAGAGGAGTGTCCCGGAAGGGGCTGCAGCCGGAGCGCTTAATGAAAGGAATAGTATTCCTCTTTAACAATGAGGATTTTGTTTCCCTCTTCCGGAATTTCCTCAGATTTAATCTCTGGGGTGGGAAACAACATTTAAACGATACATTGTACCCACAAGCAAAGGGATTACGGTCCTACTGTAACTCCCTGGGCGCCTTCAAGATTGCTCTAGGCACCCACAGCCTCCTTCAGTCAGCCGTTCTCAGCCCTGACCACGTATTACCTACACCCGGCAACCTTTCAGCACTGTTGTCGAATAGGTTTTGGTGAAACCCAGGCATCCATCTTCTTTAAAGCTCTGCAGGTGATTTTGATGTGCAGACAGGACGAAGAACTGCTGTGCTAGCCCTTGGTACATCATGGGTCAAAAAAACTCGCCCATGCCCTTGGAGAGCTTACAGTCTGTTTGGAGAGGCCCCCTTATTAATCAGATAATTAATTGATTGCAACTGTGTTAAGTGCTTTTGCACACCTGCCTTTCTGAAGGATCAAAGAAATCTCCCTGAGGCTGTAATATGAAAGCTAACTGGCCATTAATGAGGGGGCAGCTAGGAGAAGAGCAGCCTAGTCAGAGGGCCCAGCATGTGCAAAGGCCCTGGGGTAGGAAAGAGCTTGGCATCACCTGAAAGACAAGCCTGCTGGAGCCGTGAGCAGGGGGAGGGGAGGCCTGCTATGCTCTCCCATGCTTGAGCTGCTGTGATACTGTTGCAAGTGGCTCGTTCTCTGTGTTCTGGAATAACCTGGTGCCTGAAGCCTTGACAAAATGGCCCCTATATCGCGTAATGGCCTGGTTAGGAACTTCCTACTCTGGTACCTGTAAATTATTCTCTTCTCAACCTCCTTGGAGGTAAGAGTGGGGCATCACAGAAGAGCAGAGAGAGATGCTGGAGAGAGGTCGGGCATTTTCAGCACATCCAGCAACCCCCCCCCCCCACCACCACGCTGTGGATTGAAAATTCTATCCTCCTCCATGTCAGCGTCATCTCTACTCGTTTGGCAGAAGGGGTGGCCCCCAAGTGCCAGGAGTCTGAGATTCCTCATTGCATTGATTACTCTCCGCCCTGTTTCTTAGATTAAATCTACAGATGTAATTCTTCCTCCTCCTCCTCAATTTCTTTCTCTCCCCCTCCTGCTTCCCCTTCTTTTTAAAACCTGTGGCAATTTCTGATTTATTGTGGGTGGCACGGAGGGAACTCCTCACACCTCAGTCGGTCCTGTTTCCCATTTCAGAAGCGCCATTGTTTCTCTCCAGTGTCCCCTCCCCTCCCCTGGCTGCTCGCTGCTCCGGGCCTGGTCGGACCCGAGTGCTTTTTATTTCAACTGCTTTGCGGCTGAAGGAACCTTCCTCTTTGGTTTGAGCCTTTCAATACCCGCTTAAAGTGTGCACGTCTTTATATTAATTTTTTCCTCTCCTGAGACTCTTAAATCGTCCTTCTCCCCTTAACTCTGACAACGTGCGGTGTGTAAGGCGGTCACTGCCAAGTGCAGAGGGAAAACGGAGGCTCAGGAGTTCCCGCCGTGGCGCAGTGGTTAACGAATCCGAGTAGGAACCATGAGGTTGCGGGTTCGATCCCTGGCCTGGCTCAGTGGGTCAACGATCCGGCGTTGCCGTGAGCTGTGGTGTAGGTCACAGACGCGGCTCAGATCCTGCGTTGCTGTGGCTGCGGCATAGGCCGGTGGCTACAGCTCCAATTAGACCCCTAGCCTGGGAACCTCCACATGCCTCGGGTGCGGCCCTAAAATGACAAAAGGCAAAAAAGAAAAGAAAAAAAAAGAAAACAGAGACTCAGACAGCAGTGTGTGGCACGGGGAAGAATCTGGCTTTGCCTGGTGGCTTGCTGCCTGCGGGTCCCCGAAAAGCCACACAGCCGTTCCAGGGCTGTGTCCTCATCGATGGCGTGGGCAAGAGCAAAGGAAGGTCTCCATCCCCGTAAGGCAGTGAGGTGACAGGAAGGGCTCCCGGGCTTCCTCTGCTGGATCCCCCACTCGGTTTTGTGGACGCGTTATTGGCCCTCAGTTTCCGCCCTGTAACATGGTGATGCCAGCAGTGACTCTGCAGGAGTGTCGTAAATATTCGCGGTGCCGGCTGGGAGGCCCAGCAGCAGGATGTGATAGCTGTTCCGTCTCCTCTACATTCTAGAACTCGGCTGTGGAGCTTGAAGTGGAACCCAGGTCTGCTGGCTGCCGGCCCAGAGCTCCCGGGTGGAGCTCTGTGAGTCCCAGGGTGGCATCCAGAGAGGCTGGGCCTGGGGCCAAGGAGGTGAAGCTCTGTGATGGAGTGGGACTTCCCGCCGGGAACTCTCAGCACGGGGCAGGGGACCCTTGAGGACACACACCAAGGACTGAGTCAGCGGGCCCCCTGCGCCCTCGCAAAGCTGCGTGTCCCAGCTGGGGGTTGTTTCATGGATTCCCGCTGTTTTCCACGTGGAGGAAGGGCCCCAGGCTGTCCCCACTCATGGTGCTGGTGGGTGATAGGAATCCTGCGCTTTATCCAGGGCCTGTTGGGAGCCAGGAAATGTGCTCAGCGTGGGGCCCATGAGCTTGCTGAGCTCCCAGCAAAGAAGGCACTGCTAACCCCATTTTATGGAAGAACAGGCCAGTTGGATTCAAGGTTGTGGTGGGGGGGTAGATTTGAACCCAGGTCGCTTGGCCCCAAAACTCATGTTCTGTGCGTGGAGTTACATGATCTTGCGTAAAACGGCATTCATTGTGAGGCTCCTCCAGCGATCGTTTTAATAATAGACGACCCTCATTCACCTCCCCAAACCCAGCCCCACTGTCGATCTGCGTCAGCATTGAGCACCTGGTTTTCACCACTGGACACATTGGATTTGGCCAAGTTACCACTGTTAAAGAGAGAAATAGATCAAGAGTCCTAGAACTTTCTGTAAGATGGGAGGAAGGCAAGGCATTCTGGATGGGATTCCTCGTGCTGGCTTAGGAAGAGGGAGAGTTAGCAGACATGTACCTTTATTTTCCCAGCTCGCCCTAGAGAATTTCTTGGGCACTTTCGGAATAATCTGCACATCCGCAATGCAAGCACAGTGACGTAGGCGTGGTGTGAGGTCAAGAACTGATTGGATCCCTTTTAAGAGCCTCCCTTCATAACTAGAACGAGCGGTGCTCCTTCTGTCACAGGACCTTTGCACAGGCTACTCAGTGTGCCAGCAGCACCTTTTCTTCCTATCTTTTCCCTCCTGCTTGCCCTATTTTCCTTCACTAATTTATTCGTAGAGCTCAGATTAAAGACTAGTTCTTCTGTTTTTCTTTTTTGTCCATACCCACGGCATTTGGAAGTTCCCAGGCCAGGGATCAAATCCGAGCCACAGCTGCAACCCCAGCCACTACAGAGACACCAGATCTTAACCGGCTGCACCACAGCGGGAACTCCTAAAGCCTAATTCTTTAAGAAAGCACCACTGACCCTTTCCTGTGCTAGATCTAGCCCCTGTCATATGCTGTTAGAGCAATAATCATACTTCTTCAGAGCACGTTGCTATTAGTTATTTCTGAGGCATTAATGTTGGTTTCCCCCACCAGAACACAAGCTCAGTGAAGGCAAGAACCACATTGGTCTCAACTGTCATATGCCTAGTGCTTTCCACTTGCCTGGGACGTAGAAGGCACTCAGTCAGCAATGAGTGGAGTGGAGTTGCCACTGTGATGCAGTGGGTTAAAAACCCAACTATAGCAGCTCAGGTTGCTGCAGAGGTGTGGGTTTGATCCCCAGCCTGGCGCATTGGGTTAAAGGATCCAGCATTGCCACAGCTGAGGCATAGGTCTCAGCCGCAGCTTGGATTCAATCCCTGACCCTGGGACCTTGCATATGCTGCAGGTACAGCCGTAAAATTAAAAAAAATAAAATAAGAAAAAATAAAATAAGAAAATGTTTGGCTAGAGGGACTGAGCTAGTTAATTTCATTTCCTTTCTCTCAAGTCCAGTCAGCATACTCTTTGTGCAGGGAAAGAGATTTTAATTACCGGTTTATGTGTCTCCCTTGGGCCCTTTTGAAGGAGAACCCATCTTGAGAACTCTGGACTCTAGCCCAGCACCGGGTAGTTGGGTAGATGACCAATAAAAGTCGACGGTGTGGTTGTCGAAGCTTAATCTCCCACGGGACTAGTCCCAGGGACTTCCACTCCTGTTGCTGAGCTTAGAGAGTTAATTTCCCATGTTGAGAATAAGGACAGCACAGCACTTCATGGAAACTGAGGGAAGTACATTCCTGCTTCCCACCTCGTGCCGTGGTTTAGCTTCTCGGTAAGGTCTGTTTTTGCGGTTGCCAGTTACTCTCTTGACTTATTTATACATAAATAAGTTATTCCCATAACCTTATCTTCGCCAACTTTCCGGATAATGATATACAATCTTTATAACATCACAGACATTGCTTCAAAAGCATTCTCTTGCTATAGGAATGTTTATGATGTGCTTATCGCTAGAATTTCATGAGCAACAAACTCCCAAATTGCAGATGATTTAGCATTGGAAGTAGGGAGTGAGAGTCTGTGAGTGTATGCATTAAAAAAAAAAAAAAAAGACTTTGAAAAGGGAAGTTTTTCTTCTGCAGAGATATCTTCTAAAGTTTAAAATAAGAACTTAAAAGCTGAGAGTTTAGAGGAATGAGCACTTTCTGTTAAACATTCAAATGGGGGAAAATGACCTGTAATCTCTCCCTCAAGTATTAAGGCAATAGGCATTTAAAGGCTTTTTTTGGGAGCTGGCTGTCGTAGACAAAAGACTTCTCAATTTAAAAAAAAAAATCATTTTTATAGCATTAAATAGTAGGAGTGAATACTAGCCCTCCTGACATTTTGGAAATGATTTCTTTTCTGAAACGTCCCGTCCGTTTTAATAGATGACACGTTGATCTATCCATTCAGCGCTGTAGCTTCTGCTGCAGTTGCCATGGTTACGGTTGGATGGTCAGGGTGGAGCCAACAAGGGCTCCAGGCACGACTTCTGACCAGGTTCCCGTGAACTCAGGGACTTGGTGTCCCACCTCTGCCCAGACAATCCTTCAAAGCCACACTTTCCCAAAGCCCCTGCTATGACTCTCCTTTTGGGGAAGAGACCGAACAAGCTGAACTGTAGTCCAAAGGGTGGATTTGACATCATTTTTATTTCTAGCCAACCCCTCTGAACCAAGAGCTCAGCCAGACCTCTCAGGAAAGCTCCACTCCGTACAGACGTTTACTACAGCGATGCTTCCCAACTGTGGCTGGTAGAAGGTGCTGGTCCACCAGCTGTTTACTGCTCTGCGATATCAGAAATTGAGAGTAACCGCTTAGAAACTCTCACGCCGATTTGACAGTCAGCTGTTGAATCACTAAAAAGCAGGCTTAGAGTTCTGTTGTGGCTCATTGGGTTAAGAACCTGACACAGTATCGAGGATGCAGGTTTGATCCCTGGCTTCACTCAGTGGGTTAAGGATCTGGCATTGCCGTGAGCTGTAGTGAAGATCGAAGATGTGGCTTGGATCTGGTGTTGTTGCTGCAGCTGTGGCGTAGGCCTGCAGCTGCAGCTTCAATTAGACCCCTGGCCTGGGAACTTCCATGTGCCACTGATGTGGCCATAAAAAGAAAAACATAATAATTTTTTTAAAAGTAGGCTTGCACTTTATGCAACTATTTATGTCATTTCGTTTTTCTTCCAGTTCCTTTTCTTATATTTTATAAACGTATTCATCCATGATAGATTGGACATTAAAACAAAAACAAAGACCTGATCTTTCGTCACAAATAGCTTGTGAAGTCCTGTGTGTAGCACATGGAAGCTGCCTCTGCTCCCTGTGGGACGGGCAGGCAGTTGAATGAATTTGAGGAAATCGAAGCACTTACCAAATTATCTTATGATGAAACACGCGTACATCCCTCTCTCGTGCTAGGCTGGTACTCAAAAGCAGGGGCTGCGTCTAATTCATCTTTGTAGCCTTGTTCCTGAAAGCCCTGCCTGGCACGTTGGAGGGCGTGGGAAAATTTCATCCAGTGCCTGTCTGCTCCCCAGTGACAAGAGGGTGGGTGAGGCCAGCCTAGCGAGCTCCGGCGGCTTCTGGATAGTGTCCTCAGCAGGCTGGTGATGGAGAGCTGGGAGCTCGTGGTGAAGAAGTGACCTTTCTTTCTCTTTTTCCCACAGAACCAGGCCTCCTCTTCCCACCTGCTCAGCAGCATGAGAGCAGCATGACTGGCCGGCCGCAGGAGAGACCCCCAGAGCCAGGCCCCCAACGCACCCATCTGCTGCGGAGGTCAAGGTGAGCTGGCTTCCATTCTCCCAAAAGGTTTAGGCATTTTCATTTTTTGCTTTTGTAATCCCTCACCGTGGACTGGAAAAACATTGGGATTACTGGGACATGGGTAGACTTAAAAAGCGCATGTCAGCCTATTGGGGCAAATCATGCTCATTTCGGTTGATGCAGAGGTCGATGGTGGAGCAGAAAGATGCTGAACTGAGTTTCTGGGGACAGAAGCGCTTGTTGTTCCTCCACCACCTCTTGACTATGAGACCTTGGGCAGGTTGAGTAGTCAGGAAACTAGAAGTGAAGGAATCTCTAAGAGAGAACTGGAAGGGGGGGCCGTTCATGGTCCGGGGCTCCCAGGAGGCCTGGACACAGATTCCTGTCCCACGCAGGGTCCGAAGGGGCCGTAGAGGATCAACCAGGCCAATTCCCAGCCAGTGCTGAACAGCGAATTATTAGAAAATTCTTCCTAACATCAGGACAAATGCTTGCTGTCTGCTCTCCTGTGCACTGCCACATGGAGCCACAAAGACTGGGCTTTCAGGGAGTTCCGGTTGTGGCTCAGCAGTAACGACCCCAGCTAGTAACCATGAGGATTCGGGTTCGATCCCTGGTCTCTCTTAGTGGGTTAAGGATCTGGCGTTGCTGTGAGCTGTGGTGTAGGTCGCAGACATGGCTTGGATCCCACTTTGCTGTAGCTGTGGCGTAGACCAGTAGCTATAGCTCCGATTCAGCCCCTGAACCTGGAACTTCCATATGCTGTAGGTGTGACCCTAAGAAGAAAAAAAGTTTAAAAAAAAAAAAGGCGGCCTTCTGAGACTCTCCCACGTGACTCTCTCTTTGGATTTGAAGGTGGCTGTCATGACTCTGCTTTTCTGTGTAAATTCTCTCTGGCGCCACTTATCCTGTTCTCTGGTTCCAGCTGGTTCCCCTCCAAGTTAGAAAGGGCTTCATCATCTCCCGCGCTGCCGGTCACTCCCTCAACCTGCGGCATCCTCAGCAGAGAATGCTTCGTTCGCCCTTCATTCTTCAGGCTCTTTTAAGAGCCTCCTTGGTGACAATCAGTGTGCTAGATTCAAGACATGTCAGTGCACAAGGAAGACGGAGGCTTTATCTTTTTTAAGATAAAATACGTTTGGATCCTTGGAGAGAGTTTGAAATAAGCATTGAACCCCTTCTGAGTGCTCCTTTTAAATATTTTCTCTCAACTCAACTGTTTCATGAGTGCTTGACAAAATGTGTACTTTCTAATTATTAGGTATATAGCAGTTTTCTGTATGTGATCATCAAAATATGTTATTTCATTGTGCTGTCCTTTTCTGTTTTCATCTGAGTAATATTGAGAGAAATGTGTTAAAAAATACCTCCCACTGGGAGTTCCCATGGTGGTGCAGGGGGTTAAGGATCAAGTGTTGCTCCCCTGGCAGCACGGGTTTGATCCCCAGACCAGCACAGTGGGTTAAAGATCCGGTGTTGCTGCAGCTGTGGCTTAGGTCAGATTTGATCCCTGGCCTGGGAACTTCCGTATGCCATGGAGCGGCCAAAAGAAATCTCCCATTAAATTTGTCCATTTCTTCTTGTAGAGCCAGACGTCTTGCTTTATATATTATAAGGCGATTGTATTTGGTATACAGATTTTTTAGGTCGAGTAATCTTACTGATATATCGGGATTTGTTTCTACCATCTTTATATACTTTCAGTTTTTTCTGCTTTCTTTTTAGTTGCGGCTTTTTCGCCCTCATTCCATCTTCCCTCTTTTTGGAAGTTACGTGCTCTCTATCTGTTCTTTGGATGTTTACCCCATCTATTTTAACAGATGTACTTAACAAAGTCTGAAATTAGTCAGCATCTTTATCTTCCTCCCAAATAACACATGAACCGTAAACTGGTTTAATTCTAACCATGGCCTCTTGCAATTTATGTACAGTTATCCTGTGTTTTCATTCTACCTGTTTTTTTCCCTACAAGTTAGAATCATTGTTTTATACAATAGGTGTTTGTTTAGATGTATCCACATTCTTATCAGTATCTTTTCTCAACATCCTTTCATGAATCTGAAATCATTTTCCTTCTGCCTAAAATAAAACCTTTAGGAGTTCACGTCATGGCTCAGTGGTTAACGAATCCGACTAGTAACCATGAGGTTGCAGGTTCGATCCCTGGCCTTGCTCAGGGGGTTAACGATCCGGCATTGCCGTGAGCTGTGGTGTAGGTCGCAGACGCAACTTGGATCTGGCATTGCTATGGCTGTGGCGTAGGCCGGCTGCTACAGCTCCGATTAGACCCCTAGCCTGGGAACCTCCATACGCTGCGGGTGTGCCCTAAAATGACAAAAGACAAAAAAAATAATAATAAAATAAAATAAAACCTTTAGCATTTTCCTTCAGTGAGAGTCTGTTGCTGGTCAACTCTCAAGCTGTTTTTGTTTTGTTTTGGTTTCACGGTTTTGTTGGCTTGGAACTGTCTTTGTTTTGCTCTCCGTTTTGGGAGTTAGCTTTACTGGATGTAATCTCTTCGGTCATTGAAGCCATTATTCCACTACCCCTGACTCTGAATGTTGCTGTTGAGAAATTCACTGTTGGTCTAATTACTGTTCCTTTATAAGTGACCTGACATTTCTCTCTGGCTACATTAAAAGATGTTTTCTTTGGTGTTTTGCCACTTCGTTGTCATGTAACTAGGTGTAAATTTGTCTGTCTTCATTCTGCTTGGGTTTGGGATTCTTAGAGCCAAAGCTGGGTGCCTTTCAACAATTCTGGAAAATTCTCATCCTTCATTTTTTGAATATTTCCTCTTTCCCATCTTCTCGAATTATCTCCTTTTAGAACTCCAGTTAGATGTTTGGTGGACCTGGTCATTCTCTCTATCTCTTTATCTCTGTTCCATGTTTTTTACCTCTTTATCACTCTGTGCTGAACTCTGAAGAATGTCTTCAACTCTGTCTTCCATTTAATTCATTCTGTGTCTTAAATGCTATTTAATCCATCCATTGAATTTTCTCCTTTCAGTTCCTTTATTTATCATTTTTAGAAGGTCTGGCCCATTATGTTTCATATCTGCTTGGTTATTTTCTCATCTCTTATTTCCTGCTCATATTTGTCAGATTTCTTTCTTTCTTCCTTCCTCTCTTTCTTTCTTTCTTTCTCCCTCCCTTTCTCCCTCCCTTTCTTTCTTTCTTTCTTTCTTTCTCATATGTGGGAATATCTATTTAGAAATGATAGAATTTCATGTCTGGTGATTGCAGAATCCGAAATTTTTGTAGGTCTGATTCTGCAATCTCTTGCTTGTGCTGACTAGTACTCATAGTGCCTTGTTTCCTTGTTGTTGTTATTTTGTGTGTGTGTGAGCTGCTCATTTTCCTTGGAACTTTATCTTTGGGAATTATTTGAGGTATGGGTTGAAGCCGATTTTTCCAGAGATATTTTGCATTAACTTCTGCTAATTGTCCGGGGACATTCACAACCAAAAATCGTTTATTTGTTTATTTATATTTATTCTCTTTTGTATTTTTAGGGCTTCACCTGCGGTATATGGAGATTCCCAGGCTAGGGGTCAAATTGGAGCTGTTGCCAGAGCCACAGCAATGCCATATCCGAGTGGCATCTGCAGCTGCACCACAGCTCACAGCAATGCTGGATCCTTAACCCACTGAATGAGACCAGGGATCGAATCCACAACCTCATGGTTCCTAGTCTGATTCGTTTCCACTGCGCCATGATGGGAACTCCCAAAAATCATTTTAAATTCATTTTCTACCTAAAGCTTTTCTGGCTACATAAAGTAGCATGAATTCAAACTGCAAACCTGTGTGAGGTCTGGCTTCTGAGTTCCGATTTCTACCCAGCCCGAGTTCAGGTTTCCTTGTAGTCTTTTTGTCTTGTGGGTCTGTTTCTCATTCACTGAGGGTGGAGCCTTTTGGAGTCCCAATTTTATGAAGGAACTAAGCATTTTCTCCTGTTTCCTGAACCTCTGCAGCTCTCATGGGAAATTTAGAATCCGTATTGTTTGGCAGGAACCCTCAGGGCAAAAGCCAGCATTGCTGCTAGCTTGCATTCCAAGGTTCCTGCTTTTGGTTTTGTTTTTGGTCTTTGAGGAATCCTTGCATTTACATCATTTCTACAGTGTATGTACAATTTTTACATTTAAAATTTTAAACAGCGTATTTAGAGTTTTCCTGTGGCTCTGTAGTAACAAAACCAGCTAGTATCCATGAGGAGGTGGGTTCTATCCCTGGCCTCACTCAGTGGGTTAGGGATCGCGCGTTGCCATGAGCTGAAGTGTAAGGTGCAGACGCAGCTCAGATTTGCATTGCTGTGGCTGTGGCGTAGGCCGGCAGCTGTAGCTCTGATTCGACCCCTAGCCTGGGAACCTCCATATGCTGCAGCTGCAGCCCTAAAAAGCAAAAAAAAAAAAAAAAAAAAATTTTTTTTAATTAAATAGCATGTTAGTTGTTGCAACTGGGAAGGTTGGGTAGGACACCTGGTCTGCCATGTTGCCAAAAAGCCTGTCTTCCTTCTTTTCCAACCTTAGCCTGTGGAGCAGGAATGACTATTTCTTGTTCACAGAAGAGTGAACCAAGGCCCAGAAAGGACATGTTACTGGCTGCAGTCACAGGGCTGGCAGGTGATGGGCTGGGAAGCGTTCTATCCCTCTCCAGCCCCCTCGTCCCACCTTTGCTCTCCCCAGAGTAGCTGCTGACCCTTTTTTTCAGGATTAACTTCATGCTCACAAAAGTTATAAGTTCCTGTTGGAATGCTTTAAAATAGCTGGGCAGCTTTGCGAAATTTGTTTATGAATCTATTGTTTATCTTCCTCAAGAGAGGAAGTGGCTTCTGCATATTTTGTGGCTGGTTTCTCCAGTGGTCACCCGCGGCTTTCCCGGCTCGCTCCCACTTGGCAGAGGCCTCCTGGACGGGCAGCCAGATCCCACGTGGACCTCGTCTGGACCCCAGCTTCCTCTTGTCCTTGTGCTCTCTCCCCTTCTTCTCGCCGTCCTCCCTTCCTTGGGCCTTTTTTCCACACACCCACAACCCCATCCTTCCTGCTCTCGGTTTTCCTGTCTCCTGCTGCTGTGCCTTTTGTGGGGGGAGGGGGGGCGCAGAGCGCGGTGGTTAGACTTTGGGGTTGGGAGCAGGAGAAAGAGCTGGGTTTGAATCTAGCTCTGCCCCTGAGTGGCTTCATCTCTGAACTTCAGGTTCTCCAACTGCAACATGGGGACCACAGCTCTGTTCAAGGACTGAATGAGAGACAATGTATGTGTATAGAGCTTGAGCTTGGAGCATCACAAGCACTCAGTCCATGGTAGTCAGTGTCATTATGGCCAAAACCAGACCCTTTCAAGCCTCATGGATTTTTTTTTTTTTTTGGTCATTTTAGGGCTGAACCTGTGGCATATGGAAGTTCCCAGGGCAGGGGTCAAATCGGAGCTGCAGCACAGCAACAACATCAGATCCAAGCTGCTTCTGCGACCTACACCACAGCTCACGGCAACACTGGATCCTTAACCCACTGAGCGATGCCAGGGATCAAACCCGCATCCTTATGGATACTAGTTAGGGTTTTAACCCTGTGAGCCACAGCGGGAACTCCTCACTGGGTGTTTTCTGAGAGAAGACAGAACGCAGTGTTCTGGACAGCGTTGGCCTAGGCTTTAAACTATGAGTTCTAGAAATGTATATTTCTAGAGATGGAACACTTCAGAATGTTGGCCCTCCCTCGAAGCTGTTCCCTCTGTCATGGAACCGTGGGGGGGGCTGGAGCTTCGTGACACAACTCTGGAGCGTTTTCCCCTGTGGAGCCCCTGGTCCATGGACAGCACACCCGTTCTGCTGGACACACATTCACAAGGGGCAGGGTGGGTGGTCTTCACTGTCCATTTTACTTCTGTTCTTATAGATGACATTACTGCTTTTAACTTCATACACTCCCTGCTCATAAGTATGTGGCTTTATATTACCCTCAGATTTGTGTCACTTCCTGATTTGATATTTATCAGGCAACAACTCTTTCAGCACCTGCTATTTGTAGTGACTCGGGGCAAGTGTTACAAAAAAATGCCTACGGTTGCTATGACCCTAAAACTACTCTGAAAATAGTCTATTCATTTTAAAAAGCCTTTATGACCAAAAATGCGTAAAGGAGAGACACCTTCATAAGATCAAGTGCCAGACATTGCAGAGTCGGTTTCCAAGGGGGAGGGGGGACAGCACTGTGCCCTTGAGTGGTCAGGGAAGGCTTCCTGAGGAAGCTGGAGGAAGAAGATAGGAGCTGGCCCCACGGGGCAGGTAGCTGGCAAAGAATCCTTGTACGTCGTGGGTGTAGAACTGGTGTGAACTGAGGTTTAGAGACAGGTGTTCTCTTGAGCCGATGAGTCCCAGTCCAGTGCTTCTAAGCCCCACAATGGTTTCTGTGGCCCCTCATGGAGACCCACCTCTATTAGCATTTCAAGTGCCCTGATAAGTCCTGCAGTAAATGTTTGACTGTGTTTCACAAGGTTTCCCAACTGTGTTTGATCATGCATGGCCAGTAACATGGTAGTCTTGAATGGCTTTGCATTTGCCTTTTGGTCTCTCTAACAAAAGGTACCAGCTTACTTTTGTAAAAGTCATTGGCGACTTTCTTTAAAGATTCACTCTGTGGAGAGTTCCCATTGTGGCACAGCGGAAATGAATCCAGCTAGTATCCACGAGGATGTAGGTTCAATCCCTGGCCTTGCTCAGTGGGTCTGGGATCCGGTGTTGCTGTGTCTGTGGTGTAGGCCAACAGCTGTAGCTCTGATTCAACCCCTAGCCTGGGAACTTCCATATACCACAGTGGGTGTGACTCTAAAAGGACAAAAAAAAAAGAACAAAACAGAAAAATTCATTCTGTGGGGATCAAAAACTTACTCAGTCGAAAGATTATAAGTCACCCCTTGTCTTCTCTTTCCAAGTGTGGCTCAAATATCTAGAAGGGTGGGGGTTTCTAGGGACCTGAGCATTGATGTTGCTGTGCTAGGGAGGGGGTTGACCCCCCAAGGAGATGTCAGCCTAGCTGAGGGGCCAGGCCCAACCCCACCCCGTCCGCACCCCCGCCTGCAAACCTCAAAGTCTATTAACAGACTCTCCCCAGATAATGATTCATGCTTCCTGTCCCTCCTCCATTCTAGTTACTCAGAGCTGTGAGCCAAGATTGATTACTTACACCATCCAGCTGGCCTTGCCCACAGGGAGCTCAACTGGTAGATTAAACATTCTTCATGGGGCGACGCCCCAGGTTGAGTTCTCCTTGTCGGCTGAGTCCTGCACAGTGAAACCAGGGGTTGTCCCAGGTGCAGAGGTGGAAACCAGTTCCAGAACCAGGAAGTCGGGACACATCATGTTCAGGGGTACGTGAGGAGTTTGGGGAGCCGGGGTTATTGTGACTAGAGAGACAAGGAGGCGCCCAGGCAGGCACTCATGTGCTTCCACGGACACATAAAATCCAATGGAAATTGGTTCTAAACTGAGTCTTTCTTTAAGTGCATCTCTGAAGACTGACCTTCAGCTACTTCTTGCTGCTGGGTGGTCCTGGTTCTAAAAATATTTAATACTTTTTATTATATTAGTCATATAGTTGATTCTATTTTAAAAAATTTTTTATTTATTAAAGTATAGTTGATTTACAATGTTGTGCCAGTTTCTGCTGTACAGCAAGTGACCCAGTCATATGTATATTTACATTCCTTTTCTTATGTTATCTTCTGTCATGGTCTGACTCGAGAGACTGGATAGAGTTCTCTCGCTACCCAGGACCTTATTGCTTATCCTTTCTAAATGTAAGAGTTTGCCTGCTAACCCCGAACTCCCAGGCCTTCCCACCCCTTCCACCTCCCCCTCAGCCACCACAAGTCTGTGCCCCATGTCTGTGAGTCTGTTGCTGTTTTATAGATATGTTCATCTGTGGATTATTCTATTTTTAAAAAATTTAAACACTCTAGCTGGGGCTCAAGTCTCCTCTGATAACCTCCCCCACCCACTTCCCTTTTCCAAAATTCGGCAGAGCTAAGACTGACATCCCGGCGTCCTGACCCCCAGGAGGTCCTCAGGGCTCTGCTGTCGGGTGCGGGAAACCCTATTGCCTCCACATCCTGCCTCCAGATTGCTAGGTGTCCCCAAGACAGGCGGGATCTGGGGGTTCTTCCAGCTGAGCGTTAGCAGGTCAAAGCCAGTGGGACCTCCTCGCAACCTGTCGGGTCCAGCCTCCTCCTGCAGAAGCTGCATCTGAGATGCAGGGAGGGGAAGTCATTTCCCCAACAAGGTCACAGGGCTGGTCTCCTTTTCTGTTTAGTCCGGGTTATCTTTGTATTAGGTTTGCATTTCCTGAACGCAGCCGCCGGGTGGGGTGGAGGGGGCAGGGGAAGTGGGCTTCGAAGAACCCCGACCGAGAATGTTTAAATTTCCTTTGAGTGTCCCCTGAGGAGGGAGATGATCTGTGTGCCCAGGACCAAGGGGAGAGGGGGGAGCTTGGTGGAGGCCCAGAAGACCAGGAGTGGAGGGGACAAAGGGGACTGATGGAAAGGCTGTGATGTTTTCATAGGTGGAATAGAAGCAAATAGGAGTTGGTTTCTTGGCATTTCCTTGACGCCTTCACATTGGTATCTTTAGAGGACACACAAGTCACACGGAGGCCCCTGTTTCAGAGGCGGTGGTCGGCGGCCTCAGCTCTTGTCTCCCTTAGATCCCGGCACGTGATCCTGTGGAAAGCTCTTCCTCCCTCGGAGCTTGCGCGGCTTAGCTCGGGGCCGGGGACGGCCTTCGGCTCGGGCCGCCTCACGGAAAAAAGCAGGTGTCTTATGTTGAGGGTTCACTGTATCTTCCCCCCTAACTTCTCTGAGGCTGGCACGGGCTCTCCAGAAATAAGAGCTTCCACCGGGAGGTGTCTCATTTGCCCAGCGGGTCAGGTGGCAGCTGTGGGTCCCCAAGGCCACCCCAGGCCTGCTTCCCTGGGCCCACCCTGACAGACAGCATGTCCCAAGCTCCTTAGAGGGAGCTGTTGTGTAAGCAGGCCAGGAGGCTGTAACCGAAATTAAGGAAACAGCAGATATGGACCGAGTTACTGCCAACTTCCTGGAATCTGAGAGCTGGGGGCCCCTTGAAAGAGGAAAGGAAGTGAACTATCTCCTTATCGAGGGAATGAAATGTCTCTTTCCGAGTAACTGGGGCACACCCCTTTCAACTTCTTGCTTTCATGATCACTGCTGTCCCAGAGCTTTCGACGGCCACGAAAGAATTACTTCTCTTTCCCTCTCCTGGGACTTGGAGCAGCTTGAAAACCAGACCCCCGGGAGCAGAGGGCCCCTTCATTACCAGTAACCGCGCTGGAGGTCTCGGCCTGATCCCCGGCCGAGCTGAGACCCGGGGCGCACTGACCGTGGAGACCCGTAGGCCTGTCTCTTGGGGGCCAGCCTGCCCCAGAAAGCGCCCTTCAGCAACGGGCAGTCCCGCAGGCGTCTGCCTTCTCTGTCAGCAGCGAACGACATACTCAGTGTACCAAAGCCCGTCCCCAGTGGCTCCGGACCCTCGTTAAGGACAAGGGTGAATGTCCTGTGAGCAGGGGGCTCCCCGCGCGGGGTGGGGTGTCAGGGTGAGGACACCGCAGGGCCCACCTGGCTGCGGTTTTTCTCTCCTCCTTCCTGGGTCCACTGCTAGCCGTTCCTCCTGCTCGCTAAGACAAAGGGAGGGTTGAAGGTTGCCCAGGAAACAAATAACCAAACCTACTCAATCGTGACTGAGTCATGGAGCCTGACCTAAACTGTACCCAAGTCAAAACAAAACAACTTAGAAACCCCACCCGGCGGGGGGGACTTTGCGAGGCTTCCCTGGGCACCCTGGGCACCACGCGTGTCCTGAGCACTCTCCTGCTTCTCTTCCCCAGAAACCTGGAACAGTTAGGGGTTGTCACTCCTCGTTGACGGGGGTAAAGCAGAGGCTCCCCCCAAACCGAAAAAGATTAGATGGGCCAGCCCGGCGCTCATTCTGTGGGTGGAATGTGACGATTTAAACTCTGGTCTTCTGACTCCAGAACCCAGGGCTTTGGGGTATTTCTGGTTTTCTGAGGAAATCGTCTGGCATGTAAACCATCTGTTTCTGTCCCATGAGAAGTTTTTGATAAGTTAAAAAAAAAAGTTTCCAGATAGCTGGAGCTAGCCCTTCAAACTTAGAAAGATTTTGGGCTTTTTTTGTTTGTTTGTTTGTTTGTTTGTTTTTTGGTGTAAAGTGCTTCGGATTCTTTTTTTTTTTTTCCATATTAACAATGAATTTTATTTCAGTTATAGGTGTACAAAGATCATAAGTCAATACGATAGATTTTGTGTCCCAAACCCACAGTGCATCCCCCCACCCCCCAGATTGTCTTATTTGAAAAACCAAGGTTTTCCAAAGTCTGTGAGTCATTGTCTGTTCTTCAAAGAAGTTCATTGTGTCTCTT
>PVHT021183523.1:20304510-20326171 GCA_004024745.2 Catagonus wagneri
AGAATATCTTTTTTGGAAGTTTACAGTCCAGTTGGTTGAAGGCTGCTCGGCATTTGTTTGTAGTTTTGCTGTTTTTCGGGAGAGAAGTTTAGCTCCAGTCCTTCTATTCCGCCATCTTAATCCAATCTCCAAGTGCTTCGGATTCTTTATCATACTGCCAAGTCCATGGCTATTTGCTAGAGGGTCGAAGCCTGCCAGGAGCTGATGGCCAGGTTCCCAGGGCGTGTCCGGCTCTCCTTGACCCCTCAGAACATGACAGCTGCAGGGACCCAACCAGAGGGAAGTAGGTTCTCGCTACTCAAAACTGCGACAGCGACGAGGGACGCTGGCAGTATCAGGAAGCCTGGTCCTGGCATCAGAGGGCTGGAGGCCCAAGCCTTTGTCACAGTTCTGTGGCCTTGGGCGCATCATCCCCTGCATGTGAATTTCCTCGTCTCTGAAAGAGAGAAAACAACTGTGACCTTCGTGGATGGCGGTGCTTTGTTCAGTGCTTTCCAGAATGTTACTGTTGGCCATGAGGACAAGCACTCCCTCCCACAGACTCCGCAGTGTCCCCACCAGAGACCCCACACTGGCCCAGAGGAGTCTGTGGATGGATCCACTCTGGGCTCCCCTGATGTCAGGCAGACACAGCCCACAGCCACCGGGGCAGGTAACTCCACGTCGGCACCGACCTCCTCGACCCAGGGTTGTTGGAACGATGGAGCCATGAGCTTCTCACTCTTCCATTTGGAAAAAGGAAAGAAAGGGTGGAAAAAGAAAACTTGGTTTTCTTTAACCTGTGCCTTTTTTCCCCTTTCTTCCCTCCTTGCTATAAGTGGGATTGCCACGTAACTTTTTTAATTAAAAAAAATTGACGTACTGGGTGATGGAACATAATATTTAGACATGTTGAACTGACAGCTGATGGGCGTGTTGTCAATACATTATCACCACAAATCATGTTGCAGGGGTTGGTGGGAGGAGATCTGTGTGTCCGTGTGTGTTCACGCGCACACTTGAATGATTTTGAGTGATTGGGGAGGGTCTCGCGACCCTTATGAAAAGCAGCTCCAGTGGAGAGATGGTTGGCGCTCAGGGTGGGAGTGGGACGTGGGCTTCCACTGTGAATTGAAGGGGGTCTTCTCCATGTGAGCGGGTGGAAGCAAAAGCCCTCCCCCTCCTCTCTCGTTCCCTCCCTCTCTTGTGTCTTTAGCGCCCAGTGGGTGCCCTGTATTACGCTGACCCCAGTAGATGGGAGTTGACCAGGTCCTCCGTAGAAGAGGTCCCAGTCTGATGGTGAAGGCAATAAACCAGCTGGGACCCAAGTGCTAAGCGGTGTGGTAAAGGCATGTGTGCAAACTCCCTGTCTGTCCCCCTCCCTACCCCCTCCCCCTTGACAACCGTTTAGTATGGATACATGATCAGGTCCTGCTGGAAGATAATATGAGAAAAAGAAGGTATATATGTGTATGACTGGGTCACTATGCTGTACGGCAGAAACTGGTACAACACTATAACTCAACTATAATTTTTTTTTAAATAATAATAGTAAAAAAAAAAAAGGACATGCATCCTGAATCCTGCCGCCTTCTCTTGCCCTGCAGGCATTCTTCCTGCTGTCCCTGCCTTGGCTTACCGGCTGTTGTCAGGGGACTCACAAGCCTCTCTGAGCCTTAGAGCCCTCAGCCTAGCTGCCTAGTGACAGCTCCTGTTGTAGGTCTCAAAGTGAATGTGAACTTTCAGGGTGCTCCCTGTCCTCACAGGTGCAAGTCTAGGCACCGTCTTGACACTCGCCCCCAGCCCTCCATGCCCATCTCATCACTGAGTCCGGTCAGGTTCACCCCCAGATGCCCCTCCGTCACCACCCACATCCTAGCTGCCCTGCCTGGACCATCTTGAAGCTGAGTCCCCCCTATCCTCACTGACCCTCCTCTAGTCCATTGTTCTGACCAGGGGTCCACTGTCCATGGGCCAAATTTAGCCACTGCCCTATTTTGTACAGCCCGTGAGCTAAAATGGTTTGTGCATAGGAACATTTGATGATACGGGACACAGACTTGGAACCCAATGAAGCAAAATGTCATCCCTCCAAAAAGTTATTCCAGGGAGTCCGTTGTGGCTCAGCAGCAACGGACCTGACTAGTATCCATGAGGACGCAGGTTTGATCCCTGGCCTCACTCAGCGGGTTAAGGATCCAGCGTTACTGTACACTGAGGTGTAGGTTGCAGATGCAGCTCGGTGGGATCTGGCGTCGCTTGTTGCTGTGGCTGTGGCGAAGGCCGGCAGCTGCAGCTCCAATTTGACCCCTAGCCTGGGAACCTCCATATTTTAGGGCATGATCGGCCCTAAAAAGAAAAAAAAAGGTTATTCCATTCTTTTCATTAGTAATGTCTATGTTATACAAATTGTACTCAATTACTATTATATTTTGTGTTTCCTTTAAAAATTTGTAGAAATTAGGTTTTTTTCCCTTATTGTGTGTCTACAGCATAGCCTCAAGTTTGCCACCTGACTGTGGAGCCTTAAATATGTATCTGGCCCATTACAGAAAAAGTTCGCTGACCTCTTCTCTACCCTATGGCCTTTTCAAAATGGACTTGTACACACGGCTTGTACACACATACATGCATATACACATACTGCTCAAGACACTTTAATGGTTCCCCATTACTCCTGATAAAAGGAAAAACTCCTAAGCTTCAGGAACCTGGGGTGGTCTGGCCCCTGCCCCCTGTTCAGTTTCACCCCCACGCTCTTTGCCCTCTGTTCCAGCCAGTCTGGCCTTTAGTCCCTGTGTTCGCCGTGTTCCCACCTGCCACAGGGCCTTGGCCCGTGCTGTGCTTGGCTTTGTCTGGTAGGCAGCTTTCCACACTCAGTCTTCCCTATTCAAGTCCTTTCATCGTGCAGATCGCAGAGTCACCGTGACTTCCTCAGAGGATCCTTCCCTGCACGTCCTTCCAAGGTGACAGCCCTCTGTCAGAACACACAGTTCTGGACAGATTTGTCGTTGTCTGACAGTCCCCCCGCCCCAGACGGCAAGCCCCTGACACCACGAGAGCCGATGCCATGTCATGTACCCGCCCTCATCTTTCCACTGTGCCTGGTACGTAGTGGGCACTCGGTAATTACTTCATTACGGTGAATGACCGGGAATCAGGGAAGGCTTCACAGGAGATGCTAAGATTGAGCAGGAACTTGTGGGTTGAAAAGGGAGAGAGGGATTTCAGGCAAAGGGACCATGTTCTGGAGACTGTGTGGCTCCGTGGGTCAGGGACTCAAGGTGTGTATAGCTGAATGGTTGGGTAAATCACTGGGAAGGCAGGTGAGGGACCCCTGGCCAGGATGAGCTCTTTGAGTGCTTGTCCCGTGGGCAGAAGGCGGTATGAAGCTGAGGGGTGGCGTGGACAGAGCTGCTGGGTGGACAACAGATCAGATTGCTGGGCTGGAGGGGGCAAGACCAGCAATTAAGAGACTGTTGGAGTTCCCGTTGTGGCTCAGCAGTAGCAAACCCGACTAGTATCCACGAGGATGCAGGTTCGATCTCTGGCCTCGCTCAGTGGGTTAAGGATCTGGCATTGCCACAAGCTGCGGCATAGGTTGCAAATGCAACTCCTATTCGACTCCTGGCCCAGTACCTTCTCTAAGCCACAGGTGTGGCCATTAAAAAAGAGAAAAAGAAAACAGAATTTATAAAAGTAAATCTGCTGCCAAGTTAGGTGTGAGCAAGACGATGGGATACTGGCCCTGGCAGGGGTTGAGAAGGTGAGTGTGTCACACGATTCTGCACCTTAATCCCTCCGCCAGGGTCCTTGACTTCCAGCTCCTTTTTACAGGAACAGAACTGGAAAATGAGAGCTTATACATTGTGAGATGGTTTGTTCTTGAGGACAAACATAGAGTCCTGTTCAGCAGATCTGTGAGCAAAGCAAAGACCTGGACCCTGCCTTGAAAGAATAGTAAGAGGAGTTCCCGTTGTGGTACAGCGGAAACGAATCTGACTAGGAACCATGAGGTTGCAGGTTCAATCCCTGGCCTCGATAAGTGGGTTAAAGATCCAGCGTTGCCATGAACTGTGGTGTAGGTCACAGACACGGCTTGGATCTGGCATTCTTGTGGCTATGATGTAGGCTGGCAGCAGGAGCTCCGATTAGACCCCTAGCCTGGGAACCTCCTTATGTCGTAGGTGCAGCCCTAAAAAACAAAACAAAACAAACAAAAAAAAGGAAAGAGTAGTAAGATATTTGGGTTTTAAGTTAAAATAAACTTATAAAGCATGGATATACGGCTTTTAGGTGTTCGTGCAGGTTTTTTTTTCACTGTTTTATTACATCTGCTTGTGTTTTCAAGAAGTAATAGATTTCCATGGTTCAGTCATTAGGAAAATATAAAAAGCCACAAAATAAAAAATCTTTCTGCGTTTCTTCCTGTTCAGCCCAGAGACACCTCATCCCCACAGACAACTATTACTTGTTTGTTTCTCTGGAGCCTTCTAGATTTTGTGCATGCATGTACAAGCCACTATGAATATACAGTTGTGCCTCATTATTCGGGGAGTCCATATTTGCAAATTCTCCTGCTCTCCAAAATTTATGTGTAACCCCAAATGAATACTCGCGGGGCTTTCTGAGTCGTTGGTGGACAGGCACAGAGCAAAGTTTTGGCCTCCCAATACGCAATCCTGGTGAGGCTGATCAGTGACACACCACCTTCCTGTTTCGGCTTTCACACTGTAAACGGGTCCTCTCAGGGTCTAGTTGGTGCCACCTCTTTCACACTTTTGGGCTGTTGTTGATAATTTGGCTGTTTAAATCACCACTCCCCACAACCCCAGTGCAGCGCTGAAGTGTGCTGTCGCTGAGTGCAAGCAGGCCGTGATGTGCCTAACAGAGGAACACGTGTCAGATAAGCTGCACTCAGACATGAGTTACAGAGCTGCTGGCCATGAGCTCAGTGTTAGTAAATCCAAGGTATCCTTAAATAGAAACACACAGAAAACAGGTTATGTAATTGATGAAAGTGTTGTGATCGGGGGAGTTCCCGTCGTGGCACAGTGGTTAACAAATCTGACCAGGAACCATGAGGTTGTGGGTTCGATCCCTGGCCTCTCTCAGTGGGTTAAGGATCCGGCGTTGCCGTTAGCTGTGGTGTAGGTCGCAGATAAGGCTTGAATCTGGTGTTGCAGTGGCTGTGGCATAGGCCAGTGTCTGTAGCTCCAATTAGACTCCTAGCCTGGGAACCTCCACATGCTGCAAGTGCGGCCATAAAAAGGACAAAAAGACCAAAAAAAAAAGAAAGTGTTGTGATCGGAGGCTCACAGAAAACTAACCCTGTATGTTCCCCTCGAAGCAAAGGTCCAGTTTTCACTGATTCGGTGTTTGTGGTGACTTTACAGAACATAACTACTGTGATTAATGAGAATCAACTATGTACAGAAACACAGTCTGTTTTAACCTTGAAGATCTTTTTTTTTTTTTTTTTTTTTTTTTTTTGCTTTTTAGGGCTGCACTCGTGGCATATGAAAGTTCCCAGGCTAGGGGTGGAATCAGAGCTACAGCTGCCGGCCAATGCCACAGCCACGCCAGATCCCAGCCGCATCTGCAACCTACACCACTGCTCACAGCAATACTGGATCCTTAGCTCACTGAGTAAGGCCAGGGATCGAACCTGCAATCTCGTGGTTCCTAGTCAGATTTGTTTCCACTAAGCCACGATGGGAACTCTCTTTAATCAATCCCTTATTGATAGGTATCTGGGATGTTTTCAGTCTTTGACTGTTCCAACCATACTGCAGTGTCTATAAGTCATTTGCGTCATTTTTTTTTTTAATGAGTCTCTGCTGCAGTCACCTTACTAGTAAGGGAATCCTGAACTCCTGCGTGCGTATCCTAAAGAAATGCTCACAGAGGTTCATAAGGGGACACATCTGGGAATGTCCCATCAGAGAGTGTCATTGAGATGTTGGCAAGGTAGTAAAGTTGATGGGTGCAGGTTCCCACCTGGTGTGGTGGTTGTGAGGGGCGTGCGAAGGGCTTGGCCTGGGGTGAGCACCCAACCTTTCCCACCGTTTTCCTGTTTCCTCCCCCTTTGCACCGCACCGTCTTAGTACAGCTCGTCAGACTCTCGCGCGGGTGTCTTTCCTGCGGCTCTCCTGACCACAGCCCGCCCAGCTAGAGCCAGTCTGCGGGGCCTGAGGGTGCCTGCGAGCCACTGGGGATGTTCTCAGGCTGGCGTCCCAGGCTTAACACTGGACCGCACTGGCTTCTTGAGAAGGGGCTTTTCCTCCTCATGCCAGGCACTCAGGGGTGACGTTTGATGAATTTGCCGCATTCTGTAAACATTCTGTGGATCTGCGCTGGGTCAGACACTGCTCACGGCAGAAGGGAGGGAGAGATGTAAAAGCAGAAATATTAAGACACAGGTCTTTTCCTCTAGAACTGAAAATCTGGCGTTCGTTGAAAAATAGAACACCTAAGGAGTTCCCATTGTGGTGCAGTGAGTTAAGAATCTGATGGCAGGTTAAGAATCTGCCGCAGAGGTGCAGGTTCGATCCCTGGCTTGGTGCAGTGGGTTAAAGGATCCGGCGTGGCTGCAGCTGTGATACAGGACAAAGCTTCGGCTCAGATTCAGTCCTTGGCCCGGGAACTTCCATATGCTGCAGGTGCAGCTATGAAAATAAAAAATAGTCACTCTAAGGATTACCAGAGAAAGGAGCAAACACAGAAAGGGGCAAGATACCCCCTTGATTCCGAGGCCTCCCAGTAGCTGTTTCGTAGACAGAAGTCAACCCCTTGGGCCTCTCACCATCCACCCACAGAGCGTCAGCTGCGGGACCGTTGGGTAAATGTCCACTCCAGCTTTATTCTGTGACACTTGAGTTCCTAGAAGCGTCTGTGAATTAAAGCACGCAGTTTTTCTCCACCATGGCGTGCTTTCACTGGGAATAAGACCCTCCTGACGAAACTGGTCTCGGCAGCTCCCGGCGGCTTGTCTCTTGCAGGCCCTCGTCCCGCTTGCATCCTCGGTCAGCCACCCTCTGCTTCCCTCCCTCGGCAGCTCCCTTTGGGCCCTGGGAGCCTGCTCGGAGCGCCCTCTCACCGAGGGGCAGTTCAGAAGGCCGGTCCCTCTCGGCACGGGGACAAAGGAGGCATTGCCAGGGGTGGCCACGCCACTGAGTCAGACCTCAGTCCAGGGGCTCCAGGGCGAGCAGAAGCAGGAAGTGGCTGTGGAGCCCTCTGCCTGGCTCCACTCGGCAAGCGCCTGCTTGGTGCAGTACCAGGCGTGAGGCACGGCCTGGGTCCCAGAGATGAGCCAGAGGGGCCTCCAGCTGCCCTTGGAAAGTTCACACCCACGGGGCAGGGGTGGGGGCGGGCGAGGATGGTCAGCCAGAACCCCGTCCACTGGGGCCCGGGCTGGGGAGCGACTCGGGAAGTGCTGATGGGAGGGCCTCCAGCCCCGGACAGCAGAGGTCCTCTGGCTTGTTTTCTTCACTCCTTCACTCCCAGAACTGCCTGCAGAGTCTTAGAACTCCGAGCCAGAAGGGCTGTGCTTGTCCAAGTCCCCTTATCTTCCAAGCAGAGAGCCTGGGGGCCTGTGGCATTGCCCCAGGATGGGGCCTCGTGTTGACAGGATGCCGAGTGTGGCACTGACGTCACAACCTGGGGCACCTCCCATCTGAAATGTGGACAGAAGGACCAAGAGAGACGGACAGACATGTGAGCATTAACATGTGGATTCAGTCCCTGGCCTTGCTCAGTGGGTTAAGGATCAGGCATTGCCATGAGCTGTGGTGTAGGCTGCAGATACAGCTAGGATCTGGCGTTGCAATGGCTGTGGCTATGGTATAGGCTGGCAGCTGCAGCTCCAGTTCCACCCCTAACCCTGGAACTTCCATATGCCAAGGGCACAGCCCTAAAAAGAAAAAAAAATCACAGACCGAAGTGAAGCCAGCTGCTCCATTTGGGAACTGAACCCCTAACCACGTGGCCTGCCTGGAACCCTAGGGCACGAAGGTCTGCGGGGCTGTTTCAGCCCCAGGGGACAGTGTCAGCCCCTCCCTTCCCATCCCCTGCAGAGGAAGCAGGTCTGTGCTGCTGTCCTGCTGGAGGCTCCTTGGCAGCTCGGCCAGGGTGCTGGGTGTGGGACTGGAGTGATAGGAACGGAGCCTTCAGGTACTTGACTTATGTTTTCTTAAGTTTATAATTTGCTCTGATGCTGGGGGTGGAGCCAGTGAAGCCAGCTCTCCCCGCCAGCCACCCCCTTCCCCTCCGTCGTCACCCCACGCTCCCTGGGGCTGCGTCAGAGGGCCGCCTCCCTGCCCTGCCCTGCCCTGCCCTGCCCTGCCCAGGACAGCTGCGGGGATGGGGATCTTTCCTTGGCCGCAGTCCCAGGAGCTGACTCACCAGGCCTGAGCCTCAGGTCCTCGGGGGCAGGAGTGGATGGACCCTCCCTGCAGCCCTGACCCACACCCCCCCAGCCGACCACCCTGCTGAGACCCGCCTTGAGTCCCCACCAGCAAGGTCTGCCCAGCGGGCCTCCTGGGCCCTGGCTGGAGTGGCCTTCCTCCTCCACCCCCGCCGCGCCAGGCCTTCTGCCTCCTCCCACCTCCTCCCTGTGAAATTTCTTGGGTCTTTAGGAAGTCTGGTACCTGCCCCTGCCCCCATCCCCGAGACTGCGGGCCTTGAAAGACACAGTTTTGGGGGGTTTAAATCTCTCCTAGCAGAGTCCTGGCGCAGAAGGTTCTCCATGCGAATTTGCAGGAGAGAGTATAAAGGGCAAAACTGGTCACAGACACCAGTCTCCCGGCTGTAAGGCCGGTGGTCGTGGCCAAGTCGGATCTCCTGCCAAAATACGATCACCAATTGCTCCTGGAGTTCTAGCTGCAACTCCTTAGGAGAAACGCGAGATTATGAAGTAGTTGGCGTTTGGGTCAGCCAGGGACTCACGTGTGAATTGCTCTGCTGTCTCCCCTGCCTTCTCTCTGCAGACCTCATCAACCTCCAGCTAGTCCCATGTTCCTAGTTTCCCCACCCAGTCCTAGCCATTTGTCCAGGGGGCTGGTTTGAAAAACTGTACCCAGGAGTATATGAACAAGTCCCATTCAGACCATGGCTGCCTCCTCCAGAAAGCCACCCTAGACTGCTGCAGTCCACACTTTCCTCCCTGTGTCCTCAGCATCCTCACCACGCCATGCCAGATAGAGAGGAGGAGAAGAAGCGGAGTGTGGCCGTCACCTGGGGACGGACAATAGTAATTCCCTGGTGGGGAACCACTGCTGGCCCAGAGGAGAGGGCGCTGCCCGTGAAGACCCACACACCGGGAAGCACGGTGGCTCCAGTCCCTGTTTCCCGGTGGAGAGCTGTCCCAGGAAGCCAAGTTCACACTCTCCACGTGCAGGTTCCTGGGCCATGAGTCAGGTGTCTTCCTAGTCCTGGGGGCTTGGAGGAAGTGATCAGTGACTGAGAGTGAGAGTCAGAGATGGAGAAATAAATGCCTCTTGGGGTCCAAAGGAAGCCTGGAAAATCCTCCCAGAGCTGAGAGTCAGTGCGAGCCCCGGGCAGGGGGCCGTGGAGCCCTGAAGGAGCAGGGGAAGGCCGGTCACTCCGCGTGGAGGAAGATTTCGGTGCTAATGGCCCGCATTGGCAGAACTCATCCATGGTAATTAGGTTACTGGATTATAAAACATCCATTGGCTTTATTTAGAAGACTAATCAGAAAGCATTTAGAACAACATTGTTGCTCTAAAGGAGACCATGAGCCTTGAGCCCACGACTTGGAGGGCTGCCTTTGGCTTCCGCCTCCTTTTGGGAGCAGATTCCCAGGAGGATCCAAGTTAAGCTCTTTTGACAGACCCGAGAGGAAGTCTTTAGTCATGACTAAAACTGAAGCCAGGTCACTTAGGGAATCGTGTAGACAGTCTCTGAAGGCCGGCCCGGTGTTGGAAAAAGGAAAATCCTTTTTGGTTTTTCTTCCTCAAACAAGCGATGGTGGTCTGGCTGGAGCAGGGTGTTACCCCTTTTGAATTGTAAGCAAACAAGTCTCGCTGAGCCCTTGGCCAAAGTCAACTTCCTCTTGCCCTCTCTCTCCTCTCTCCGGTTCAAAGGATGGTCCTTTTGGACAGACATCTTCCTTGCAGACTGTGCTCTGTCTCCTGGTGCCCTGGGGGTGTGCAGGGAGGGGAGGGGGCCTTTGATGCATTAGAACAGGGGTCAGCCAAGTCCAGCACCCCCACCCCAGTCTGTTCTTGTATGACCTGTGAGCCAAGAAGAGTTTTTTAACATGTTTAAATGCTTGGGGAGTTCTCATTGCGGCTCAGCGGTTTACGAACCTGACTAGTATCCATGAGGACACGGGTTCGATCCCTGGCCTCGCTCAGTGGGTTAAGGGTCCAGCTTTGCCGTGAGCTGTGATGTAGGTGGCAGACTTAGCTTGGATCCCATGTTGCTGTGGCTGTGGCGTAGGCCAGCAGTTGTAATGACTTTTCCACCCCTAGCCTGGAAACTTCCATAGGTGTGGCCCTAAAAATCAAAATAAGTAAACAAGTAAGTGCTTGAAAAAAAATCAAAGGAAGAACACTGTTGTTCACATGTAAAAATTATATAAAATTCGGACTTCAGTGTCCATAAATCAAGTAGTATTAGAACACGACCACACCCATTTACATGTTGCTGATGGCTGCTTTCATGCTGCAACTGCAGAGTCACGGCAGACATCATATGGCCTACAAAGCTGAAAATATTTACCGGCTGGCCCTGCACAGAAAACCCCTGTGTTAAAAAATCAATGTAGAGCCTTTTTATTATGTCCAGCATTCCACGGCCATGTGCCCTGAAAAGAAAATGGTGAATTCTGGCCCAGGGTCCACGTCAAAGACGTGCAAAGGTTGAAGTGCTCTGCGTCTTCTTTGTCTGGCTCGGCGTTTCAGCTCAGGGAGTGTTTACTGAGCATCTGCTGTGTCGCAGGCACTGGGGACCCAGGACAGGTAGAATGCTGTCCCTGCCTTGGAATGTTCGGACCGCACATGGGGAGATGGGCTCAGAAGCAGGTCGTTTGCTGATAATGTTTCAGAGCATCTCAAGGTCTGAGCAGATTTTTTTTTTTTTCCTGTCGGGCTGAATCTGGAATCCCAGAGTAAGGAAGGATTTGACCAAGAAAAGTGAAAGCAGTTTTATTAATTTGGTTATGAATGAGAAAGCTCCTGGTGCCAGTTGCCTAACGGGAAGTGTCGTATGTCATGAGCAAAGCCACTACCCTATTAGAAAAATAATGAAGACTAGAATCTTGAGTTGGTGTTGTAACAGTTCTGTGGGATGGACTAATCCACAAAGAACAGCTTCCAGGTTTTAAATATGTTTAAGATAGCTTTGGGGAAGTGCCCTGGTGGCCTAGTGGGTTAGGGATCTGGCATTGTCACTGCTGTGGCTCAGGTCACTAATGTGGCACAGGTTCAGTCCCTGGCCCGGGAACTTCCACATGCCACAAGCACAGGCAAAAATAAAAGAATAAGATAGCCTTTTGACCAGGTATGCTAAACTGTGGGCCTGGCTTGCTACTGGCTGTGTTAAGGGGGGTGGGGGTATAAAAGCATTTATGCGTGAGCGTAAGATGTCTCTAGAATATGAGGAACCTAAGTGATTGTCCCGGGACGGGTGCTGGTGTCTGAGAACGGGTGGGAGGAAGACCTTTGGCAGATACCCTTTAAAGTTTTTTTTTTTTTTGCTCTAACTTTTCGCTTTATTTTCAGGCATTTATTTGGGATAATTTTCACTCTTTTGTATGCTCTTTTTTTTATCTTTTCGATTTTGAACTGTGTGAATATAGTACCTATTCAAAAAAATGTATAAATTGGAGTTCCCACTGTGATGCCATGGGTCAGTGATCCGGCTTGTTTCTGTGGTGTTTCAGGTTCAATTCCCAGCCTGGCACAGTGGGGTTAAGGATCTGGCATTGCTGCAGCGGTGGCATAGGTCACAGCTGTGGCTCGGATTCAATCCCTAGCCAGGAACTTACATGTGCTGCAGGTGCAGCCAAAAAAAAAAAGAAAGAAAGAAATATGTGTGTGTAAATTTAATGTAAAATAAGTAGCTTACTGTTTTGCTGTTACCTCCTTAACGTCCTCCTGGGAAAGTCATTTCCCTCTCTTTCACGTAATGTAAGATTCTTGATTCCCTACTGGTATAAGTCAGGTACTGTTGTAGGTCTGGCAGTTACACCTCTGGGCCTCAGCGTCTTCATTTGAATGTGGGGAGATTAGTTGACCTTATCCAAGGCGGCCTTCAACTTGAGAGGGTGTCAGACTCAACAAGGGGGCTCATTAAAACACAGACTGCTGGTGGAGTTCCCCTTGTGGCTCAGCGGTCATGAACCCAACTAGTATCCATTAGGATGTGGGTTCTATCTCTGGCCTCACTCAGGATCTGGTGTTGCCGTGAGCTGCAGTGTAGTTCGCAGACGTGCCTCGTGTCTGGCATTGCTGTGGCTGTGGCTGTGAACGGCAGCTGAAGCTCCCACTCGACCCCTAGCCTGGGAACCTCCATATGCCACAGTGCAACCCTAAAAAGACCAAAAAGAGAAGAAGAAGAAGGCTGTTGGAAAAGTGCAGGAGACAGATACAGTGTCTTGGATTAGGATGATAGACGCGGCACAGGAGAAGCATGGGTGGAGTCAGGAAAAATAACTAGCAGGTAAACTGATAGGGTGTGGTGGTTGGTTAGAGCGAGGGGGGAATCTAAGGGCAAGACTTTGGAGGAGTGCCCTCTTTTGGGGGAGAGGATGCTGGGTTTGCTCTGAACTTGGAAGTGGGTCTGTGGAGTAGCCAGGAGCTCAGACCCTCTGAACTGGGCTTGGTCACTGGGAGTCCTCCTGCCTGGAGGACTTCACCTTCAGGACCTGCCCCGGGCGTCTTTGACCAGCCTTTTCCTCCCACTGCTTCGCTGTTCCACCCTTCACTCCACTGAAGTTCTCCACTTCACTCTCACCTTGAAGTTGTCCATCTCTTTCTTTTGTCATTCAG
Organism: Catagonus wagneri; assembly: GCA_004024745.2. NCBI lineage: Eukaryota > Metazoa > Chordata > Mammalia > Artiodactyla > Tayassuidae > Catagonus > Catagonus wagneri. The sequence continues at coordinate 20,317,503 of PVHT021183523.1, forward strand.
AAAGGGACAGAGACCAGCTTGGGCTACCTCCCCACTGAAGGGGGCCTGCTCCAGTGGTCTTCACACTTTCTGCTTCAGAGTCCCCAGAAATGAACTTTGTAAAACCGTGTACCCCCTCGCACATTTTTAAGTTTACATCTACGTTTTTTTTCAACCATACGCTTGCAGGAGATGCAATTTCCAGTACATTGTAAACATTGATATTTTTAAGTCAAACTATTGCATCACTGATTTCCATTTATCCGGTGGAATCTAAACACCATAGGAATTTGATACCCACCATCATCCATTTTAAAAATGCACGCACACACCCATTAATTGTCAGTGTTCCTTTTTCTCCTTGAAATTTTATTGCTATTTCCCTTCCCCCGTGGAATTTCATCCTAATGTAATATATGTAATATGTTTTTGTGCCTAAAAGTCTTTCATTTGCTTCCCTGTCATATTTCTCTGTAACCATTTCATATGATCAAAACTTTTTAATTTCCTGAAACCATAAACCTCTAAGTAGTAAAATTTTTTGTCTGAATTATTGTTATGGTTAGTAATAGTATGCCATTGATCAAAAAAAGTAAAATGTATTCAAATTTGGATAAATAATTACTAAACATAAAAGCTAAAATTATATTGAAAATACTTCTCTTAAATGGTGATGCTGGATGACTTTTGAAGATAATTATTTTATGGATGGATAACACGCACATGTGTGTGACGGGGTCAGAGTGTACAGCTCAGGTTTTCACTGAGCTCTCACACCATGCAGTTCTTCCCTAGGTCCAGAGATGGAATATTGCTGGCGCTGGGTTATTTCTTCTGTGTTTTAATTCATCCATGAGAGAATACTATTTGTTGCATGAGCTATGAGACAAAGATCAGCACTGACTGTAATTCCATTTTTCATTTTATGTAGATGTAAACACTGAAAACCCTCATTTGTAAAAACTAACAGATAAAAGTACAAGCCCCAAAATCACATAGTGATCTATCGCTAACAATTATAGTTTAATTACTTCTATTAGGTCTTCCTAATGGAAAAAAAAGAATTGGAAACCACCCAGCTTACTCGCAAAGATTTACAACTTCTTTAACAGAGTTGCTCACTTCCTCAGTGTTCTGTTCCTCTCGGGCGGCAGCTGGAGGACTTACCCCTGGGGCATAAGCCTAGTTTAGACCTGGGACGGGCCGAGTAAGAGGTTTGTCTTTCCTAAAGGAAGAGGGCTATTGTGAAAGAGCAGGTGTAATAAAAGGACATCTTGCACATCTGTCGCTGGTTAGTTGGCATTTCATCCCGTCCAAAACCATTTGGCATGGACTAAATGTGCTTTATGAATGTTTTCTCTGTGTCCTTTTTTTCTTTTTTCCCCTTTTTTCCTTTTTTTCTTTTTTTCCCTAAAAAGGGCCAATCCGACAGCATATGGAAGTTTCCAGCTGCAGCTGCCGACCTACACCACAGCCACAGCAATGGCAACGCCAGATCCCAGCCGCCCACAGCTCACGGCAACGCCAGATCCTTAACTCACTGAGCAAGGCCAGTGATGGAACCCTCATTCTCATGGATAATAGTCAGGTTCATTACCACTGAGCCACGACAGGGAACTCCAGCTTTATGGATGTTTTGAATGAAACCACATTTCAAGGACCTTTTGACATGGACCAAAGTCTTATGGACCCATTGTCTTATGGGCATTTTGGACAAGACCAAATGTCCCACAAATTTTCACCCCTCAGTCCTAAAAAAAGGGTTTTTACAGAAGCTGAGGATCTGGAAACTGATTCTCTTAAAACTTGAATGTGTGGGTAGTGTTTAGAAAGTCTTGGTGCACTCCCAAGTGTTTACATACCCCCATTTGAAGTTCATGAAAGAGGAGTTCCTGTCACAGCTCAGCAGAAACAAATCGGACTAGTATCCATGAGGCCACAGGTTCGATCCCTGGCCTCTCTCAGTGGGTTAAGGATCCGGTGTTGCTGTGGCTGTGGGGTAGGCCGGCAGCTGTAGCTCCGATTTGATCCCTAGCCTGGGAACCTCCATATGCCACAGGTGCGGCCCTAAAAGACCAAAAAAAAAAAAAAAAAAAAATTGAAGTTCATGAAAAAACCTGTCTGACTTGAAATCGGACTCAACCAGTCTCTCAAAATGTCCTAGTTCATGTTGCTAAGAGGGGGAATCTGATTGGCCAAGCCTGTTTTTTGGAGTCAGGCCACACCATTGGCTTCTGGCCAGGTGGTTAGCGCTGTACACAGATGTTTCCCTGAGTAGGGACCCCAAGGAAGCAGGAAGCTGTGGACTGACACGTGCATACTCTTCCTTGAAACTTTCTCCAAGTCTGTTCTTCTGCTGGAAACACAGTCCACAGTCTATGAGCTCCTTCTCTCCTGTTTTTAGCTTTCTATTATGTGCATCTCTTTCCACCTTATACTGAAGCTATTCGTGTGACCATTGACTTTTCTAACCATAAGAGCTGACCCATGTCTTCATCATTTCCTAGCATTGTGCCTTATACTTAGTAGATGTCTATGTCTAATAAATAAATATTTGTTGACCAAATGAACTGATTAATGAAGGTCTGAAACTTCTTCATATCCCCTACAGGTCCTAGTATAGTGCTGGACTTTCAAAAGCAGGGCCGCAGAAGAATGGGTGGATTAAGCAGTGAGCAAAACAGTGAATTAACAAGTCAATGACCTATTGAGCCATTGAGCAATGGCTTGAAAGTAAGAGAATTCACGTCTCACATGGGGTTCAAGATCTATAGAATGTGTGAAGGTGTAGCATATACAAAACTGGCTATTCCTTTTTTTTAATTTTCTATTACAGTCGATTTATAATGTTCTGTCAATTTCTGCTGTACAGCAAAGTGACCCGGTCATATGTATATATGTATTCTTTTTCTCATATTATCTTCCATCATATTCTATCACGAGTGATTGTATATAGTTCCCTGTGCTATATATGTATAGCAGGACCTCATTGCTTATCCATTCTAAATGTAATAGACACTTACGATGGAGCATAGTAATGTGAGATAAAAGAATGTGTATGTGTGACTGGGTCACCTTGCTGTACAGTAGAAAATTGACAGAACACTGTAAACCAGCTATAATGGAAAAAAATAAGAATCGTTAATTAAAAAAAAATAAATGGCTATTTCTAATGCAGATTCCTATTTCATATTTATTTCTATAATGGGTCATGGTAGATAAAATTGCTTGCTGCAAAACATCAGGTAAATCTCTTCCTGTCCTTTGCGCCTTGTCTTGCAGTTGCGAGCAGCACCTCTTCACCACGGTGGCGTTTGGTCCCTACCTCAGCCCTGGTGAGGATGTAAAACCGCCCGCTCTGCACATGTGTGGCACAGGCCAGCGGGGACACCTGGCTCCAGCCACGGGCACAGACATGTCAGCCATGGAGTAGTGCGGACGCCTTCTCTCTGCTTCTCAGGGTTTCAGTCCTTTCGGGTTTGTGTCATTGACCTATTTTGTATGGTTTTGTGGCTGGACGTTCACGACCAAGGCAGGCGCCATGGGGGATCAGCAGCTGTACAAGACCAACCACGTGGCCCACGGTGGTGAGAACCTTTTCTACCAACAGCCACCGCTTGGCGTCCACGGCGGGCTGAACCACAACTATGGGAATACGGTCCCCGGCGCTGCCATGGATGCCCCTCAGGCGTCACCCATCTCTCCCCACTTCCCTCAAGATCCTCGGGATGGGCTGGGCTTGCCTGTTGGCTCCAAAAATCTTGGCCAAGTGGATACCTCAAGGCAGGGAGGGTGGGGCGGGACCACAGGGCCCGGAAACCACGTCCAACTACGCAGCAACCTGACCAACTCCAACATGATGTGGGGGGCACCGGCCCAGGCGGAGCCCGCGGATGGCTTCCAGTACACCTACTCCCAGGCCAGCGAGATCCGGACCCAGAAGCTCACCAGCGGTGTCCTGCACAAGCTAGACTCTTTCACCCAGGTGTTTGCCAACCAAAACCTGCGGATTCAGGTCAACAATATGGCCCAGGTGCTGCACACCCAGTCGTCAGTGATGGACGGAGCCCCCGACAGTGCCCTCCGCCAGTTGCTGTCCCAGAAGCCCATGGAGCCCCCAGCACCGGCCATCCCTTCCCGCTACCAGCAGGTGCCCCAGCAGCCTCACCCTGGCTTCACAGGCGGACTGTCCAAACCAGCTCTTCAGGTTGGGCAGCACCCAAGCCAAGGGCACCTGTATTATGACTACCAGCAGCCCATGGCACAGATGCCAGTGCAAGGAGGACAGTCCCTGCAGGCCCCCCAGATGCTGTCCCCGCACATGCAGCAGATGCAGCAGCACCAGTATTACCCGCAGCAGCAGCCCCAGTCGCAGCAGCAGCAAGCTGGGCAGCAGCGTATATCGATGCAAGAAATGCAGCCACCTCTGCAGCCGCTTCGCCCATCGCAGCCCCAGCAGCAGCAGCAGCAGCAACAGCAGCAGCTGCAGCAGCGGCAGGCTTCAATGCAGATACCTCAGTATTTTCAATCCCAACCCGTGATGCAGCATTTGCAAGAGCCGCAGCAGCCACAGATGCACCTGCAGCCCCCTTCTTACCACAGGGACCCCCACCAGTACGTCCCGGAGCAGGCGCGCGCGGTCCAGCTGATTCAGCTGGGCTCCATGCCCCAGTACTACTACCAGGAGCCCCAGCAGCCCTACGGCCACCCCCTGTACCAGCAGAGCCACCTGCCCCAGCACCAGCAGCATGAGGACAGTCAGCCCAAGACTTATCCAAGCGACCGGCAGGCCCAGGCCATGCTGAGCTCGCACGGGGACCTGGGGCCTCCAGACACAGGAATGGGAGACCCGGCAAGCTCGGACCTGAGCCGGGTCAGCAGTGCCCTCCCGCACCGGCCGCTCCTGTCCCCCGGCGGCATCCACCTCAACAACATGGGGCCTCAGCACCAGCAGCTGTCTCCCAGTGCCATGTGGCCCCAGGTATTCCCACCATGGAAGTTGCCCTTGGTGTTGGGGTGTGCTCCTGGGCCAGCCAGCTGAGTCTGTGCAGTGCCACGTCCTCCCCCCCCTCCGCCGCCCAGCACTTCCATGTTTACTTATTCCACACACGTTAACCAGACGCTATCTGCGCCAGGCCGTTGGAATTCAGAGTCAATTTTGACTCAGTCCTTCACCCCTAGAGCTTATGATCTCACTAAAGACGGGGCCAAAATACCATATGGGGTCCCAAATGATGCTTGTAGTGGTCAAGGTCTGATCAGGTGCCCAGGAACCAGGACCAGCCAGTAAGGGTATGTGGCCCCCTTAGAACTGTATCCTTAGGGAATGTCCTGTGCTCCTGTCCCCCTTTGGGAGGGAGACCTCATCGTGACAGCATTTCTCAAAGTACGTTGCTCCAAATTAGAGTTCCACAGAGAATTTCCCTTCATGGCTTAGCGGTTAACGAACCCAACTAGACCCATGAGGATGTAGGTTCGATCCCTGGCCTCGCTCAGTGGGTTAAGGATCCTGCATTGCTGTGAGCTATGGTGTAGGTCACAGTCACAGCTCAGATCTGGCGTTGCTGTGGCTGTGGTGTAGGCTGGCGGCTACCACTCCGATTTGACCCCTCACCTGAGAACCTCCATATGCCGCGGGTGCAGCCCTAAAAAGCAAAAAAAAAAGGCTAGGGACGAGGAATGGGTTCCCTGGATTGAGGGTTTCTTGAAGTAAAGCAGGGTGCATGTCTCTGGGCTTGTCAGTCTTTAATATGCTCACGTGCACCATGAACCTCGCCAAGGGGAGACCTGGTGTAGTTGCAGAGGTGAAAACCTTAGCTGCCTGCAGGATCCAGGCAGGTGAAGTCAATGAGCCACACAGCCTGGCAGGAGATTATAAGGTCTGCGGTAGACGGGAGAACAGATGCCCCATCTCATGACATTCTTAGTCAGGATTTTTAAAAACAGTCTAGCCAAGCTAACCATGTCTATAGACCAGTTTCAGCTTGGGGATGACACGTTTTAACCCTTGATTGTTTCCCAGATGTATCTGATCACAAAACCGCCCTACTGTGTGCTGGGCACCATTCATGCCTTGGTGTGTTGCAGGTGCTACGCTCATGTGACAACACGGTCTGGGGTACTTCAGTAGGACCAGGATAGATAGAGGGCTGTGAGGAGGGTTGAAGGCCAGAGAGGAACTCCCTATGACCCTGTTTTGTTTAGGATTCAGGCCAGTGGTAACTGAGAGCCTTTGTGATTATGAAAATAGGAGGACAAGGCTGGAAAGGAATTCCAGCAGGAAGTCGCCCGGCTTGATGCTGTCTCTCGAGGGAGTGGAGCCTGTCTGTGCACAGAGGGGGTGGACGGGAGAGCAGGAAGGACGGAGGTGGGGGATGGAGTCCTAGTGGGCTTGTGGCTGGTGGGGCTCCCTGAGAGGGCATGGCCCCAAAGCGGGGCGTGTCAAGGGAAAGAAGTCTGGAAGCCTCAGGTGTGGGAGAATAAGGTCATGAGTGGCCGTGAGCCCAGTTAGTGTGAGGGGGGTGGGAAGAATTCCAGAAGTGCAGGCCCTGGGGGTTCCTGCTACTCAGGGACCCCTCCCGTCAGAAACACATGTTTATTTGGGTTTTTTTTTCTTCTTTCTTCCGGTGCCCTGCACGGCTCAAATTAGATGCACGTACCTGACGGCAGAGCCCAGCCGGGGTCCCCTGAGTCAAGGTAGGATGGGTGTATGGAGGCTTGTTGGCATTTCGGGAGATTGGGAGGTGTCCCTGGATTGTCTTATGATTCATTTCCAAAGCCATTCCTCAAAGAAATGTAGGAAAATAATAATAGCAGTTACCGTGTTTGAGTGCTTACTGTTACTCTTCTTATGTGTAGTAAAGTAACTGAGCAAAGGGTGATTCCCTGATGCCCAGGTGCCCGCTACAAAGTGAGCACTCAGGCATTGCTGGCTGTAATTACTCTTACTTTACACACGAGAAAACCGAGGCTCAGCGAGCTCAAAGCTGCACATCGAGTAAGCAGGGATGCTGGGATGGACTCTAGAGCCATGTTCTGTTCCCTGTGCATTCAGTATTGATTGAGTACCTACTGTGTGCCAGATATAGCACTAAGCTTTGAGGATGCCGCAGAGGATAATAGTACCGTCTTGTTTTCTCCCTTCATGGGCATCTTAAATAATTAAAGACTTAACCAGAACCTGATAAACTGCTAAGGCGCGCAGTCTGGAGGCTGAACCGGAGGGCTTAGACACAGGTCTCTAAGGGAAGCCTTCTGGAAGAGGCCCAAGCTGACCCTAGAAGGGTAATAAGTATGGGGGCAGGACCCAGCACCTGAAAGCGTAGAATGAAGGGAGACATTTGGTTCAACTCTTGCGGGCTCTTGAGCACGCCCTTTCCTACTCGTGAGCCTCGGCTTTCCATCTGTAAAATGAGCTTGGTTCTCAGAAAGGCACTGGGGCGCTGCAAGTGGGACCGTGGCCCTGGGAGCTCTGGGTGAATGAAATGGGTTCATTGCGAGGTGTGAGGGCTTGTGATAAGTCACTGTTCCCCTTTATCACCGTGCGTGTCCTCTCCGCTTGGCCCTCCCCTTGAGCAGCGGCCAGCCTAAAGGAGTGTTTGGGGAGCAGTTTGATGCCAAGAACAAGCTGACGTGCTCCATCTGCCTGAAGGAGTTCAAGAGCCTGCCTGCCCTGAATGGCCACATGCGGTCCCACGGGGGGATGAGGGCCTCGCCCAGCCTCAAGCAGGTGAGCCCCCCTCAGCCCTGCTCCTTCCCAGGCCATGTGCTGCTTGCTTTGCTTTGCTGCCATCAGACAGGGTGACGTGAGCCCCGTGTCACTGGGAGGCGTAGCCCTTCCTTAACAGAAGTGCTTCAGCTTTGCTGCTGAGAACCAGCCAGGTCACACGGTCCCCACTGCCACTGGCTTTGTGAACAAGAGTCCAGAACAGAGGTGGTGGAAATCCTTTAAGGAGATCCCAGCCTGACCACTTCTTGGAGAAGCCAGCAAGAAAACATGGAGACACCGTATTATTTTTTCAACTTCTGCTGCTTGACAGTCAAGACTGGGGTCCCTTGGGCCTTCCAGATCGGTAGTCAGTGGCCAGGGCACACTGCTGTGGACTGCCGGGCTCCAGCCGAGCACTAGTGTTAGACGCCAGCATCTGTGGGCCTTTAAATGCCCTTGGAATTATCCAGGTAGGATGTCCACGTGGTGAACTAGCCATGCAGGGCGGTTCTTTTATAAGATTTTTATTTTACAATATTGTGTCAGTTTCTGCTGTACACACATGTTCTTCTTCTCACATTATCCTCCACAAGTGATTAGGCATAGTTCCCTGTGCTGTACAGCAGGCTGTCCCTGCTTATCCACTGCAAATGCAATAGTTTGCATCTACAAACCCCACACTCCCGGTCCATCCCAGCCCCTCCCTATCCATACAGTTTTAGTGTTAGATTAAAATTCAAAGAATTTTCTCAGCTCTTTGGTTTTTGTTTTTTTTTTTTTGTATTTTTGCCTTTATGTAGAGCCGCACCCGCGGCATATGGAGGTTCCCAGGCTAGGGGTCTAACAGGAGCTGTAGCCGCCGGCCTTCGCCACAGCCACAGCAACGCGGGATCCGAGCCGCGTCTGCAACCTACACCACAGCTCACGGCAACGCCGGATCCTTAACCCACTGAGCAAGGCCAGGGATCGAACCCGCAACCTC
>PVHT021183523.1:20327171-20359467 GCA_004024745.2 Catagonus wagneri
AAAAAAAAAAAAAAAAAAAAAAAAAAAAAAAGGGACTCCTCCAGTAAGCAGGAAGGAGGAGACACCTTGGAGACTTGGAGAGTTGGATGTCGTGGGAATCGTGAAGACAGAAGGCAACATGTTGGGGATCCTGCAGTGACAAATGAAGTTGGAGTCCACATTGGATTTCCAGTAACTAGTAAACTCCTCCTGCCTGGGCTTCTCTGTTTCAGAGACAGCTGGATCCTCCAATGCTCCCTTGGTTGCTAATCTTTTTTTTTTTTTTTTTTAATTTTTTAGGGCCTCACCTGCAGCATATGGAAGTTCCCAGGCTAGAGATCAACTTGGAGCTACAGCTGCCAGCCTATTCTCCAGCGAACTCCGGGTTCGTTAGCACTGAGCCACAACCGGAACTCCATGGTTGCTAATCTTGTGAAGGTGCCTTTGGTGCCTGGGGCAGACCCCTTGGAGGTGGGTGCTAAGTACTTCGGCAGCCTTGGGGACTCGGCACTTCCTCTCCTGGTCCTTGGTCTGGGCAGCCAGTGTGGCCCAAGTTAAGGGCTTCTCTGCACGTACCCGAGCGTTCTCAGGGCTCCCCGTCCCCACCTGCCTCACAGAACACGCTCCTGGCATGAGTCAGCCCTCCTGCCCACCGCCGTTTGGTGGAGAGGCCTCAGAAGCCACTGGTCTGAGCACAGCAAGCCCAGGATGCCGGCCTGCACTCGGGCCGCTCCCAGAACTGGTCAGGCACCACAGAGACTCATGGCAGAAGAAATCCATCACTTGACCCGTTGGCCTACGGGAGCCAGTTTGTTAATGTCGTCTGCGTCCTTTCTTGCATGGTGTTGGTCCCGCGGGTGGGCAGAGGGTGTGGGCGGTCTCCCTTATCTGCCCTGGAAACCGTTCAGCCCTCCCTTAATCCCTTGTCACCTGCTGCCCGTCAAACCCTGACGGGCTCTCCGGACTCCTGGAGCCTGTGTCAGGCTTCTCTGCTTAGTGGGTAAGACTTCCCAACCGTTGCTGTGGCCACTCTCGGCCCCGGGGTGATCAGGGTGATGGGGTGGCCAGCGCCTCTGGGCTGGTCAGCTCCAGCTGTAAACGGCCTCGTCTGGGGCCCGGATCCCCTCCAGTTCTTCCCAGTGCGCCAAGCAAGCATTGTTTTCTTTTTCTTTTTTTTTTTAATGTGTGTCATGACAGAAAAAAAGATGGAAAGCTATGGGCTAGGGCCACCTCCACCCCCGAATGAAAAAACACTAAAATAACTAAAAATTTTGAAACTACAAGGCCCTCAACTCTGCTAAAATTCATTGATCTTTGGGGATTGTAGGCTCCTGGCGAGCCCTTTGCCTGTCCCCAGCGCCCTTTCCCCACAGGCCAGAAAGCACTCTCGCTGCTTCCAGAATCATTTTAACCCTTGAGAGACAAGAGCGGTAGGGCCGTGAGGTGTAAAGGGTTGGTGTCCCGCCAGCTGTGTGTCCCCAAGAAACTGGTACTAATCTAAGTCTGCCGTCCATTTGTCTTCTCCAGGAAGTGATCACAGACGGGGCCTCAGAAACCTTCTAGAATTATGAGCAGAAATGGCGGTGGGGGGGTTCCTGTTGTGACTCAGTGGTAATGAACCCGAGTAGTGTCCACGAGGATGCAGGTTTGATCCCTGGCCTCGCTCAGTGGGTTAAGGATCTGGCATTGCCGTGAGTTGTGGTATAGGTCGTAGATGCAGCTTTAACCCCAAGTGGCTGTGGCTGTGGCTGTGGCTGGCAGCTGCAGCTCCAGTTAGCCTGGGAACTTCCATATGCCATGGGTAAGGCCCTAAAAAGCAAAAAAAAAAAAAAAAAAAAGATCAGGAGGTCACAGGTCTCTGAGGTCTGACCGGATTCCTTCCCCCTTGGAAGGTCCCTTCCAGGGCACAGAGGCGGCCGCAGAGTCTGCGCCCATCACTTGCCCCACCTGCCAGCCGTGAGCTCCTTCACCCCTCTCGCCTCCCTGACCCACCCCCACCCCCGATTTGGTTCCGGTTATCAGTGAATCCCGCTCCCCTGGCCCCATCCTGCCCTGGCCTTTGTGCCAAGGCCCGCTGGCTGCTCTCCAGTAGGACTGCCTGTCGGCTCAAGCCCAGCCCTGCTGGGACACCGTCTTCCGGATCCCTTTTGCTTCCCGTTCTGTGGCTGTGGCCAGTGTCAGTCCAGCTCAGCTCCAGCCCTGGAGTCGCCCCCCGCCCAGGCCCCCAGTTGTCTAGAGAGGAGGTCAGACCTCAGCGGCCTGTCCGTGCCCTGGAGGGATGGCAGAAAAGCTGGGTTCATGGGGTCGGGGGAGGCTGTGAGGTTGGGGGAGACAGAGACGGGACCTGTGCCAAGTCACCTCGCTAACTTTACTTCTGAGCTGAGCTTCCACCGCGTCCCATCCCAGGCAATTCTGTAAGAAAAGGAAACGTGACCAGTGCAGGAGCCCAGGCGAGACACCAGTGTGGGCGGGCTGCTCGCCCAGACCTGCGGGCTGCGTGGCAAGCCCGGAGGAGCCCTGTTAAGATCCTCAAACGGGAGTTCCTGTTGTGGCTCAGCAGATTAAAAACCCAGCTAGATCCATGAGGAGGCGGATTTGATCCCTGGCCTCACTCAGTCAGTGAGTTAAGGATCCAGCATTGCCCTGAGCTGTGGTGTAGGTCACAGACGAGGCTCGGATCTGGCGTTGCCGTGATGTAAGCACAGCTGTAACTCCAGTGCGACCCCTAGCCTGGGAACCGCCATATGCCACGGGTGCAGTCCTAAAAAAATTGAAGAAAAAAAAAAAGATCCTCACAGGCAGGTGCCAATGGGGAGCTCCCGGGCGCTCTCATTCACGCCAAGGTGTCTGGTCCAGCCCTCTCTCTGCACCTCCACCCATGTGTGAGCAGCTGGCGTTTGCAGTGGCTCCCAGTCAGCGGCTGGACTGGGTGGGGCAGGGTTGAGCATGGGGGAGTCAGGGTGGGGAGGACGCCTGCTTGTCATTAGCGGGCTTCCAGCATCCTTGGTTTTTCCATTGAACTGTCATTCCTGCAGATGGGCGGGGCGTGGAGGGGGTGTCAGAACTGGCCCCGGGAGTCTTGGCCGGGGTTCAGCAGAGGCTGCTGTGGGCCCCCACCACAGCCCAAGCGCTCACTGGGTCCTGAACCCTGACCTGACTCCTGAGATTGGAACGACCTGGAGGAAATACCCAGTTGGGCCAGAGCAGGCCTGTCTCGTCTTGGAAGCTGCCCCAGTTTGGTGAGGAGACAGAATTACACTCTCAAGAGAATACTTTGCAAGAAACACGACTCTGATGTCATCTTGCAGGCATTCTTAGCCCATGTCTCGGGCTGGATAGTGGTCCTCTGAAGGGCAGGCTCTGCGTTAATTCTCGCTCTGCTGCTTTGCCTGATTCAGTACTTGTAGAGAAATGGGCTGGTGGGTAAGTTCAGGTCCTGGATGCAGATCAAGGCCTCCCTTCCTTTTGCTTCTAGAAGGAATTTTGGTATCACCTGATTTACCTGCATCCGTAAAAAATTACTCAGCCTTCACCCGCCGTGGAAAACCTTTCACAGCAATGAAGGTCCGGTGTAAAACCGTCTTCCTTTCTTCACAGTGAACATGTCTTTGTTGTGTAACTGCTCTAACAGCATCAATAACAGTGTTTAAAAGCTGGAAAGGAAGACAGAAAGGCCCTGTTTAAAAGATGCTGTGAAAAGGAAATCATCCAACCAAAAGAAAGGAAAGGAACAAAGGAGAAACATAGAATCCACTGGAAAACAAAGTTTAAAATGGCAATAAATACATATTTATCAACAGTTATCTTAAATGTCAATGGACTGAATTCTCCAATCAAAAGACAGAGTGGCAGATTGGATAACAAAGCAAGAGCCTAAAAGATACTGTGCCCCAACTTTTCCTTGCCCCTCCATGTCTCTCTTTAATCGCCTGCATTTGCTACAGATTGCCCCAAATTTCACCACCATCCAGAGCCTGTTTCCCAGCAACCAAAGCTCAGAATGTTTTTCCTCTGGATACTGTTCCAGCACCAGTTCCCTCCAGTTAATTAGGCTCTTTGTAATTAGCCTTAATCGTCTTGTTAGGGACCCCTGCTGATAATAACCCACTAGCCGGGAATCCCCAGGGAGAATGAGTGAACGCTGGAGGGGGGCGGGCAGTCAGCCTACCGGCCCCTGGGACATGCTGAGTGGACAGCACGGATCTCAGAGAGGGGGGCCAGGCGAGGAGTTGGTGCAACCCCTTGCCTCAGTTTTGCATTTTATCCTGGAATTTGTCCAAGACCCAAAATCCAAGAAGAGCTGGTTGAGAAAACCTTGTCCAAGGATGAGGAAAATGCTTCTGCCAGGCAGATTCCAGGGGCAGAGACGCCGAGCCTTACCTTGACCGGATTAGCGAAGGATTCCTGCAGGGAGGGGACTGCGAGTTACAGGCAGCAAGGCTGTGGGTGCGCACTCAGGACAGGGACCGCCGGCAAGGACGGCGGGCTCCATGAGCGCTGCCAACACACCTCAGCAGGAGACGGCACGTGTCCCGTGGCTGCAGGCTGGTTTGGAATCTCCTCTCCGAGTGGCCGGATCTAAAACATTCACCATTCTGGAGTTCCTGTGTGGCTCAGAGGTTAATGAACCTGACTAGTATCCACAAGGATGCGGGTTTGATCCCTGGCCTCACTCAGTGGGTTAAGGATCCAGCGTTGCTGTGGCTGCGGTGTAGGTCAGCAGCTATAGCTCCCATTAGACTCTCAGCCTGGGAACCTCCATATGCTGCAGGTACGGCCCCAAAAAGCAAATAAATAAAACATTCACCATGCACCTACTTAGGAGCAATGCCGTCAGTCACAGGCTGACTGTCACAACCCCCAAGTCACAAAAAGAAAACTGAGACTCAGAGAAGTAAAATTGCATAGAGCCCAGGAGGCGTGAGTAACAGAAATAAGTTGCGGCCTGCAGTCCCCTGTTTATCACACACAGCACAGTGACCTTACCTGGGGCGAGCACCCGCGGGTGTGATTTCTGCGCGCTGGGCTCTGGCCTGGGAATTCAAGCCCAGGAGCGATCCCGTCATCAGGATGCGGGGAGGATGGAGCGCACGCGCGTGAGACCGTGAGAACGGATGTGCTCATCTGGCCCCGCCTCTGCCTCTCACTTCACGGACACCCGTCTTGGACAGACGTGCACTGTCGCGAGCTCTAGAGCGCAGCCGCTGCGCTGCTCAGAGGCCCCTCTTACTCTCTGGGCACCGGAGTCTTCCCCAGCCTTCAGAGGGGCTGCGCGGCACAGCAACGCTGGAGGGTCCGGCCCACTTCCGATCCGGACGGTGGTGTGGAATGAACACTCCAGGGGTGGGGAGATTGAAGACCCGTCACAGAGCAGCAGCCCTAAAAGCCGCCAAGGGGTCGATGGGGAGAAGGCCTCCTTCCCCCGTGAAGCTTGGGGATCCCCCGTGACAGGTGGTCCGGGAAGTGACTTTGCCCCCCCCTTTTTTTTTTTTGCTGACCCACAGCCTATGGAGCTCTGGGGCCAGGGATCAGATCTGAGCTGCAGCTGTGGCAACGCCGGACCCCTAACCCACTGTGCTGCGCCAGGGATCGAACCCGCCTCTCGGCGCTCCCAAGATGCTGCTGATTCCATTGCGCCACAGGGGGAACTCCGTGACTTCCCCTTCTTGCTTATGGCTGGCAAGCCATCTGGGGACATAAAGGGATATGCTTCTTGCAGGTGGACAGGCCCGGGAATTTAACCCACGTTCGAGGCTGTGTGCTGAGAAGTTTGCACGGCCATGTGAGTGTCTCGCAGGGTCTAAGAGCCGCAGCCTAACTCAGGAAACCTCTGATCTGCCCGAGGATGGAAGGCATTCTCATTCATCTGATTGGGGGTTTCCATCAGCAGCGTGTCCCCGGGCTTCCTCTTTGAGATGCGGCCCGGAGCTGCAGAGACTGGACCTGCGGAGCAGCTGGTCACCCTCCCTGTCCAGGGACTCCACTGCTGTGACATGTCGCCGTCATGGTCTTCTGATTCCTCTTTGCTGCTCCGACTTCTCTTTGGTCCTTCAGTTGCCGGTTAATCCTGTCTGGCTTGTTCTCGCTCTGCCCCGGGCAAGGGGAGCATGTGGGAGCCGGGAGCCCGAGCCCGCCAATGTCGGACAGAATTTGAGGAGTGGTGATGGAACCGCGCCAAAGCCACAGATCCCACCAGCCTCCTCTGCGCACCTCCACCGCAGCGGAGCCCCTCCAAACCCCCGGCCTCACTTGTCCTCCCGGCCTGCCTGCCAGGCCTGGTTTCTCCTGACTGACTGATTTAGCCTGAACCTTCCCAGGGAAGAAGCAATTCAGGTTTCCTGTACCTCGGCTCCATCAGTCAAGCGTAGCAAAATGGAAATCTTGAACTTGTTCTGGTTGGAAGAAAAAATACTATGATTTGGGGGATTACAGCTCTGAAAAGTAGAGGCTTGTCAAAGGCTCAGCCACGTACCATCCAAAGAGTCAAGACACGGGGAATTCAAATATTACAGTGAGGGAGTTTCCACCGTGGCGTGGCAAGGATCCAGCATTGTCTCTGTGGCAGCTCAGGTTGCTGCTGAAGTGATGACTTCATCCTTGGAGTCATCACCTTGAATGCGAAGCCTCCTGGTTTTCAGGTTGCTACTGAGGCTCGGGTTCGATCACCAGCCCAGCGCAGTGGGTTAAGGATCTGGTGTTGCTGCAACTGTGGCATGGGCCACAGCTGTGGCTCAGATTCAGTCGTTGGCCTGGGAACTTGCCATGGGTGCAGCCAAAAAAAAAGGGAACGAGGCTGAGTTTTCTGCAAACCAGCCACAGTGATTGCACCTTCCCAGCAGCCCCCAGAAATATGCTTCCTCTTGGAAAAAGGCCAGTGTCTCTCCCCAAACAGACCAGAACCAGTCTCTGTGATCGTCTGCCTATCCTGCTTTGATGTGAACATCAAGTTTAGCCAGCCAAGTGGCCCTGCCAGCCCTCCCCTGCCAGGCCCTTTTCCTCACTGGTCTGCAGATCTGTCAAGAGCTGGTCCCATCACCTCCCAGCCTCTCATGTGCTTACCTCTGCTAAAACCCTGTAGCTGAGCCGTACTGGATTCCTGCTTCTTCCTTGAACGCCTCCATACCTTCATCTGTAAAGTGGGTATCAGTAATTCTAGTCTGACTGGGTTTTCTGTAGAACCAAGTGACTAATACCTATCTATGAAGTCCTTTGAACCTGGCAAGCATTTGTAAGCATTAGCTTTTCTTTTGCTAGTGTCTTGCATGTAAACACCTAGTACATATCCGCTGAATGGATGGTTGACTGAATGAATGAAATGTCTAGTGTCTGACTTTGCACGTGCTGCTCTCCCCAGAATCCCCCTCCATTTCTTTCTTGCCTGACTTGGCTTGTCTTTTTTTTTTTTTTTTTTTTTTTGTCTTTTTGCCTGTATGCAGGGCCGCACCCGTGGCATGTGGAGGTTCCCGGGCTAGGGGTCTAACAGCTGTAGCCGCCGGCCTTCACCACAGCCACAGCAACGCGGGATCCGAGCCGCGTCTGCAACCTTCACCACAGCTCACGGCAACGCCGGATCCTTAACCCACTGAGCAAGGCCAGGGATCGAACCCGCAACCTCATGGTTCTTAGTCAGATTCGTTAACCACTGAGCCACAAAGGGAACTCCGCTTCTTTGTCTTTTTAAACTCTGCTCAGGTCTTTTCCTCACCTAAAAACCTTGCCAGCAGCTCTAACCTGAGTGTGGCGTTTCTCCCCTGCGCCCCATTGGCATCCCCCCTTCATCCTTGCAGTCAGTCATCACCTTGAGTGCAAAGCCTCCTGGTTTTATCCCCCACTAGCTTGGGAACATCTTGAGGGTGGAGACAGCTGAATCCACCCTGTTCCGAAGGGCACATACTACGTGCCTACCTGCCCTCATCATAGTCACGTTAAAAACTAGCGAAGTTC
Organism: Catagonus wagneri; assembly: GCA_004024745.2. Lineage (NCBI taxonomy): Eukaryota > Metazoa > Chordata > Mammalia > Artiodactyla > Tayassuidae > Catagonus > Catagonus wagneri. The sequence continues at coordinate 20,335,095 of PVHT021183523.1, forward strand.
TGTTGAGCACTGACAATTTTCCAGTTGCTGAGCTAGACTCTTTTTGTGTGTGATCTTCTTAAACCTTCACAAAAATCCTACGAGGTGGAGACAATTAGAATTATCCCCATTGTAGGTAACAAAACTTGAGTCTTAGGTTCAGTAACTCGCCAAGGTCAAGGCCACAGTGGGGGATTTGAACCCAGGTGTCAGGGCTGCTAACCATTACGTGACAGTGGCTTTTGGTTCAAAAATGCGTGATACCTGTTATATTACGTGCTGAACAGTTGTAGTTTTGTAACTTAGCTAAGTGAACCAGCAACTAAAAGTAGGGAGAACCTACTGCTGTTGGTTTTTTGTTTGTTTGTTTGTTTATTTTATAAAGTCTGTATTTTGTTACAGGTTCGGACAAGTGGACCTCCCTAGAAAGAAAACTGTTTAACAAAGCACTAGCCACTTACAGCAAAGACTTTATTTTTGTACAGAAGATGGTAAGCATGTTTTTTCCCATTGCTCCCTTGAAACCAAACTTGGGAAGTTGTATGCCTAAAGACATATAGAAATATTAGATTACTGTTTTAAGAACCAGCACAAGAATGTCCATCTCTTGCTGGTTAAGGGTGGTCTTTGTTGTGTGTGCCGTGGCCTTGGTGTCTGGGATGTGATGGGGGAAAGGACAGAGATTATTTGGATGTGGCATTGGTGGGGGATTATTTTTATCTTAATAACGTGTGATTTAGGAGTTCCCTGGTGGGCTAGCGGCTCAGGATCCAGCGTTGTCACTGCTGTGGCTCAGGTCCCTGCTGTGATGCAGCCTCCATCCCTGGCCCAGGGAATTTCTGCCTGCCACAGGTGCAGCCAAGAAAAGAAAAAGATGTTTAGGTCCACAGAGAACGGGATCTCAGGTGATAGCTGCCTCTGGCTCTGTCCTGAGTTCATCTCCTGTCCTTTATCCTGAGCTTTGAATGGATGCGAGTCAGGACAGGTGTATTTTTTTCTCTAACTTGCCTCCATCCTCAGATCTGAACTCACCTCTGCCTTGGAGGCCACCACACTCTTTGCTGCCCCGTTTGCCCAGCAGCTCCCGTCCTCCCAGAGTCACCTTCCCCAGGACTGACCTGTCCTAGGCCTTGTTCCTTAAAGGCTCCACACCGTGTTGACTGGTAATAGATTTCATGTGTGATGTTCGCCAGGCGATGCAGGATTTTAAACAGGAATTCTCTGGGATCCTGTCTCCCAGGATCCTGTCTCCCTGGGCGATTCTTATGTAGAAACTCAGGATATCAGGTGGATGTGAAGCGGGCGGCTGTGAGGAGACCAGACTTCAGAAGGTGACCTCCTCGTCTCACCGTGCAGCTGGCCCAAGGGGACAGCCCACCCTTTTATCTGCCTCCAGAAAACCCACATTATTGAACCCCATTTTGAACTTAGAAAACTATGAGCTAAAACAAAGGTATTTTTTCTCTTTAAAATACATTTATCTCTGCCCCCTTTGGGGGAGAACAAGGCAAGCCTTGTTTTCTGTAAAAACTAAGCTCTTGGCATCATAACTTCTGCCTTATATTCCTGTTCCATTCCTAAGGAGCATTTTTCATAAATAGATTTTGAAGGTCAACCAGTCGGAGAGCCAAACGCATTCAAGCATTTGAAGAAAAAAAAAAAAAAACCATGCTGCTTTCTGGATTAAATAAGGGAAATGAGGAAGTTCCTTGTGGCGCAGCGGGTTAAGGATCCAGCACTGTCACTGTAGCAGCTCAGGTCACTGCTATGGCACTGGTTTGACCCCTGGCCTTGGAACATCCATATTCCATGGGCTTGGCCTAAATAAATAAACAAATAAATAAGGGAATGAGCTCTCTGGATGGACCTGAAAAAAACCTCCAAGCTCTTCCTGTGAAGGAAGTCAAGATGCAAAAGCGTGCATATAGCGTGCTGCCTTGTGAGAGGCAGAACGGCGGGGCGGGACTAATCTCTGTGTTTGTGTGTGTGTAAAGGAGCAAGGGGAGCTGGCCGTGTCGCAGGGCTGGGTGGATGGAGAGCAGGTGCAGGAAGGAGATTTTTCACTCTGTATATGTTTTTATTCAACTGCGTAAGCCTGCTGCTACCTGTGATGAACTGAACGTTTCACGCAAGCTTGCTGCTTTGCCCCCCACCCACTGCTGAAGCTGATCTCGCTCTCTTTTTTTTTATTGGAGGCTGGTTGACTTACAATGTTGTATTACTTTCAAGCGTACAGCAAAGTGAATCAGTTTATATATATAAATATATATATATATACACACACATATATACACATATCTATATATATGTTCATTCTTTTTTCCCATATAGGTTATTACACGCTACTCGGTAAAACAGATAATTAGGAGTTCTCACTGTGGCGCGGTGGGTTAATGATCTGGCTTGTCTCTATGGCATTGCCGGTTTGACCCCTGGCATGGGGGTGGGGGGGCAGGCTGTTAAGGATCCGGTGTTGCTGCGGCTGCAGTGCAGGTCGCAGCTTCAGCTCAGATTTAGTTCCTGTTCCAGGAACTTCCCTATGCCACCAGTGCAGTCGAGAAAGGACAAAAATAAAATAGGTAGTTAACAAGAACCGACTGTATAGCACAGGGACATCTACTCAGTGGTTTGTAATAACCTCTGTGGAGCTGATCTTGGGCTGACTTCCCCCGCAGGTGAAGTCCAAGACCGTGGCTCAGTGTGTGGAGTACTACTACACGTGGAAAAAAATCATGCGGCTGGGGCGGAAACACCGGACACGCCTCTCTGAAATCATCGACGACTGTGTGGTGAGTGAAGCCACCCAGCGCTGCTTTTGCGGGCCCTGTCTCCTCCCCGCCCCCAGGTTTGTAAGCGGCTGGCCTGTGACTTGGCTTTGCTGCCGGGTGGCCGTGGTGAGTGAATGATTTCCTGGCCTTGCTTTTCTGGGATAACTAGGCACAGGGAAGTCAGCTCCGGGTTTGACCTGTAGACCAGAGATCAGGTAAGGAGGTGAGGGCTGGCTTGCATTCCAGAGCGGAGAGCCAGAGGACTTAAACCCTTGTGGCCCCAGCCTTGACCTGGTTGGTTTATAAGAGGCTCCTTGATGTGCTGGCATATCCCTTCTTGATCCTTGCACGTCGCGGACGCTCCTGATCAGAGAGCGTAACATGCTTTAGAAAGAAAGACCAAGGCACCCTCAGATTTAACAGGGCTTCTCCGAAGCACGTGCAAGAAGCTGCTGTGACCTCTAGATGGCGCCAGGAACTCTCAGTTATTGAGGAACTCGTTAGCGAGGTGTAGGTTATTCTGACCCTCACATCACCATTTATGCCTGACATTGAGTTCCTTCATTAGCAGACAATCCAAAATTGTCTGTGTATTATGATGAGGTACTTACTGGAGCTCCCACTATGGCACAAAGGGATTGGCGGCATCTGTGCAGCACCAGGATATAGGTTCGATCCCCAGCCCGGCCCAGTGGGTTAAAGGATCCAGCACTGCCACAGCCTTAGTCTGTGGCTCAGATCTGATCCCAGCCCAGGAATTTTCCATATGCCTCCAGGTTGCAAAAAAAAGGGGGGAGGGATTAAAAAGGTAAGGTACCTAGTGAAGACATCACAAGATCAGAATCTTCTCTGAACCCATCAGATAGCGCAAGGATTACTACCACCTCAGTCCTTGTGGGTAAGCTCCTTCTCGGCGTCCACAGCCAAGGGAAATCTCGCATGTTGTGGAAAATGTTACCTACCTCAGCTTACTGACTATAAAATGGGGCTGATGGTTTAGATGATTTGGAAAGTCCCTTTCAATTCTGGAAAAAAAAAAGTGCAAGTCTTAACAACAAATCACTAAAGTCCAGTCTGTCACTTTCCAGGGAAAATGTTTGGAATTCATGAATGTTCTAAATGTTTGTAATTATACTTTCATTCTGAATTGTGCCCCGGTTGTGTTATTAGCAAATACGTGGTTTGATTTCTTTCACCGACACATACATACCACTTTCTTTGTTCCAGGCTTTGTACCAGGAGGCACTTTACACATATTGACTCATTTACTCCTTGTACAAATTCCTTGAGGTAGGAAACAGAGGCAGAGAGCCTGGGTGACTTGGCCAAGGTCAGAGGGCTGGTGAGTTTGTTGTCTGAGCCTTATTCCCCTGTGTAATACTTTAGAGCAATCAAATGCATATCCCCTTAGAGAAATGTAAAACACTTGTACTCATTAGCATTTCAAAGCCCAAGTTCCTAACTAAGAATTGATCCTACCTGTGAAATATACAGACATATAAATTTATATTTGTACCCAAATATCAAGAAAAAAGATCTGTGGAATAGAATGGTCTTGCCGTTGTTTTGATCAGAGGTGGCGGCATTCTATACGCAGGGTTCCTGTGATCAGGACTTTCATTTGACTAGCTGAACTACTGATGTCTTATATCTGAGTAGCCTTGTTCTCATCTGTGGCTTAAGGTTTTAAAAAAGCAATGTGAGGGAGTTCCCATAGTGGCTCAGCGGTAACCAACCCAGCTAGTATCCATGAGGACACGGGTTCAATCCCTGGCCTCACTCAGTGGGTTAAGGATCCGGTGTTGCTGTGAGCTGTGGTGTAGATCGCAGTCGCGGCTTGGATCTGATGTGGCTGTGGCTGTGGCTGTGGTGTAGGCCTGTGGCTGAAGCTCCAATTTGACTCCTAGCCTGGGAACTTCCATATGCCTTGGGTGCAGCCTTAAAAAGACAAAAAAAAAAATGTGGCCCCTTCTGGTTATCAACTAGAAGCATTTGAGTTCCCACTATGTCTGTAGTGCTATGGGTGACCCAGGGGTGTTACTGGCCTCTGCTTCCCGCCCCAGGAGTATATATTGTAGTTGGGACGATGTGGCATACACAGAGAGAATGTTTACTGTGAACCCCGAGAGTGTTTAAAAGCGGCGTGAGATGACCAGAAAGTCTCCTGTATGGCCTTAGGGACGGACTCATCCAGCGCCATCACTCCACGGGCCGAAGGTCGAGGCCCAGAGAGGGGAAGGGCTTGCCCAAGGTCACACAGAGCGTTCCTTTCTCAGTGAGTAGAATAGACGGAAAACAAGCACAAAGAATCCTGGGAGACCTTGGGCCTGGCACCTCAGCTTACTGACTATAACATGGGGCTGATGGTTTAGATGATTTGGAAAGTCCCTTTCAATTCTGGAACGTTCTGGGCTCTGTCAGAGTCATGTTGTGGAAGAGAGCAAAATCAGAGGCTTTGGTTTCCTAAGGCAAATTGATGTCTCTTCGGCTTGGGTGTTACCAAGCGTCCAGGACAGCCTGGCATAATGTCAGTAAATGTTTGTTGAATGAACAAGTGAACTTTCTTCCCACGTGGGAGTCACTCTGGGTCATGGCAACAAGCCCTCCATGAGCTCACTGGAAAGAGATGGGGTGAGCCAGGGGTTCTGAGCAGAGGACGGCTGCTGAGAAAGGTGTTACTGCAGGAGGCGGAGGTCCATCTCAGGGATGGAGAGGCCCAAGGCAGCGGGTGGCCTCAGACTGAGGAAAGGTCAGGCTGGCGCCCCAGGTCCACCCCTTCTTGGGTCTGTGTGCCAGGAGTTGACTGAGTCAGGTGCATCCACGCCTTGTGACCTGTGAGAACAAAAACCTATGTGCAGAAATGGCTCAGACACGCCCAAAAACAAGAAAATCTTGATTCAGGGAGGTCATCGTGGTAGCCCCCAGCCCCCTTGAGGGCACGGTGAAGGCACGGTCAGTCTTCTGAGGGTGGTTTGCCAGGTGGAGGTGAAAAGCTGGGACCATGCGGGACTGGGGAGGTTGCAGAAGCACAGTCCTGGAAGGGCGTCCTCGTTGTCCTCCGGGCCTGCCTGGGACACCTGGGTAGCACTCCTGACCACGTGTCCTCAGTCTTTTTTTTTTTTTTTTTTGTCTTTTTGCCTTATCTAGAGCCTCACCCACGGCATATGGAGGTTCCCAGGCTAGGGGTCTAACAGGAGCTGTAGCTGCCGGCCTTCGCCACAGCCACAGCAACGCGGGATCCGAGCTGCGTCTGCAACCTACACCACAGCTCACGTCAATGCTGGATCCTTAACCCACTGAGCAAGGCCAGGGATCAAACCTGCAACCTCATTGTTCCTAGTCGGATTCGTTAACCACTGAGCCATGACGGGAACTCCATCCTCAGTCTTTTATTAAAGGGACAGGTGACTCTGTCCCCCCAGGTGGGATGTGGTCAGGTAGCTCAGGGCCTTTGGGGGAGAGGAAAAGGAGGGCGAGGACTGACTGCTCCTTCCGGAGCCAGAAGGTCCACACAGCACAATCACAGGCGAGTTGACCTCTGGCCTGAGGCCACCGCAGGCCCTTCCACCCCTACGGGCAGAAGAAGGGGCCAAGGTGGGCTCTGCTGAGGTGGTGGGAGAGCAGTGTGCTGGCCGCAGCTTCCCGTCCCCTCCCCAGCCCCTGCTCCCACTCAGGGTGAATCTGAGGGTCTGGCTGCAGCCACAGTTCAGCACAGTTCAAGAAACTCGCTGAGACGGTTCACTGACTTTGGAAGACAGTGGTCGGGGCTCCAAGGGCGTAGCGCGCGCGGGGTCCCAGACCTGAGTCACCTGCAGCGTGGTCCACTGACGGGGGCCTGGGAAGCAGCCTCCGTCTCGCTGACGTGCAAAGGCAGCTGGTTCCAGTAGGTTTGAGAGGCTCGGGGGATCTGTCTTGGAGCTGGAAACCTAAGCCACGTCCAGATGGACAGATGTGCGCCTGTAGACATGTGCAGGGGGCCGAGGAGTGAAGGCCGAGGTTTTGGAATCAGGTGGTGTGGGTTTTACATCTTAGCTCAACTTCTTTACCAGCTCTATGACCTTGGGAAAATTAGGTCTCTGGCCCATTTCTTTTCTTCTCCTTTTTTTTTTATTTGGTCATTTTAGGGTCACACCCTTGGCATATGAAGGTTCCCAGGCTAGGGGTCGAATTGGAGCTGTAGCCACTCGCCTACACCACAGCTACAGTAACACCAGACCTGAGCCATGTCTGTGACCTACACCAAGTTCACGGCAACGCCAGATACTTAACCCACTGAGCAAAGCCAGGGATCGAACCTGCGTCCTCATGGATCCTAGTCAGATTCCTTTCCCCTGAGCCACAACGGAAACTCCTCTGGCCGATTTCTTATTTGTTTAAAAAATAAAAATTTGAGGCGTTCCCATTGTGGCTCAGAGGGTTAAGAACCCAACTAATGTCCCTGAGGATGTGGGTTCTATCCCTGGCCTCCCTTAGTGGGTTAAGAATCATGTGACTTGGATCCCGTGTTGTTGTGGCTGTGGTGTAGGCCGGCAGCTGCAGCTCCAATTCGAAGCCCAGGAACTTCCATATGCTGCAGGTGTGGCCCTAAAAAGAAAAATGTGTGTGTGTGTGTGTATGTGTGTGTGTAGTGCCTGATTCGTTGCAAGCCCTCAGTGTATTGTCATCACCATCTTCATTCATCAGTGACTGTAACACTCAGATTTGTCATTGAATAAATTTGGGTGGTTGAGCATTTGTGTTTTAGCTTATAAATATCTCATAATACGAATGCCATTTGCAGGCCAGAAAAATAAAAATCTCCTCAAGAAACTCTTATTTGGACTCTCAAGGTTTGGAGAACCTTGTTAAGTGTAGAACCACTTCCCTGCCCTATATTTGCCTGCTTTTCTACCAATTTTGGAATATTACCAAATGTTTCATTTCTCAATACATCATAAAATGGCCAACTTGTTGATACAGAGTCCTACGTGTTGGGGTTTTTGTCCCCTGTCTTTGCGTCTCTTAGTCACACTCATGAGCCATTTGGCTTGATGATAATTTTGTGAACACGCCATTTTGCTTGCCGTTTGAAGTAAACCCTGCTTAAATTCCTGAGACATATGTAATCACAGAACAGTAGCATTTCATCTCTGATTTAATTGCTCTGTGGAACTTTACTCCTAAGAGCTTTTAAGCAAAACAATGGCTTGGTAAGAAAATTGTAATTCTAAGAACTGCCGTGACATAAGTGCCATTGTCATTGAAAGCTACTCTGTAATTTCCTTTAAATGGCAAGCCCTGGGCCACGGTCTGCTTAATAATCTGGTACTTGAGACCACAAGTTCGTTTTGTAAAGGAATGGCATGAACCCTTGGAGTCTGACATAATATGGTCTTACCTGAAATTCTTTGAGATTGGAAGATGAAGGATTCACATGAGAACAAGGCCGTTTAAGTGAAATCAACCTGTAAGTTCTATACTAGTAAGGGACCTGTAAGCTTATATCATAAATTGCTCTGTAAAGTGTATTAAGCCTCCATATGCCAAGGGTGCAACCCTAAAAAGACAAAAAAAAAAAAAAAGGTGTATTAAGCCTACAGCTGTATTCATTGAGGTCTTTCAGCAAAGGTGATCATTAGTGATTAATCTTAATTAACCCACCGTTTTTTAAGTACACCCTATTTTTTGTTTGTTTTGTCTTTTGTCATTTTAGGGCTGCGCCTGTGGCATGTGGAGGTTCCCAGGCTAGGGGTCTAATTGGAGCCACAGCTGCCGGCCTATACCACAGCCACAGCAACACGGGATCCGAGCTGCGTCTCCAGCCTACACAGCTCACAGCAACACCAGATCCTTAACCCACTGAGCGAGGCCAGGGATCGAACCTGCAACCTCATGGTTCCTAGTCGGATTCGTTTCCGCTGAGCCACGACGGGAACTGCCAGTACACCCTATTAATACATCGTCTCAAATATGCATATATTCCATATTAAGTAGGGACAGTACTGAAGAAGTGAGGAGAATGTTAAGTGCCCATATTTTGGGATTATCTTTTCTCCCACCCCTGATCCAGCCTGGAGAGAAAAGGCCTGTGGTTTCTAGGTCCTAGGTTATAGATCCCAGAAATCTTTATTATGGAGTTCCCTGCCTGGTGCCGTGGGTTAAAGGATCTGGTGTTGCACTGGCGTAGGTTGCAGCAATAGCTTGGATTCAGTCCCTGGCCCTAGAACTTCCGTATGCCGTGGATGCTGCCATGAAAGAAAGGGAGGGAGGAAGGAATCTTTATTCTTCTTGCTACCAGGTTCTAGGAGCCGTAGGCTCACCAAGAGTTATATACCAACCTGGAGCTCACGTACTTTAAGCAGCGGGTTTGCAGAAAGCCTGGCAGAGACAAATGACCCATCGGGGTGGGGGGCAGCTGGACATCAGTTTTGTTCCCTCGTTTGTAAAACAGGAGTACTGTTTCCCACCTCGCCAGTGACGCAGCAACTACGGCACCTTTGTATGCCGTAAGTGCTGTGAAAGAGAAGCCGAAGCGAGGCCGCCGCAGCACAGAATCCCCTTTCCCTGGTCCTCGGCCCTTCTAGGCCTGGAAGAGCAACACGCCTCCCGTCCGTGAGGACGGAGCTTGCCGAGTAAGTTAGTTAGTTCAGTGAAAGGGCCTCCTGTGTCGCCGCCCTCCGCCCCGTCCCCCTCTCACACCGGCTCCGGCCGCAGCACTGACTGTCTTCCTAATCTTGAGGAAGGTCAGGGCCTTCTGCTTCATTCTCCGCCTCCTTGCTGTTCTCAAGTGGAGGGAGGGGACACGGTCACAGGAAGGATGATTATCCATAGGAAGTATTTTTCTTGTCCTTTTTCGTAGGATGCCTCTGGAAGGCATTTCTCCAAGAGCCAGTGATTAGACACAACCCCCCACCCCCAATCCCAAAACACATAGTGAATGAAAGGGAGTGTCCCCTGCCATTGCCTCCCCTTTTCAGAGTCGTGATTCACTCCGATTCTGTTTTTTTTTTTTTTTTTTTTTTTGTCTTTTTGCCTTTATCTAGAGCCGCACCTGCGGCATATGGAGGTTCCCACGCTAGGGGTCTGACAGGAGCTGTAGCCGCCAGCCTTCATCACAGCCGCAACAACGTGGGATCTGAGCCGTGTCTGCAACCTACACCACAGCTCACAGCAATGCCGGATCCTTAACTCACTGAGCAAGGCCAGGGATCGAACCCGCAACCTCATGGTTCCTAGTCGGATTCATTAACCACTGAGCCACGAAGGGAACTCCCGATTCTGTTTTCTGACAAGAACAGAGCAGGACTGTAATCACGTGTGATGGAATAAGACAGAGGGTAATGTGAGAAAAAGAGTGTGTATATATAAATAGCTGGGTTACTCTGCTGTACTGCAGAAACTGACAGACATTGCAAATCAATTATAACAATAATAATTTTAAAAAAGAACAGAGCAGAAGCGCGTCAGCAGGACCTTCCACAGGTCCAGTCCACAGCTCCAGCGTCATGCGTGGCAGAGTGTTAGGAGGCCTGGAAAAACAAAGCACAATAGCTCTTTAGTCTGTCCAGAGGGATTCCACAGTGTCATTAAGGCTTAGAAACGCTCCCAAGTGCTCTGGGGAGACAGAGCTGCTACAAGTGGGGCAACCAACCTGCCTGGGTTTTAGTCGGTGTCAAGGTCAGCTGGTCTCGGACAAAGAGGGGACACTCTACACACAGAAATCTCTCCTGCCTGCCTTAGCATACTTTCTTATACGTGATAAGGAGACCCAGGTGGGACCTCAGAACACCAGGTGTCCAGTGAGTGGTCTGGTGGAGACCATATCCGTCCCCAGAGGCCTCTGCCAGCCATTCCTTCTGCAGAAAGAAGCCGCCCCAGTGTCCAGCCCCTCCCCACTGCTCTCTGGCTCCTGGGCTCTGGTCATGGCTGAAAATGCCATTTGGGGATTTTCCCCTTTTTGTTTTTCTTGCCTTAACACCAGACGAGTGAAGAAGAAGAAGAGGTGGAGGAGGAGGAGGACCCGGAAGAAGACAGGAAATCCACAAGAGAAGAGGAGAGCGAATTGCCCAAGTCCCCGGAGCCGCCGCCGGGCCCGGTGCTGGCTCCCGCCGAGGGGCCACCGCTGCAGGCCGTGGGCCAGCCCTCCGGCTCCTTCATCTGTGAAATGCCCAACTGCGGGGCTGTAAGTGTCTCTGCGCCCTCTGGGGATCTGGGACTCTGGGGGTCTGGCGCAGATGGCAGCTGTGCCCAGCTTTAAGGGACAGTACAGTTCACGAAGGGCATGCTCCCTCTCCGCGGTGAAGGTCAGGCCGAGGGAAGTCCGCGGAGCCGTGGTTGTCTTTCTTTCATCCATTTACTTATTCATTCGGCCCGTAGATATTTCTGGAGTGCATGCCCGGTGCTCAGAGGACTGAAGGCCATCCCTGCCTTCAGGAAGCGTGTAGTTCTGCCCCCGCAGTGAGCCCTGGCCTCCAGGACTTGACCTCCACGTTCCTTGCTGCCTGTCCACTCCTCTGGGCTGTGTGTCCACTCCTCTGGGCTGTGTGACACCAGGTCACGCCCTGTAAACATGCATTTTAAATGCAGTGAGAGAGGAGTTCCCTCTGTGGCTCTGCAGTAACCAACCCGACTAGTATCCATAAGGATGCGGGGTTCGATCCCTGGCCTCGCTCAGTGGGTTAAGGATCCGGCGTTGCCGTGAGCTGTGGTGTAGATTGCAGACGTGACTCGGATCTGGGTTGCTGTGGCTCTGATTTGGCCCCTAGCCTGGGAACCTCCATATGCCACAGATGCGGCCCTAAAAACACAATAAATAAATTAATAAATGCAGTGAGAGAGCCCACAGAGGAGTGTCCTTTTATGGCATAATTACCAAGATTTAGCTAATGTTTATCTTTGTGCCCTTTGGGGGAAACAAAAAAGATTTGCTAAGCAAATTATTCATGTAAACAGGCTTAAAGGGTATCTGTGTAATTACTTAACCCAGTACTTTTCAAGTACAAGAGAATCCTCATTTAGTTAAAATAAAACCAGTTCTCCATTTGGTCATTCTGAGCACTGAAGGATGGCCTCACAGGATCTGTACCAGCTTGATCTAATGCTCCCTGTTTATTTTAAAGGATATGTTTTTTTAATTCTTAACTTTAGACTCTCAGTCCCTTTCTGGTCCCCAAGTCATCTGAATGGTTGAGTTTTTCCCAAATCAGGTTTCTTAAAGCTGGGCACCCCTGTGCAGGCAAGTTCTGGAGATATTATTACCAAAACTTAGAATGTTGCTTCTTTCACAAGAAGCCTATTTTCTGTAAGTTAGTTCTTATCTTTGCTTGTGTGTTATATAGGATAATGGTGTTTTCTAGAGTGTACTGAATGCTGCTTTTTGAGTCTGTCACTTCGATGAAGAAAGCAACAGTGTTTAAAATATTTAGATCCTGGAATTCCCGTGGTGGGTTAGCACTGACGAGCCCGACAGTATCCATGAGGATTCGGGTTCGATCCCTGGATTCAGTCGGTTCAGGATCCAGCGTGGGGATCCGGCCTTGCCAAGAGCTGTGGTGTAGGCCACAGACACAGTTCAGATCCCGAGTTGCTGTGGCTATGGCGTAGGCCAGCAGCTGCTGTTCCAATTCAACCCCTAGCCTAGGAACTTCCATATGCCACAGGTTCGGCCCAAAGAAAAGCAAAATAAGTTAATTAATTAACTAATTAATTTAATTAAATATTTGGATCCTAAAGCAGAAATTCACTTGATTTACTTGTAAAAACCAACGAGGAGTTTCTGCTGTGACACAGTGGGTTAAGAATCCGACTGCAGTGGACCAGGTCACCATGGAGGCACCGGTTTGATCTCCTGCCTGGGGCAGTGGGTTAAGGATCCAGCATAGGTCACAGCTACAGCTGGGATTCAGTCCCTGGCCCAGGAACTTCCATATGCCAAGGGTATGGCCATAAAAAATTTTTCAAAAGGAAAGAAAAAGTTAAATGATTTACACATTCTGCATTAGCTTTAAAGAGAATGTAAGAAATTGCTAGCTGGTTTCTGTCTTTGATGTTTAATGACCCTGACACTTTATGCCATCATGGCCCCATTGTATAGAGCACTTCTGTTCGGGGATGATCAAGATGAGACTTTAAATGACAGTATCCTTGGTGAATTTGTTTAGAAACTGGATGCTTCCTCAATTCATAGTTTGGGTGTACAGAAAATTCTTTACTGAGCAGGAAATCAGCTTTTACTTTACCCAGTCAAAACGGTTCAGCAAGATGGTTATTTTTTCGTGACTTTAAAAAAGTAACGGGGAGTTCCAGTCGTGGCTCAGCGGAAATGAATCTGACTAGGAACCATGAGGTTGCGGGTTCGATCCCTAGCCTCACTCAGTGGGTTAAGGATCCCTCATTGCCGTGAGCTGTGGTGTAGGTCGCAGACACGGCTCAGATCCCACATTGCTGTGGCTGTGGTGTAGGCCAGCAGCTGCAGCTCCTATTCGACCCCTAGCCTGGGAACCTCCATATGCCGCGGGTGCGGCCCTAAAAAAAAAAAAAGAGTTTGTGGTTGTGGTATTTGATCTCTGGTCTCTGTGGCATTTGCCACAGAGTTTGCTTATGTACAACCTGTGCCCTGTCATTAGACACTGTTTCAAGTATCCCATGTTCTGCCAATGAGTGACTAATAACCCTAATTTCCTTTTCAGGACTGTAGATGTCATGTCACTCCCTTTCTTCCCCAGGTGTTCAGCTCCCGACAGGCCCTGAATGGCCACGCCCGCATCCACGGTGGCACCAACCAGGTGACCAAAGCTCGGGGTGCTGTCCCCTCTGGGAAGCAGAAGCCTGGCAGCACCCAGAGTGGGTACTGCTCGGTGAAGAGCTCGCCCTCTCACAGCACCACCAGCGGCGAGACAGACCCCACCACCATCTTCCCCTGCAAGGAGTGTGGCAAGTGAGTAGAACTGGACCCGGGACTGAGTCTAAGTGTGTGATGAATAATGGCTCTGTGGGTGCCGGGCCGAGATGCGCTGAGGTGTCTCCAGGGAATAAAAGGACCCAGGTAGTTCCCGCTGTGGCTCGGTGGGTTAAGAACCCGACTTGTATCCATGAGGACGTGTGTTGATCCCTGGTCTCTCTCAGTGGGTTAAGGATCTGGTGTTGCTGTGAGCTGTGGCGTAGGCCAGCAGCTGCAGCTCTAACTCAGCCACTAGCCTGGAAACTTCCATATGGGGCAGGTGCAGCCGTAAAAGGCAAGAAAAAAAAAACAAAGGACTCCCCAAATTTTTCCACATACCATCCTTGGGGGTCTACATATTGCCTCGTGGTGCATGGACCTTGTCTCTGACTCAGAGTACGGTCATTCTTATGTCCTAAAGCTTTGTAAGGATGGACATCGTCAGAGGGCAAATCCCTACTGATCAAACGACGACACCCTTTTCCAGAAATGGTAGTTGGGACTCTGACTCCCACTTCTTCCTTCACACCCAAACCGTAGTCACTAGTGCTGCTGTCTTTGCATCCCTGCTGAGTAATTGGCTCTAAAGCACTTAATCAGGAGCTCTTTGTGACAGAAATGGCTTTCCTACCAATACTGCTCATTCCTGCACCCAGGGCAGACATTACTAATCAATTGTTCTCACATTAAAATAAGACTCAAATCCTTTCCAAGCCTTCAAATCCTAATGCTTCAAGCTGGCACAACCAACTGATCAGAGTTGACTTGTAAGATAAACGCTATTTGTCATAGCTGCCCATTTAAGTATGATATAAAACAACAAAAAGAGGAAAACTGGAAGTAGGTAGTAATAAAAACAGCTGATGCTAATGTTTACTGAGCACTTAATTTTATTCCATATTTTATGTGCATGAGCTCCTCTAATAAGCCACACACAGAAACTCCCCAGGATGCAGATACTGTTTTATCCTTGTTTTACATATAAGGATTGAGCATTAGGTAAAATGACATGTCCCAGGTCATGCCCCTGGTAAGAGCAGAGCTGAGATTTGAACCCAACTGTGTTGAGAAACAGCCTGGGCCTCTGACCCCTGTTCCATCCTGTTAGTTTGCTTTGTTTATTTTATTTATCCGTGATGGTTGGAAGCCCACAGGTCCCTCCCACAACGTCCGGCATAGAATTCCCATTCCTTCTCAGTGAGCCTGCCTCCTAGAGAGGTTGTCATCAGTGACTTCCTTTAGGAGCCTTGCCCAGTTTCTCTTCCCATGATGGCCAGCGCCTTAAACGTGCAGTGTTCACCTGAGGATGCCCCCAGGTAGCTGCTGAAACTCAACCAAGAGAATATCCTTGGCTGTAAGAATGAAGCCAACCGGGACCTCCATTTATGATATTCATTCTCGGAGTTCCCATCATGGCGCAGTGGAAACGAATCCGACTAAGAACCATGAGGTTGCGGGATCGATCCCTGCCTCTCTCAGTGGGTTAAGGATCTGGCGTTGCTGTGAGCTGTGGTGTAAGTCGCAGACACAGCTCGGATCTGGCATTGCTGTAGCTGTGGTGTAGGCCGGCAGCTACAGCTCCAATTTGACCCCCTAGCCTGGGAACCTCCATATGCCATGCATGGGGCCCTAAAAAGACAAAAAAAAAACTCATTCTCTTGGAACAGTTCAGGCATATTTCAGGCATTTTGATAGTTTCTGCCTTTTAGCAGTTACTTAGTATTTGCCTGGCACAGTTTTAAAGGATATTATGTGAGGAGTTCCCGTTGTGGCACAGTGGAAACAAATCTGACTAATACGCATGCAGGTTCTATCCTGGCCTCTCTCTGGATCGGGGACCTGGCATCACCATGAGCTGCAATGTAGGCTGCAAACGAGACTCAGATCCCACGCTGCTGTGGCTGTGGTGTGGGTCGGCAGCTGCAGCTCTGATTTGACCCCAGCCTGGAATTTCCATGTGCCGCAGGTGATTTTTCACGTAGTGATGAATTTGATGAGCCCGAAGAGGTTCGGTACTCCTCGCCTTAGCTCAGTGGCACCTGCCACAGTGAATTGAAACCAGCAGCGCTCCTCCCCTCCGTGAAGTGCAGAGATGGGGAGACCGACTTAAGTGTGGGTCCCTTCCTCTGAGCTCTGATGTCCCTCAGACCTGGACATGATGTCCTCTTCATGTCACCAAGAAATAGGTGAGCCCCCGGATTGCTCATGAGGCTTATTTACTAGAAATAATGCAACTCCCTCGGGCTGACTCCATCTGTTTGCCCTGGGGGAGAAGAGCTGGGGGTCAGGAGTCTCCCCGATTTCTGCTGAGAGGAAAGAAACCTTCCACCCGCTCCCCTCAAACAGGCTGCAGCTCCTTACTCCACTAGGTGGCAACAAAGAACATTTTGACAACTGAAAAAAACAAGCATTTCCAGCTCTCTGGCCATCCATTAAATGTTTTTCTTGTCTTATTTTTATGTTGCTTGGGACCTTTTTCACCCATAACTCCAGTTAAGATGTTATGGAAAATAGAAATACTTTCTCTGGTTTTTAAGACTGGGAATAACACTAGACAAATGTTTGCAGAATGCTTCTTTTAGCTGCTGAAATCATGTTCATGACAGCGAACAGTTTTCAGTTATGTCCAGGGATGACGCATCAACTCTGTTCTAAGACATGGGTCTTAGAAATGCCTTTTTTTTCCTTTGTGAGCTCAGGAATGATTATTTATGTCACCCTCCCTCTCCAAAAGCAGGCAGTCTCAGAGCTGGACAAACTTTTCTCTGAAAAAGGTCCAGATCAAAATATTTTAGGCTTTGCATGTCTGCCTCTGTCACAGCTATTTTAATTTTGCTATTTTAATGCAGATGCAGCCACAGATGATCCAGAAACAAATAGCTGTGTTCCAGTAGGACTTTATTTACATAGAAGAGGCAGCGGCTGGATTGGGCCCACTGACCACAGTCGGCAGGCCCCTCATGCCTGGGTTTCTCAGCCTCGGAACTGACATTTTGGGGGCTGTTGATTCCTGTGCGGGGAAGAGGACCTGCCTCCTGTGTTGCAGGGCGTTTCACAGCATCCCCGGCATCTGCCTGCTCGATGCCAGAAGCACCGCCCCCACCCCCAGATATTTCCAGATGTGGCCAGCTATTCCCTGGGAGGCAGAGTCACCCCCAGCTGAGAACCACCGTTTCCTTTGAGAGCAAACAGTAGGAGGAGTTCGCATTCTGGCTCAGTGGTTAACGAACCTGACTAGTATCCATGAGGATGCAGGTTCGATCCCTGGCCTTGCTCAGCGGGTTAAGGATCAGACGTTGCCATGAGCTGTGGTGTAGGTCGCAGACGCGGCTCAGATCCCATGTCACTGTGGCTGTGGTGCAGACTGGCAGATGCAGGTCTGATTAGACCCCTAGCCTGAGAACTTCCATATGCCGAGGGTGTGGCCCTAAAAGACAAAAAAAAAAAAAAAGGGAAATTACGATACAGCATGGCCAAGACAAGAAGGGGCCTTGGGGGAAGAGGAGTGGTGGACGCAGCTCAGAGGTCAGGTGCAGCGAAGACAGAGGAGGGGCTGCTGGGCTTGGCCACACAGTCCCTAGTGCTCTTGAGCGCTTGGGCTGAAGTGGAGGGTGGACAGTCCAGTCGGAGCGGGCGGAGGGAAGAGGAGCTGTGCCGAGTGTGTGGGCAGATCCCCAAGAGTTTGGACTGGACGAAAGGGACGGGCGGCCGGAGGCAGCGGAGGAGCTGCTGCCTGATGGAAACCGCCAGTTTGGCAGCGTGATTTGAGGATGCTCAGTGGGGTGGAGAGGAGAGAGCAAGGGGACGATAGGAGAAGGAAAGGCGTGTCCCGGACCCCGAGGGACAGAGCCTTTGAGAATTCATCCTCCGTGGGCACAGGGGAAGCCCGCCATGCCGTAACCAGGCTCCTGTCCGCATCCCCTTTCCTTGCAACACCTGGAGAAAAGAGAGGTGCCAGGTCGCCGGGGGAGGAGGTCCTAGGGGCACAGGAGACGGGGACCCTGTCAGAGCCACCCCAAACCAGACAACGGACCACAAACCCACTATTCCCCTATGGGACACACGGGTTTCCAAGAACTCAGATCCTGAGTTTCCTGGCAGAAACAAATCCAGCTAGTATCCATGAGGACTGGGGTTCGATCCCTGGCTTCACTCAGTAGGTTAAGGATCCGGCGTTGCCGTGAGCTGTGGTGTAGGTCACAGACGCAGCTCGGATCTGGTGTTGCTGTCGCTGTGGCTGTGGCGTAGGCCGGCAGCTGCAGCTCCGATTCGACCCCTAGGCTGGGAACCTCCATAAGCTGCGGGTGCGGCCCTAAAAAGAAAAAAAGGAAAAAAAAATACTCAGATCCTCTTAAATTTCACATGCTTGTTTTTTTCATTTTTAGAGTCTTCTTCAAGATCAAAAGCCGAAATGCGCACATGAAAACGCACAGGCAGCAGGAGGAACAGCAGAGACAGAAGGCCCAGAAGGCGGCCTTTGCGGCCGAGATGGCAGCCACGATAGAGAGAACTACGGGGCCGGCGGGGCCGCCGGGGCTGCTGCCGCTGGACCAGCTGGGTCTGATAAAACCCATCAAGGACGCGGACATCCTCGACGACGACGTCGTCCAGCAGTTAGGAGGCGTTATGGAAGAGGCCGAGGTTGTGGACACCAGTCTCCTCTTGGACGATCAAGATTCAGTGTTGCTTCAGGGCAACACGGAACTCTAAAGCCCCGCGTGACGCTTAGAGACGGAGAAAACCCGTGGCCACCATCTTCATTCGTCGGGAAACCCGGACTGCCTGCTCATTTTGTAACCATTTTAAACTACCTGTTTAAAAAGTGGTCGTTCTTTTCAGGTTTAGGGGGAAAAAGATCATTTCTTTTATTTAAAAAAAAATTGTTTTTGTGGGGGGTTGGGGGGAATAAATAATTGGCACAATTCTACTTTAAGAGGTGTTTCATCTGGGCTGCATTCCCATGAACTCATTCCTGGCTGGGAATGAACCCGACGTTCAAGTTCTTTTGCTTTCAGTGATCAACCGTCCTGGTTGTCTTCTATCCCAAAGTTCGCGGTGAGTGATTGAGAGTGTTTGTGGTGTGTGTGTGTGCCCGCCTGCGTGTGTAAAGCAGGCTACTCTCTTCGTGCTGGGATCTTGGGCCATCCTTTCCCACCAAGAGTCACTTTTGTTCTAACCTCATTTCCGCAGTTTGCAGTGAACTTGGCATCTTTGCCAGGAGACCACGCTAGCACGTAGCCATCCAGTGAGCAAAGCCAGCCCTCGTGTTCCATGGCTTTTCTTCTAGGACACATGTCATTGGAAGAGTTGACCAAATGTGAAAACAATTTTGCTCCCTGCCTTGCCTGTCACTCAGCCTGTTTCTGACAGTTGAGTCCTGTATCCTTTCAGGCTTTCACTCCCTGGCAGTGCTTTCCTAAGAAGGTGGTTCTTGGAGCAAGGGTGCCCTCTGCCCTGGTCCCTGAGACTGGTTGACTGATTTGTGGGTTGTTTCAGCCTGAGCCGACTGGAAATCCATCTAGAGGGGAATAACCCCAACTAGCAAGTTGCCGGGGCTGTTTTTAGGGAGGATGGCCGAGGGGCACAGATTGAAGTACCTAGAATGCCAACAATTCTTTTTTTGTCCCAAAACTGGATCGGAGGAACTGATTCTTTTTTGCCACGCTGTTATGGTCTGAAATTACTCTGTGCCACTAGCAAGCACTGTGAAATGTCACTCACTGGGGTTTTCCTGTCATTCACCTGTGCTGGACCGAAGTTTACCTTGACGCTAACTCTGAGGAGAACGGTTTTGTAACAAATCCGATGACAAATGCAAGGGAAATAGCATTAAAGGCCAACAAAAAACGGTTTCAGATACCACTGTAGCTCCAATGTCTGCATTCAAACAATGCATGTATTCCTTAGTCATTTACCAAAGCACTTCTAGAATCCTCAAAGCTACGTAAGTCAGCTCTGCCTCCTCCTGTCCCTGCCGGCAGGGTTGCTGTTTGTACTTGAAGATGATAAACGTGTAATCCTTCCAAAATGGCTTTCAGCTCTGGCTTGGGGCACGGCCACGGTTAGGGCAAACCATCTCGCACCTTCAGGCTGGGCCGCATCTCCAGCTCAGAGCCCACACTGCTGGCTGGTGACTTCCGGAAAAGGGGACTTTCAGGCCCGCCCCTGCCCTGGGGAGGCTGATGGTGATTTAGATGTGGCAGTCCTGCCAGGGCACTTTGCTGGCACATGAATAGCTTGATGTTAGAGAGGATGTCAGTGGAAGCCTGAGCTTAGCACCCAAGCATCCTCTAAATTGCCCCTGCAAATGCGTTTAATGCGTACTCTCCACCCACAGTGGCCCCAGACAGGCAGTTCCCTCGGAATCTCAGGACAGCCACAGACTGAAGATAAATACCAAGGTTCTTTTCTATTCCATCATTCTGTTTTTCAGAAAAGAGGTCGTGAAGTTTTCCTTTATCTTTTTTTTTTAAAAATGGGGAAAAAATAGTGTCCCACTTGCTGCCATTTTTGACAAGTTATTCTAGCCTATGTTTTGAGTTCAGAACTGTCTGGGCAGGGCATCAACTTTGCCACAGAGCTGTTCCAGAACCATTCCAAGTAATACCGGCTGATCCCATCTGCCCCAGTGGACCTCCTCCCCTGCTTGTGGGTGCCTGAGAATGATTCTGGAATGGTTCTGTTCTTGGGTCTGTGAAAGCTTATCTAGCAGAGGAGCAAACACCCAGAACAATGTTTATAAAGCACATGTACTCGCTCTGTTTGGAGACTTGCCCGGCCGTTCCAGTTGAAAACAGTAAAAATAAACTGAGTTGCCAAGCAAAAATATAATGCACAATTTAATTCTGTGTTTCCATGCAGTATAGCGTTAAGCATTTTTTTACTTGAAATAACCAAAGAACTCCTCCTTGATGAGACAGTTCACTTTCCTGAATTAGTATTTCTTCACAATATCAACTGAAAGAATTGACTTCATAGTAAAGTATTGCACTTGCTTTTTTTTCCTGAAATGATTCTGCCTGCATGTATGTGTTGTGTTTTAGAGTTCCCTCCTTTCTCCCCACCCCAAAGGACTTTTCTTCCCAATGGTTTATGTCTTCAACACGCTGTTTACTCTATCAGATGGTTTTTCATTAGTGAATTTAGACCTCTTTGAGAAAGCTTGTATATAAAAAGTTAACAGATATATTTTATGGAAGAACCCATCTTATTTTCAAATATATTTAACTGCTGTTCTATTTTATTAGAGGAAGGTTGTAAATATTTTCTAGGAGTTCTATTGTAAAGAAAAGTATTTTTGAAAAAAATTAATGTAATAAAAACGAAAACCTTTTTAAATAGTGGTTGTGATTGCTTCCTGTTCTGGCTTCATTGTGTTCTATTTGCAGGAAATGACTTGCATGCCTTCCCATTTTAGGATGTAATTTATTCCCGTTTGCACTATTTTAAGTTGACATCATAATATCTAATGTGCTTCACTGTATTTTCCCCGGAATGCAGGTTCCTTCGGTCCATATCAAAAGCACTATGTATAGCATATTCACAACTTTTTCTTTTGTAACGTGTGTATTTTTAATAAGGATTTTATGTAACATTTTGGCAAAAAGAGGACAGTATTTTCTAGTGAATTTTATAACACATTTTGCTAAAAATGTTTCTTCCTAGGTCAGTTTTTGTTAAGGCCAACCAAAAGTCTTATTTTACCAGAGGTTTAAAAAAAAAGTTTGAAGCTTGAAAGCAAAGTTATATTTAAACATCATATGTAACAAATAAATAAAGATGTTTTATAGACTTGTCCTAAAAAGGTACGTTCCTTAAAAACAAAAACAGCTGGGGCATTCTAGATCAGTTTTCGCCCCGAGTGATAAGCATTTTTTTTAATTACCGCCATGTTTTTTTTTTTCCCCAGAAAGCTGGGAGAATAATACTTAAAAGGTTCTAGTCCTTAGCTTTCTCAAAAATTTATTAAAATTCTCATAGATAGGCATTCATCAAAAAAGAGATATGAAGTTCCTGTCGTGGCTCAGCAGAAACCAGTCCAACTAGTATCCATGAGGATGGGGGTTCAATCCCTGGCTTTGCTCAGTGGGCTGGGGATCTGGTGTTGGTGTAAGCTGTGGTAGATCACAGATGTGGCTCAGATCTCGCGTTGCTGTGGCTCTGGTGTAGGCCCGTGACTACAGCTCCGATTCAACCCCTAGCATGGGAACTTCCATATGCTGCCAAGTGCAGCTCTTAAAAAGCAAAAAATAAATAATAGAAATTGATTGTTAAAAAAAAAAAAAGAGGGAGAGATGTAATCAAGCCAAGACTGTCATATTTATTTGTGAAAGCCTGATTAAATATTGCATCAGCTGCTCTGAAAATAAAATGTTATCTTTTTGAGTTTCGTTTGGTTTAAACATTCCTTCTTTCTAGCCACTTTTGAAAGGACTTCTCAATGCTAATTTGCTGTTAGTGGGTTTCTGTAGACCAGTTTAGAAGTCTGCAGATCACATTTAATGCTCACTAAAGTCCCCCTACCCTACCCTGGGGGCAGGAGAGAACATTTCTGCTTCTCAAGCAGCAAATGAGCCACTTGCAGGGTTGATGATCTCTCAATCTTTGCACTCTCGCTGCAGCTCAGCATCACAGACTGGTACCTCACGGTGAATCCCCCACAAAATCCAGTCCACCCTGGTTTATAGGTATTGCTAACCCGAATTCCCAGATTCTTAAAAATGTGTTTAGGAGTTCCCATCGTGGTCCAGCAGAAGATTGTGGTTTGGATCCCTGGCCTCTCAGTGGCTTAAGGATCCAGCATTGCCGCTAGCTGTGGTGTAGTTCTGATTAGACCCCTAGCCTGGGAACCCCCATATGCCTCGGGTGTGGCCCTAAAAGGACCCAAAAAGAAAGGGTTTACTTTTTAGTGGTCAACAGCAAATTTCAGGAGAAACCAGAAATTCTGGATTTCATACTGAATTTAAGTGGCACATAGTCCTGTACCAAATAAAATAGCTACTCCTCGGCAAACACTGCATTTAGCTGCCATTGGGAATTTACATTTCCAGGGGCTCATGTGCCCAACCTGAAGGCTTTTTCCTACTGTTCGATTCTTTTACTCAGTACTGACGTGCCAGGCACGGTTACACACTGTATTAAACCCGGGGGAGCTGAGTGGATAAAGATGACTGTGACGTCATTCCTTCCTACCAAGGAACTTGATATTTAGAGAAGACAAACAGGGCCCTGGGACTGATCCAGTTCCACCACTGGAAGCAAAGCAAAGAATAAAGCAAAGGTTCGGAATAAAGCAAAGGTTATGTTTTATTACTATTCTGAACCGCCTCACTCACGTGTTCACAGCAATTTACAATAGGTGCTCAGCAACTATTTGTTAAAGTAACTAATCATCTCTCTAACGATCCAGGTATGTGAGTATAAATAAACCCTCTTTTTTGTTTACCTAATGTCAATTGAATTCCACAGGCTCCTCATCTAATTTCCACAGCCATAGTCAGCCAGCTGTGGGATGAAGATGAGTTTTAATGTTAACATAAGCAAAACGTAATTAGGAAGGCGTGTTAAGAAACTGGAAAATACATTCGTAAGGAAACTACAGTGGTCTCGGGATGCCCCTGTATAAAAAAGCCAAAGGGTTATTTCCTTACAAGAGAATTTTTTGAAAAGGGCTGTCCTCCCCCACGTGTTTAACGTTTCTGTTTGAGCTGGAAAGGCCAAGTGTACATGCCTGCTTTACATTCCACACACATTCCTTACGTATAATACAGATCTTGCTCTTTGCTCAGCTCATTACTTCCTCTGCTTGTGTAATTTTATTTTTGGCAGTCTTGCCATCTCTTTTTTTTCAACCACTTTATTAATATGGGACTGACACATAAAAAGCTATACATATTTACTGTATACAACTTGATGAGTTTGGAGACAAGTGTGTAACCATGAAACCATCATAACAAGGAGAAAAGGCCTCTTTTACCACAGAGCGACTGGTGCAATCAAAAGATATTCAACTGGGAGTTCCCGTCATGGCGCAGCAGAAACAAGTCAGACTAGGAACCATGAGGTTGCAGGTTTGATCCCTGGCCTTGCTCAGTGGGTTAAGGATCCGGCATTGCCGTGAGCTGTGGTGTAGGTCGCAGACGTGGCTTGGATCCCACATTGCTGTGGCTGTGGCGTAGGCTGGCAGCTGTGGCTCCGATTAGACGCCTAGCCTGGAAACCTCCACATGCCATGGGTGCGGCCCTAAAATGACAAAAGACAAAAAAAAAAAAAAAAAGATATTTAACTTAGAAACAGTTGATGCACACACTTCTATTTTTTCTGGATATAGAGCAAGATGGACTTGCATCAGCTCTCTGGAATCATTTGATCTTCTGCTCATTTACATTGGATCAGGTTTGAAACTTTAGGTCCTACGGAAGAGACCCATAATGGACTGGCCAGGCTTCAAAACACTTGCCATGCTGGAGTTCCCGTCGTGGCGCAGTGGTTAACGAATCCGACTAGGAACCATGAGGTTGCGGGTTCGATCCCTGACCTTGCTCAGCGGGTTAACGATCCGGCATTGCCGTGAGCTGTGGTGTAGGTTGCAGATGCGGCTCGGATCCTGCGTTGCTATGGCTGCGGCACAGGCCAGTAGCTACAGCTCCGATTAGACCCCTAGCCTGGGAACCTCCACATGCCGCGGGTGCGGCCATAAAATGACAAA
>PVHT021183524.1:0-44090 GCA_004024745.2 Catagonus wagneri
TAAAAAAAAAAAAAAAAAGAACTCATTTTCTTGCAGGAGGTGGGAAAGTGGGGAACTCTAGTCCTCACACCCAAAAGAATTAAGAGACTGGAGCATATCAGACTCAGCACCAGGGGTGCTGCAGGGGTGGAAAGGGCACTGAACTAGGGCTTTTTTTTCCTTCTTTTTAGGGCCAAACCCTCAGCATATGGAGGTTCCCAGGCTAGGGGTCTAATCCGAGCTACAGGTGCTGGCCTACGCCACAGCCACAGGAACGTGGGATCTGAGCCAAGTCTGCGACCTACACCACAGCTCATGACAACGCCGTATCCTTAACCCACTGAGTGAGGCCAGGGATGGAACCTGTGTCCTCATGGATACTGGATTTATTTCTGCTGAGCCACGATGGTAACTCCTGAACTAGGACTTTTGATGACAGTCATTGGTTCGGCTGTAACTAACTCATTGTAATGACTCTGAATGAGTCATTTCTTCTCTGGGCTCTGGTTTCCTCATCTTTTAAATTAGGATAAAATGTATGTATTCCTGTGAGGATCAGATTAGGTAACATAGGTTAAAAATTGTTCTCAAGCTGTAATGTCACCATCAGCTGCAGAACCGTCACCCAGCCGAGGGTACTCAAGGTGGCAGAGGCAGGCTGAGGAGCCCTCGCAGAAGCTGCAATGGAGTTGCAGAGCTATGGGGAAACTACACTGGCTAAGAGAGACCAGCCAATTACGAATGTCACAATTGAAAGAAGGAAACTGGAAGTTCCATCCTGGCTCAGTGGTTATCGAATCCAACTAGGAACCATGAGGTTGCGCGTTCGATCCCAGGCCTTGCTCAGCGGGTTAAGGATCCGGCGTCGCCTGAGCTGTGTTGCAGGTTGCAGACGCGGTTCGGATCCCGCGTTGCTGTGGCTGTGGCGAAGGCCGGCGGCTACAGCTCTGATTAGACCCCTAGCTTGGGAACCTCCATGTGCCGCGGGTGCGCCCCTAGAAAAGGCAAAAAGACCAAAAAAAAAAATTAACTCAAAGACCAAGCTGCAGTACATCTAATGCTTGTCTCCCACTCCCCTGCTTGGCGCCTCCTTACTTTGGAGCAAACTCCCGCTGTCAGTTTGGCTTTCTGTGGGCCACGGGTACACAAGCGCTTCGCTCCGTCAAAACAGGAAAATAAACCATTAATCCACTACTCAGAGATAACTGTCGTCGATATATTACTTATACATTTTTTTCCAAGCATGTATTTGTTATGTTTGCCTCCAACAAAACAGGAACCGTAAAGGACAAACACGACTTGAAGAGGAAAACGCTGGCGGAATTCCGTCTCTCCCTAGGTGGGGGCTGAAGCTTTAAGAAGACCGGGTACCGACCGCACTGCGACCGGAAGGCAGCTGGCTATATTCACAATCCCACTCTCGTGAGCGTAGGATCACGTCTCTATGGTTGTTCCTGTGCCGGAACACAAGGATACACTCTTTCCTTTTGCGGAACTCCATGGTCAGAGGACGGCCCTGTGACCCCGGAAGCGATCCCGGGAAGCTGGGGCAGCAAGATGGCGGCGCGAGCGGTGTTTGGGTCCCTTGGCCGGCGTCTCTGGCAGGTACGGGGCGCGCCGAGAGTATTAGGCGGGCTAACGGGGATAGTTGCCCCTACGTATAGTAGTCACCTGTCGTTCTGCCCATCTGGAGCCTTCCGCTATATTCACTCCATATCTCAGTCCGTTGTTTGCAGGAAAGGATTGAGAAAAGGGCTGATGGTTTCCTCGAGTTTCCTTCATGGGATAAAACATAATGAGTCAGGGCAACAAGAACAGTCAGAATGTCAAAGCTGGAAAGAATATAGAACAGCGAAAGTTCCAGACCCGGCCTTTCACATTTGCGAAATAAACTGAGGTTCTGAAAGGGCAGGAAGTTTCATCTCGCTATAATTAGGTGGCATGAGATCTTAGAAGCTTCCCGCGGAGCCAGACTGAGATACCTTGCTGATATCCGGGTTTCTGAGACTCAGGTGAGAGTAGCTGAAGTCAGAGGAGTGGGTTAGATAACCTCTGTGCGGTTCTTTGGAGAAATAAAAACGTAAGCATCGGTTCTCAAGTTATTTAGCCTCAGCACCCCTTTACACTCTAAAAATGGTTGGGGACTCCAAGAGCTTTTGTTTTTGTGGGTTTTAGCTGTGGGTGTTTAGCTTACTAGAAACTACAACCAAGACTCTTTAAAGGGCTTTTTCATTTGAAAGTAGCACTGGGAGTTCTCGTTGTGGCACAGCAGTATGGAACCCGACTAGCATCCATGAGGACGCGGGTTGGATCCCTGGCCTCGCTCAGTGGGTTAAGGATTCGGCGTTGCCGTGAGCTGCTTTGCCGTGGCTGTGGTGTAGGCCAGCAGCTGCAGCTCCCATTCGACCCCTAGCCTGGGTACTTCCATATGCTGCATCTGCGGCCCTGAAAAGAAAATAAAAATATTAAAATAACACTAATAAACTCATTACATGTTAACATAATTAATCTTTGTATGGGATACAACCAGATTTTCCAAAACAAATTTAGTGAGATGAGGTGTTTTTGCACATCTCTTTGATTTTGGCTTAATAGAAGGCAGCTAGGGTCTCATAATGTTTCTGCAATCTGTTGCTATATCATGGCGTCTGGAAAACTTCATTGCACACTGCGAAGAGAATATAGTGGGAAAGTTGCAAAGAACATCTTACTGTTATTATGGAAGTAAGTTTAATCGCATCTCTGAAACGCTTGGCCCAGCACAGTAGGTTAAGGATCCAGCATTGCCACAGCAGTGGTGTAAGTCACAGCTGCAGCTTGGATTTGACCTCTGGCCTAGGAACTCCATATTTCACAGGGCGGCCAAAAAAGGAAAAGAAAAAAAAAAAGCTAATTTGACATTTTAGTTACTCCAATATCTGAAATAATAAGATAGCCTGTTATTTGAACCATATTGCCTGTTTTGGTTTTTAATGGAAGCTATGAATGTTTTGGGGGTTGACTTTAATTCTAATACACATCCCCCTTTTTTTAAGGGTTCAAGAAATTTTTCGGTAAGCAGTTCTAAGAGCAGCACAGCCAAAAATGGTGGTTTTCTTCTGTAAGTATATAATTGGATGTGTGTGAAATTGAATAAGAAAACGGACTCTTACGCTGTTTCACTTAGGTTTCTCTTTGTTTCCACACATAGCAGCACCAATATGAAGTGGGTACAGTTTTCAAACCTACACATTGATGTTCCCAAGGATTTGGCCAAGCCTGAGGTAGGTACTCCCTATTTCTTGACACGAGAAGCTATATAAGCAGTGAATTTGCCTCATTATTCTGTTTGGGGCTGTTTTCTAAACACTTGATGAATAAAAAAATGTTCTGGAATACTGGTGCACGGGGCACCTGAGGAGAGGACTCTGATGTCCCTGAGTGCGCCCAGTCTCTGTCAGGCTCTCAAGGTAAGTGTCAAGTAAACTACTTACCCCAATTAACTGTGGGAGTGAGCGGCCTTTTATTTTTAGCTCAGCATAGTGTGGACAGTTGTCATAAGTAATGATGCCAGATGTTCGGTTATTATGTTACAGAAACATTTTTTTCTTGTAGCCTTCCAGTCTTTGTTTTCATTTTAAGACGCAGAGCCTGGGCCTGGACAGTGCTTTATTGTTCAGGGAGAAAGAGTGTTACCACAGGTTGGGAAAATGCAGGAGCAGCTGTGTAACCTTGTTTCCTTTAAGTGAAAGCCATGATTCCATCCGCCCAGCTTTCGTGTTATTCGTAGTTTAAAAAAATCCTTACAAGTTCTAAGCTTCCTGTTCCACCCTTCAAAAGTAATTCCCTTTCATAGTTTTGTACAAATCCTTCTAGACCTTTGTCTAGATATGTCTGTGCACACACATACCAGAGTGGAATTCTGTTACACCTAAAGGGCTGCTGGTTCGGTGTTTGCACTTTGTAGATACTGGGCATGTTCCTGTGTTAGCGTATATAAATCCCAGGTCTCCAGCTCAGATGCCTGCATGGGCCAGCCCTGGAGGGGAAGGTGACAGGGTGGGCACAGTGGCAGGCTCGCCCCTTATAAGCAAGACAGCTGCTACACTAGCCATTTGTTGACATGTGGGAAATCAGACAATAATGTCAGATTGTCCGAATTTTCCAAACTAAATGATATTCAGATTTTTTTTTTTTTTTTTTGCTTTTTGGGGCCACACCCGTGGCATATGGAGGTTCCAGGCTAGGGGTCTAATCGGAGCTACAGCAGCTGCTGGCCTACGCCACAGCCACGGGAACGCCAGATCCAAGCCGAGTTTGTGACCTATACCACAGCTCACGGCAACGCTGGATCCTTAACCCACTGAGCAAGGCCAGGGATCGAACCTGCAACCTAATGGTTCCTTTCGTATTCATTTCCTCTGCCCCACTATGAGAACTCTGAAATTCAGATTTTTTTTAATGCAAAGTCTTCTGATTTTTAATATTTGTAACAAATTCAGAATTCTTTAAAACCCTGTAGAAACCAACCAGGTCACTCTTTGGGCCATATTCCCTCTCCCTTGTCCCTCAACAGATAGAATATCAGGATATTCCATCTGTTTGGGGAGCTTGGGAATGAATGTCTAGCTTCCTAGTTAGTAAGTAGATCTCCTTTCAGGGACAAAGTAATTAACCCTGAATCATTGGATTAGTAATATAAATTACTGGTTTGATGGATGAATGAAGCGAAGGTAATTCACCTCTTGGAAGAAAGTCAGAAATGTCAAACCCATTATTTCTAAGATCTTTACGTTATAGGGTGGAAGAAGTAGAAGATGTTTACAGTCAGTGTCATAACATTTTAACGAGAAGTGAGTAATTTTATTAGGGCAGGCAAAATAAACATGAACAAAATCTAATGAGAAGAATATGAATATCAATGGCTTGCCTTTGTTTAACAGCGTTTCATAGTTTATAAGCACTTACACCCCTGCCTTCTCACTTGTTCCTGACAGAAGCATCTTGAGCTGTAGCGCAGGCACTGTCCGGCTACGTGTGAGGAAGCTGAGGTGAGGCGGCTTGCCCGCTGGCGTTCAGCCCAAAGTGGCCGAGCTTGATTCTCAGTCCAGGTCTTCTGACCAGGCTGCTTTCATTCACTGACCCCAGAATCCTTTCCCATGGTGTGTTTGGGGCTTGATAAGTAGTAAGCTAGAAGGTTCCATTGGTGATTTTTGTAGGTTGCTTGAAAATCTTTTTGATTCAAGCTGTGTTTTAGTCCAGTTTTCCAGTTATAAATATTGGAGGAACCGTGACTGAAGCTTTTCTTTTTGATTTTTGAAATTGTAGATAACCATTTCTGAGGAACCAGACGCGTTATATAAGCGCCTGTCAGTTTTAGTAAAAGGCCATGATAAGGCTGTTTTGGACAGTTACGAATACTTTGCCGTGCTCGCTGCTGAAGAACTTGGCATCTCTATTAAGGTGTAAGTATGGTCTTTCTTCATCTGACCGTAACGCAGCCAGTCAGGGAGGTGGTACCAGTCCCGGCTAGGCCTGAACGGTCACGGAGAGCAAACCCTCGTGACGGGAGCGTTTGGGTTTGTTATGTTTCCCGAAGCGCGATCATCCCTTCTTGTCTACCAGCATTTTTAAGTGCTAGGATGCGTGAGCTAGGACAGGGAAGGAATCCTTTCCCTAGAAATTGCGGAGACATGAGGAGGCCCAGGGGCCGGAGGCAGTCCTTTTGGGCCTGTTGGAATTGATGGTCTTTGCTATTACAGCCGTTGTCAAAGCCACCTTAAGAAACACCACTCACCTAGAACTTTTGTGCATGAGCAAGGCGAGCTCCATGGGGCCTTGACGTCACTGCTAGGTCCAGTAGGCTACCGCTCCTTCTGCTGTTGAACAGGGCCCCTTTGGGGCTTCGCCACTCTTGCCTTCTAGCAAAGCTGAAGGAACCCACACATTGCCTTTACCAGACTGTAGTTGTGTGATTATCATACGTGGCAGAGCATCACATTACGACTGTGTCGACACACAGTGCTGCTCCTCACAGTTCATGTATTTGGTCAGTGTGGGACATCGAGGGTGTGAAAACCGGCAGCGTGCATGCCTGCGTGTGTGCGTGTGTGTGTACGAACGTGTGTATGTGCACTTGCATGCCAAGGCTTGTTTTTGGATCTGTGGCAGATGTTCCTGTTGCTGTCTGCAGGTTTATTTGGGCCTGAGCTTCATGACAGGATTGTTAGGGATGAGAGTCTTGACAAATGGAAGTCGTTAATGGTAATTAATGCCTGTAATTGAGTGTGAGCCTGACCTACAAAATCGTGGAATCATGCTTTGATATCAGTGACTCAGGTTTGAACATCACTTAGCTTAAGTATGTTGCTTTGCCCATTAATTTTCCAGACATGAGCCTCCAAGGAAGATAGAGCGATTTACTCTCCTCAAGTCAGTGCATATTTTCAAGAAACACAGAGTTCAGTATGAAATGAGAACGCTTTATAGATGTTTAGAGGTGAGTTTGTTTCAGGCGTTTTTTAAATGCCCTGAATGTCATACTAGCACTGGCATCATAACGTGCTGTTAACCCTGACTGAGTGGACTTCCTTCCAGTCGGCCCACGCCTGGTAGTCGTAGAAAAGGTCAGTGTCTGTTTGTTACAGAAGCAGCATGATAGGAAAATCAAGCTCAAGTAAAGCCATCCTTCAGAGCGGTTCATACTTTAACTCAGTAATACAGATTAGGGTGACTGATTTTTATACACTTAAGCTAATTTTGCTTATGTTTCAAAAATTCTAAGCTAAGTTTTCATTCAGCTCTAATAATTCTTTTCTCTGCTCACTGTATTTTCCATGCCCATGATGGGTGCATTAAAGTTTTTATTCATCGGTTATCATTCATTTGTGCAGCTGCCCAGGTCAGCGCAGCCTTGTGGTTAAGGAAAACATGGGCTCTGGAGTCAGACGGCCAAGTCCAAATACTGGTGTTTCCTGCTGTGTGACTTGTGCCCCAGCTCCTTCCCCAGATATTGGAAATGATAACAGTCTTTGTCTCATTCGGCTAGTGTGAGGATTAAATGAGATATTTATCTAAAGCGCTTAAATGCTTGGTCGCATAGTAGATGACTGTGAAGTGCTAACACTGGCAAATGCTCAAACATGGGATTGTGCATCTTTTATATGAGAAGGATGTTTTAGGCGTTAAGAATAGAAATACAATGAAGACATTATACTACCCTTAAAAGAAAAATCAAAAGTGTTATCCACCTTGCCATGGAACACACAGAATCTCTGACTGACTCTGTCTTACAATTTTCCCTTTTTCTTTTGTTTTGAGGTGTTTTATGAAACTCTACTTTAAGTATACTGTTTTGATACTGTGCTTGCCAGCTGGTTCCGTGAAGCCCTGGCTTTAAGGCGTTTGCGAGGAAGGGGCATGGGCTGTGCTCCCCTCAACTAGTTCAGACAGAGGGTCTGCACTTTTTTCCTTTCAAATTGAGGTTCTGATCGATTTCATAGAAGAAAAGATTCTATTACAAAAAAAAAAAAACCCTTAACATTTCTACTTTAACAGTATAGTATGAATCGATTTCATCTTTGAAATTTTAGTTAGAACATCTCACTGGAAGTACAGCAGATGTGTACTTGGAATATATTCAGCGGAACTTACCTGAAGGAGTTGCCATGGAAGTCACAAAGGTATGGCTTGAGTTCCCACCTCTATTGAAGGGAGATCTGTGTTGTTGTGTTGCTACACAGCTGCTTGAGTCTGGCCACTAGATGGCGGGAAGGACCTGGAGGCAGTTGCCTTGGTGGTTAGGGGCTCCGCCTCGCTTCCTCTCAGTGGTTGTCTAGATATGGGTTCCACATTAATTGGCGTTCCATGGAGATTGCTGAGGATCAAATAGATTATACGTGTGAGAGTGTCTCCCTGTCTCCGTTTCAAAGCCCTGCAGCAAGATGAGAGGATAGAAGAAAAAAGTCGAGGACTTGAGGGAACAGAATGAATAAATCCAGTTTGTGGCTGAAGAATTCATTTAAGCCCATCCACATTATAATTTTGTTTTTCTCTCTTTAGACAAAATTAGAACAGTTACCAGAACACATCAAGAAGCCAATCTGGGAAACAATACCAGAGAAAAAAGAAGAGAGCAAGTCCTAAAGTCTCAGCGCAACCACTTGGGCGGGGGCGTGAAGTGAGGGCGGGCCAGACGTGCGTGTCAAGGGCAGGGAGCCCCCAGTGGAGACAGTTTCGAGTCCACCTAACTTCTGAGGCCGCGTGCCCTGATCAGTAGAAGCAGGGGTTAGAACTTTTACGATACATTGGACTATTTTATCTATTCTTTTGTACATGTCACTGTTTCAGTTCTGATTTTTAGCAAATGTGAACAAACCTTTTGGACCACTCTGTACCAAGAGTCAAGTTCATATTTGTTATTCTGCTGTTGTTCAGTTATTAGTTTGTATTGATTGTGATTTGTATTGTCTCATTCATCTGAAAGTGTTTCAGGTATTCCTCACACATTTTCTTCTTTTGAAGTACCTGAAAGGCAGCTTCAGTTAACTT
Source organism: Catagonus wagneri (assembly GCA_004024745.2). Taxonomy (NCBI): domain Eukaryota; kingdom Metazoa; phylum Chordata; class Mammalia; order Artiodactyla; family Tayassuidae; genus Catagonus; species Catagonus wagneri. The sequence goes on from PVHT021183524.1 coordinate 8,509, forward strand.
AACCCTGAGCAGTTCAAATTTTTGATATTTACCTTAGTTCAGGCTGGCAAATGGTAGTTTGGGGGTGATGACTCCAAATTCTATCTCGTGTAAACATTACGTTCTTGAAAATGGGTATATTTTGTAGGAGAGCAAGCTCGTTTATGGCATGTCCTGAACTCTGCTGTGGCCCAGACCCTTACAGGGCTGTCGAGAAGGGTCACCAACGTGGAATTTGAACTCTCAGGAAATTACTGCCTGAGTCATTTCATTCATCCTGTAATTCATTTATTCAGCAAGCTTTTCTTATGTTAACTTTACACCCAGCACTCTAATAAATACCAAAAATTGAATAGAAATAATGGCTTTGGAAAATTGTTCAAGGCACAAATAAATACTTTTCCTTATTAAGTTCCACATTGATAAGGCCTCTTTCTTTTGGTGAACAGCACTGTTTTGTTTGGAGATGTCTATTAAAGAGTAGTTAAAGCTCTGAAAGAGGCATGACGACAGTGAGCTGAAACTGCTGGTGAATCAACCCCAAGGGAGTGATTCATTTCCTTTTTACAGCAGAATCGGGTCCATGTCTTTTGTGGTTTCCTTCACATCTTTGGCGTGGTTACGACTTCTCAGTTTTCCCCCCTTAACTCGGAATCCCTGTTCTCTTTTCCCAACCTGCTATCAGGTATGAGTGTTCTGAATGTACACTGCTTATGTATCAGACTTGCATTACTGTCATTAACATGAAAAGAATTACAGCCTTGTGTGCTGTGACTGCATTCTGTTCACAGCTCTGTTGATGACTGTCATTCACAAATGCCTAATGAGTACTTAGGCCCGGTTTAAGCTTCAGGATTAAGAACTAGTCCCGGGAGTTCCCCATAGTATCCATGAGGATGCGGCATTACCATGAGCTGTGGTGTAGGTTGCAGATGCGGCTCAGATCTGGCATTGCTGTGAGCTGTGATGTGGGCCAGCAGCTACAGCTCCAATTGGATCCCTACAATATTAATCATTTGTGATAATAGGATGACTTAGGCACACGTACCTCCAGTGGCTCTTCATGAGAGCTCTTTTAAAGGTGTCTATGAGTTCCTAGGTGACTTGGCAGTTAAGGATCCAGTATTGTGATTGCTGTGGCTCAGGTCAGTGCTGTGCCTCAGAGCCTGACTGGGTAATTTTACATACCCTGGGCATGGCCAAAAAAATTTCCAAAAAAGGTGTCCATCCATTTCTAGCTATCTTCAGACTGAAGTAGCCTATAAACCAGGTTATTTAGGACCTCAAATTATACATTAAAATCTTGTTTTAAGATTATATATACAGGAGTTCAGCATCATGAAACAGCAGAAACGAATCCGACTAGGAACCATGAGATTGTGGGTTTGATCCCTGTCCTCACTCAGTTAAGGATCCGGCGTTGCCGTGAGCTGTGGTGTAGGCTGCAGACGCGGCTCAGATCTGGCATTGCTGTTGCTCTGGCATAGGTTGGCAGCTGTAGCTCTGATTAGACCCCTAGCCTGGGAATCTCCATATGCCGCGGGTGCGGCTCTAGATAAAGGCAAAAAGACAAAAAAAAAAAAAAAAGCCATCTCCATATGCCATGGGTGCAGCCCTAAAAAGACAAAGAAAAGATTATATATACAAATAAACTACACATTCAATAAAAATTAGTGATATTTCTTTGACATAAGTATTTGATATATTTAAAGCCTACTTCTTGGTAGAAACTAGATAGGTTCTTTGTTTTGACAGACTGAGAAAGCTTGTGGGTTTTTTAAAAATTGGGCCTTCTGAGTGAACACATACTCTGAAAATTAGAATTAATACCCAAGTCTCACTTCCCTTTTTTTCTTTTTTTTTTTTTTAATATCATGGCTGCATCCACAGCATGTGGAAGTTCCCAGGCCAGGGACTGAACGTGGACAACCACTGCAGCCTATTCTGCAGCCACGACAGACCGGGACCCTTTAACCCACTGTGCCACAGCGGGAACTCCCCAGTCTCACTTTGTGTTCACAGTGGGGATTGGAGGTGGGAGAGAAAAGTGGACCTGATGTCAGGAGAACCAGAGGGCAGGTAGGAAATGAGATGGTTTTTTTTAATTGAGGTGAAGCCCAGAGTTCATTGTTATTTTTCTCTGATCTGAAGTATATTTTCTTTCCATATTAAGTTAAATAGTATAAGTCTGTTTTAAATTATTGGTAGACCCCTACAGATTAAACTCTTTCAGTGTCTGATTTCAATGCTTTCAAAGAAAATCATTAGTCTGTTTTCTTTTTTTTTCTTTTTTTTTTTGACTGCAGCCACAACATGTGGAAGTTCTGGGGCCAGGAGTCAAACCTACGCCACAGCTGTAACCAATCACAGCAGTGACACCACCAGATCCTTGACCCGCTGAGCCACCAGGGAACTACCTATTTTCTTAACATGTCTATTTGTCACCTACCATTCTTCCTTTCTAACATTATATTATTAAGTTAGCTTTACAACAACATCCATAAGTAGCCAAGTAGAGAAAATATGGACTTTGGAGTCAAATAGGCCTGAGTCAGATAAGAGTACAGACCCACTAGCTGCTGTAAACATAGGCAAGATGTTTAACCCTAACAGAGCCTCAGTTTACTCATCAGTAAAATGTAGGAAATAATACCTAAGAAGGTTGTAGTATTAAATTAGGTAACTTATGGAGTTCTCGTCATGGCTCAACTGTAATGAACCTGACTAGGAACTGTGAGGACGCGGATTTGATCCCTGACCTGTTCAGTGGGTTAAAGGATCCGGCATTGCTGTGAGCTGCGGTATAGGTCACAGACATGGCTTGGATCCCACATTGCTGTGGCTGTGGTGTAAGCTGATGGCTACAACTTCGATTCTACCCCTAGCCTGGGAACTTGTATATGCTGCGGGCGCAGCCCTAAAAAGATAAATAAATAAGGTAACTTATAAAGCACCTCACACAATAGACATTCAGTAAATACAAGCTATTACCAGATGGCAGTACAAATTTGATGATACTCCAGGATGTTTGTGTGCCGCACTGTTTAAAAACCAGCTAGGGGAGTTCCCATCGTGGCGCAGTGGAAAAGAATCCAACTAGGAACCATGAGGTTGTGGGTTCTATCCCTGGCCTCACTCAGTGGGTTAAGGATCTGGCGTTGCCATGCGCTGTGTTGTAGGTCTCAGACTCGGCTCGGATCCTGCGTTGCTGTAGCTGTGGTGCAGACCGGCAGCTGTAGCTCTGATTGGAGCCTGAGCCTGGGAGCCTTCATATGCCTTAAGTATGGCCCTAAAAAGAAAAAAAAAAAGCTAGCTGGAGAGTTCCCTGGTTGCTCATTGGGTTAAGGATCCGGTGTTGTCACTGCTGTGCCTTGGGTCACTGCAGTGGCGAGGGTTTGGTCCCTGGCCCTGTAACTTCTGCAGGCCACAGGCTTGACCAAAAAAAAAAAAAGTTGGAAAAGACGTCAATATCTCCAAGGTGAGGATAATGCTTACCTTACAGCGGCTGCCATTTAATTAGATAAGAAAATATGAACCATGCTTCTTGTAATAACCACCATGTATTATGCCTTCACATAGACAGTCATTTACAGACGTGATCTTAATCTTTATAACAACCCAATAGAGTAGTTACTATTATTATGCCTATTTTATAGGAGAGAAAACCAAATATGACCTGCCCACTTGATTGCCTTTTCAGTTTGCAGATGCAACTGAGATGAAAAGGTGAAGCTGACTTGTCTGAGTTGAGGTTAGTGATGGCAGAGACAGCTTTTGAACCTAATTTTTTTTTTTTTTTGGTCTTTTTGTCTTTATAGGGCCGCACTCGCGGCATATGGAGGTTCCCAGGGGAGCTGCAGCTGCCGGCCTACGCCACAGCCACAGCAACGCCAGATCCAAGCTGCGTCCGTGACCTACACCACAGCTCACAGCAACGCTGGATCCTTAACCCACTGAGCAAGGCCAGGGATCAAACCCGCAACCTCATGGTTCCTCATCAGATTCGTTTCCACTGCGCCACGACGGATACTTCTGAACCTAATTTTTAAAGGCTGAGTTGTACGCAGATGCCCACATATTAAGTGCAGACCATTCAAACCTAAAGCCTAGATTTGTTTGGCCTTACACATTAGCAAAGTATGCTATTATTTCCCCTAAAGCTTATAATTAAGGAGATTGATTGGCAGGAAATAATCTAAGGAACAAAAAATGTAAATATGGGAGTTCCCATCACGGCTCAGTGGAAATGAATCTGACTAGCATCCGTGAGAATGCAGGTTCAATCCCTGGCCTTGCTCAGTGGGTTAGGATGCTGCATTGCCGTGGCCGTGGCGTAGGCTGGCAGCTACAGCTCGGATTCAGCCTCTAGCCTGGGAACTTCCGTATGCTTCAGGTGCAGCCCTAAAATAAAAAAGACAAAAAAAAAAAAAAGATGTAAATATGTATGAACAAAGGCAAGAAGCTTAACCCACAGTGCAATCCCTGTGGTTTCAAGATTGACATTGGTCCTGACTAAGGCAGCAACAGGCGAGTTTAAGCTTCAGCAAGGGAAGGTCCTTTCAGGGGGTCACAAGAACACAGGTGTGGAGACAACAGTAGGGCTTAGGGCCAGGCCCACCTAGGGCTCTGCAGACCCTGGTTTATTGCTCGCAAGCATTTCCCCCTGGAGCCAGGCTTAGGGTTGAATGCCCACGATCCCCAGGGTTCTCCTTGCAAATCCCTGCTCAATTCCTAACCCTGCCCTCCTTAAATCCTTATTGTTGTTACTCACTTGAGCTATCATTCTCTCTGGAGCCCTAATCCTCTTTAAAACACTGTATTTATACCTCAACAGCTCAGCGGTGTTTAAGGGCAGGTCATGGGCAACTGACCCTCAGGAAAGCCCGCTGAGTTTTAGATTCCTCGGCCAGAGGCTAAACGAAGTTCTGTTTCATTCAGACAATCTTTTGAGCACAGGAACCATCCTTTAACCACTCCTCAGTGTTGCTTAAACATCAGTAAATGTGAGGAAGCGGCCAGGGGTGACACCACCTTCGCATGGAGCTGTTTGAAGTGCTGTTGGTACAGAGCCAAGGGGCTGACAGTGTGTGTTGTCTTCAGGTGTGATGAGATGCACGCATGAAAATCACTGGTGGCCTCTTCCAGTTCTAAAAATCCCGCTATCTTCACATCAACAAATATTTGCTAACCCAACCACTCTCAAAGAAGTCAAGAACAGTGGTCTTGGAGTTCCCTTTGTGGCTCAGTGGTTAACAAATCCGACTAAGGACCATGAGGTTGCAGGTTTGATCCCTGGCCTTGCTCAGTGGGTTAAGGGTCCGGCGTTGCCGTGAGCTGTGGTGTAGGTTGCAGACGCGGCTCAGATCCCATGTTGCTGTGGCTGTGGCGAAGGCCGGCGGCTACAGCTCCTGTTAGACCCCTAGCCTGGGAACCTCCATGTGCCGCGGATGCGGCTCTACATAAAAGGCAAAAAGGCAAAAAAAGAAAGAAAAAAAAAGAACAGTGGTCTTGTTGGAGTTCCCATCGTGGCACAGCAGAAACGAATCGGACTAGGACCCATGAGGTTGCAGGTTCGATCCCTGACCTCATTCAGCAGGTTGGGGGCCTGGTGTTGCCGTGAGCTGTGGTGTAGGTCGCAGACGCGGCTCGGATCCTGCGTTGCTGTGGCTGTGGTGTAGGCCAGCAACGATAATGCCAATTAGACCCCCAGCCTGGGAACCTCCATGTGCCACAGGTACAGCCCTGAAAAAAAAGAAAAAAGCAAACACAGTGGTCTTGTAAAATTAAGAAGAATGCACATGAATTCACCTCGGTGTATGAAGCACTTTGCTCCAGTTTACCTGTCTTATTTGTGTGTGGCCAAGAACTCTCTGTGCCGAGCAGAGTTCTAGGCTTTGGAAATGCTGCCTGGTGTGTATGGTGAAGTCCCTCTCCTCCAGGATCTCAGACTCTAGTGGAGACAAAAACAATAAAGACCATTTCATATGCAGTTAAGCACTAGGAGGCAGAAGTTCTGTGGCACAGCAGGTTAAGGATTGGTGTTGTCTCTGCAGCAGCTCGGGTCACTGCTGTGGCTCAGAGTCAAGCCCTGGCCCTGGAACTTCCACGTGTCGTTAGTGTGGCCATTTAAAAAAAAAAAAGTAGGTCATTGGTGACCACTGTAAAGCCTTCCCCATGGAGTGACAGGGATGAGCATGCAATTGGAGTAAGTCGAGGAGAGAATAAGAAATGAAGAGGAGTTCCTGTCATGGCTCAGCGGAAACGAATTCAACTAGGAACCATGAGGTCGTGGGTTTGATCCCTGGCCTCGTTCAGTGGGTTAAGGATCCGGCGTTGCTGTGAGCTGTGGTGTAGGTCATAGACGCAGCTCAGATCTGGCATGACTATGACTCTGGCGTAGGCCGGCAGCAACAGCTCCAATTAGAACCCTAGGCTGGGAACCTCCATATGCCGCGGGTGCAGCTCTAAAAAGCAAAAAAAAAAGGGGGGGGCGATGCAGGGTAGGTTCGGTTATCTATTGCTACCTTTAAAAAGCCCGACGACATGTACTTTGCATGCAGCTCTTCGGTTTGTTCAGGGCTCTCAGGGAACAGTGGCTGCTCCATTTGGTATCAGCTGGGGAGGCTGGAAGGCTGGGGCCAGAGTCATCTGCAGGTTCACTGACTCCCTCACCCACACTTGAGGCTGACTCTCAGCTGGAAGCCCTGCATGTGCTCTGGGCTTCCCCACAACACGGCGGCTGCCTTCCAAGGACAAGCCCTGAGGGAGAGCCAGGCACAAACCCTATGGCCTTTGATGACCTGTCCTTGGAAATCATATAGTGTTACTTCGCTGAGTACCATAAAGTCCCATCGAGGTTGAAGAGAGGGAGAAGTAGATTCTTCCCCTAGATGTGCCAAACATGTGACCAGACCTGCTGCTGTGCCATTTTCAGAAAATAGCATCTTCAGGGGGAGCCAAAATTAGGACGGTAGCTGGAAGGGAGTAGTAACTAACTGTCAGGGCCCATGGATCCAGTAGGCACAGTGCACAATTTTAAAATTTATTTTTTAATTTCATTTCATTTTAGGGGACTGCGCCCATGGCACGTGGAGGTTCCCAGGCTAGGGATGAACCAGAGACACAGCAGTGACAACACCAAATCTTTACTAGGCCACCAGGGAACTCCTTTAATTTTTTTTTTTTTTAGGGCCACGCCTGTGGCATATGGAGGTTCCCAGGCCAGGGGTCTAATCAGAGCTGTACCTGCCGGCCTACGCCACAGCCACAGCAACGTGGGATCCTTAGCCCACTGAGCAAGGTCAGGGATCCAACCTCATGGATGCTAGTCACATTCATTAACCACTGAGCCAAGATGGGAACTCCTCCTTTAACTTCTTTTGAAATGTTTTCATTTCTTTCAAAATCAGAAGAAAGAGTTAATAAAATGTGGTCTGGACTGGGCTGAATTATATTCATCTTTATAGCAATGAGTGATAAAAACAGAATTTTCATATTGACTTATTTAATTATCAGTATTTATCTTCTGACCCCTGAAGGCAAAAGCCAGTTGGTCCAAAAAAGTCACAGTGGGATCCTGAATGTGGCGGTCAAGGAAGAATTTTTGTTGTTTTGTTTTGTTTTCATAAAGGTGCAATGAAAGTATGTTGGCAGCAGGAATGGTCCCTTAGAGAAGGGTAAAAGGAGGGTGCAGAACGGGGTGACCGTGCACACGAGGTGCTATGAGCAGACATCCGGAAGCCAAGTGGCGCAGGTGGAGAAGTGGGAAACGGACGCCCCTTCCCTGGCCAGGAAGAGGCAGGGGATCTGGGCACAGGTGTGTCTGTGGACGGGGCGTGGGGTGGTTGTCTGGTGCGTCCACCTCCCTGTGAGGTGAAGGAGGTGACAAGGTCCCCCGCTGAACGTGGGCGTGAGGGGAGGCCTGAGGACAGGAAGCGGGGTGGGACAGCGGGGAGTGACGTCAGCAGAGCAAGCGTGCGGTAGGGTCGTCTGCCATTATTTGAAGTGTGCACGGCCGGCGTGATTTCCTTTCTCCAGCCATGTTCAGCCTCTTGGGTGCACCTCTTAATGCTCCTCTTAGTATAACTGATTCAAAAACAAATTCGCCTGAACCTTTAATATAAAAGTAAGAGCCCTCGGAGGTGAATTAGGCCACGCTCCCAGATCCTTCTCAGGTGCTTATCCTTTTGGAGAAAAGTGGGAAGAGCCCTGCCAACAGGCCTTGGATGGAGGGCGTAGGAGGGAAATATTTGTACTTTAAACTGGGAAATGGAAATCTGCCAGGACGCCGGGGTGTGATCTGTGGTGGGGCTTCAGATAGCCGGCTGGGGACAGAGTCAGGGAGCGGGCAGCGCTGTTCACCCCGAGCGCCTCGCATCCTTGCTTCCGCCGCGTCGCACTAGGCCAAGCGGAGGGCGAGACCCAGAACACCTGCGATCCTGTTTCACAGGCCGGGAGTTGCCTTGCTCCCTCTGCGGACTTCAGAGTCTCCAGTACCTCCAAGATGGGCCTCCCTGGAGTCGCACGGTGCCCAACCAAGGGACAGGGAGTGACCCGGAGATGGGAGGGTCTCCGCCTGGCCTCCCACCTCGTCTTCACCCTCCCTCTCGCATGCCTGCCTCTCAGTTACCTGCCCTTCTCCTTCTTCAACCGGCAGCTTAGTTGAGCGGTTGTTGAGGCTGTGGGGAGGGGTGAGGCTGGTGGAGCTTAGCTCGGAGGTCAGAGCTTCCAGGAGAATCTTGTTATGATCTTAGGGGGCTTAGCCGGCCTGGTCCCGCCCCCTCGCCGCAGCCCCCTCCGCTGCCCATCCGGGTCAGCTGGCCGGGAGACGATGAGGGGCCTGGCTGAACGGAGGAAACGGAGGAAGAGCGCCCGAGCCTGAGGAAACCCTGTGGCAGAAGCAGGGACAGAGACCCTTGCTCCCTGCCGTGCGGGGGTGAGAGGGGCCCGCATGGGGCAGCAGCTCAGCTGGGAGGAGGCGGAGCGGGAGGAGAGCCGCGCGGCAGACGCGGCCGAGCTGCAGCGGTGGTACAAGAAGTTCCTGGAGGAGTGCCCCAGCGGCACGCTCTTCATGCACGAGTTCAAGCGCTTCTTCAAGGTCGCAGGCAACGAGGAGGCCACGCAGTATGTAGAGGGCATGTTCCGAGCCTTCGACAGGAACGGGGTAAGGCGCCCTGAAGGGCCGGACAGATGGCTCCGGTCTCGTCCCGGAGCGAAAGGAGCATCCTCGTGGGAGCTCGGCTCCCCAGTCCCCCCCGCCCTTCCTTCGCTCTTCTTTTCCCTCCATGCGCTCTTCACCTTTTCTGTCCCACTCTTTCCCCCAAACGCTTCTCTCCCCCCCACCCCCATCCTTCCTTCCTGCCTTCTCTTCCTCCTCTCCACCACCCCTCCGCCCTCATCTGACTCGCCCTCTTCCTGGGAGCTGAGACTCTGCAGAAAGGCACGTGTTGTCCAGTCCTCTCGGTGTATTTATGGACAGGGCTCCGCAGCCAGACCACCTGCCCCTCTCACTCTAAAGATAAGGGGCTCCAGAGCCGTTCTAAACCAGCCAAGCGGAGTTCCCGTCGTGGCTCAGTGGTTAACGAATCGGACTAGGAACCATGAGGTTGCGGGTTCAGTCCCTGGCCTTGCTCAGTGGATTGAGGATCCGGCGTTACTGTGAGCAGTGGTGTAGGTTCCAGACGCGGCTCGGATCCCGCGTTGCTGTGGCTGTGGCGAAGGCCGGCAGCTGTAGCTCCTGGTAGACCCCTAGCCTGGGAACCTTCATATGTAGCGAGCGCAGTCCTAGATAAGGCAAAAAGACAAAAGTAAATAAACCGGCCAAGCTATCCTGGCACAGCCCATGAGCGCCCCCTTGTTCGGGGGGGGGGGGTCCCTCGAATTGAGACAGGTCCGCTCTTCCCGCCGAGAACGCGGGCGGAGGCTCCGGCGTGGACTCGGAGGTTTCCCGGCTTATTGCCAAAGCCCTTTTCAATTCTTCAATCCACGGACGATTCCATGAACTTATCCACCCACAGGTTTTCTTCAAGTCCTTGGGTGGCACCAAGAGCTAAGAAAATATATGTTTTAAATGCACACCTGGGAACTGAATTTTAAAATGGAAACCCCTTCATTGTTTAAGGCCATCCAGTCCAGCACCTCCGCATTCTTTAAAACCATTAGGATTGCCTCAGATACCTATTTCAGTCCCCTGAAATGAGGAGGATGTGGGTTGGACCTAAATAATCTGGAGAAAGTGCGAATACCCCACTTCTTTGTAGGGGAGGGCTCCGCTTTCTAGACTGAGTCACTGAGAAGACTTCAGGGCCGCCTCTGCCCCGGGTCCCGGTCAGTGCACGTCTCCTCATCGCCTGTAGGGGGCGCGGGGCCGGAGTCAGCGTCATCCCGGCCACGGAAACCTGCCTGGGGATGATGAACCCTAATAAACTCCCTCTGGGGCTCAGAGTGAGCTTGAGGCTCCCCAAGGCTCCTTTCCACAGGCTCCCCAGTGTCAGCAGCCGCCCTGGGAGGGAGCGGGCAGACGTTGTTATTCCAAATTAAGTGATAAGGAAGCAAAAGGAGTTGCTTTGTCCAAGGTCTTGAGTCCCAGGCAAGTGGCCATGTCCAGAAGGCAGTTCATGGGGCTTTTTAAGAGAGAAAGTGACTTTTTAAAGTGTTGAATGTCATAAGAAAAGTCAATAAGTATATCAGGTCGTATATGGCAAGACTCCCTGTTAAAAATATATTAATATTCCTCATATTCATTTAAAATTCAATATAACAATTCAAGATCTATAAGGATTATTAAGCCCCTGGAAATAATACAGCTGTACCCTTATAACTTATCTCTTCTGATAAGTCAGCATATAATATTCACCAGTTGTTTTTAAAATAACTGTTAATTTTGATGGTTTTAAATTTACAGAAAAATTATAAGAATAGTATAAGTAAGTCCTATGTACAGTTTATTCAAATTCCCCAACTGCTTACATTTTGTCTCATTTGCTTTAGCATTCTCTCCATGTAATGCACTATATACGTGTGTGTATATACATACACACAGTGTAATATATACATTTATGTGTATATTATACATATAACTATACATATTTTTAGAGAAAAATTATAGATATCACACCCTTTTACCCCAAGTATTCTAGTGTGTATTTCCTAAGGCCAAGAGCATTCTCTTAACCTAATAAATGATTAAAATCAGGGAATTCAGTATTACTAAGGTCTGTTATCCAATCAACAATCTATATTCAAGTTTGGTCCATTGTCTGATGACATTCCTTATACCTTTTTTTTTTTTTTTTGGCTGTGCCCAAGGCATGCAAAAATTCCCAGACGAGGGACTGAACCTGTGCTACAGCGGTGACCCGAGCCACAGCAGTGACAATGCTGGATCCTTAACCAATAGGCCACCAGGAACGCCATTATAACCGGGGAGGGGGTGGGGGGGTGTAGGGTGGTGGTTAGGTTTCTGGTTTGTTTTTGTTTTGGCTTTTTAGGGCCGCACCCACCGCATATGGAGGTTCCCAGGCTAGGGGTTGAATTGGAGCTACAGCTGCCGGCCTGCACCACAGCCACAGCAACACCAGATCCAAGCAATGTCTGTGACCCACACCACAGCTTAGAGTAGTGCTGGATCCTTAACCCACTGAGCAAGGTTCCAGGGATCAAACCTGCAACCTCATGATTCGTTTCCGCTGTGCCATGACGGGAACTCAGGTTTTGTTTGCTTTTGATCACCCACTGCATTCACTTGTCCTGCCTCCTCCTGCGCCTTTAGTTTGGAACCTTTAATATCAGCATTTTAAAAACCGTGTTTGACATTTTTGAAGATTGCAGGCCATTTATTTGGGTTTTCCCCTGTTGCTTTGTGGTGAGATTCAAGTTACACTTCGGACAGAAATCCCCAGAAGGGATGCTGGGCCCTCCTCAGTGCATCGTGTCGGGGGCACGTGATGCTGGTCTGCCCCATTGGTGGGGGGGTCTCTCTTTGATCATTTGGTCGTATGGTGTCTGCCATTGTCAAGTGACTATTTTTTTTCCTTTGTAATTAATAAGCATCTTATGGAGATGCTTTGAGAAACTAAATTTCCTGTTGCTCATCAAATCATCTCCCGGGTTTGGCATCCACTGATCATTTTCTAACCATCCCTTCTCTATGTAGCACTTGGCCTCCTGTCATAAAGAAAAGCTCTGCTGCCAGCTGTTTTCAGTTCCCCTCTCAGGAACTGAGTCTTTTTTTGTTTTTTTCCCACTTGGTTTGTGTCTCCAAATTCCTACCTGACTCCACTTCTCACCGTGGCACAATCTTTATATCAGCCAGTCTCACTTAATAGACAATTGGTCTGAGATTTCTGGGGCAAATAAAATTAAAAGAGCCCTTTGATCCAGCTCAGGCATCAAATGTGGGGAGGTGGAGCAGGGTGTTGGTGGGAACCCCGGGGGCAGGAGCATCTGGTCTCTGCTGCCACTTTCCCTCCAGGTGGAGGTGGAAACGCTCCTCTCTGGTGCTCGCCTGTGACGACGCATTGACATGGAAGAAAAGGGAGGAGGAAGCTCAGATGTCACTGGGGATCCTTATATAACCAGTGGTGGGGCGGTCAGGGCTGGTTCACAGAGGCAGCCGATTCAGGGAGAAATGAGGCAGGTAATCCCACAGAGCAGATCACACGCCTGTCACTTCTGCTCTAACTCCGGAGTAGACAGGCACTTCCATCATCTTGGGCGCCTGTGGATGATGATAACTGACAAGGGCTGGCCTGCAGCGGATGAGATTAGCCCCAGCTGGAAGCTTTCCAGACCTGGTCCCAGGGCTTGACGTAAACTCACAGGGGAGATCGCTTATCAGGAGGGGGCTGCGCCACCATGCGCCTCGTGCAAAGCGAGGGGTCCTTGTGGAAACTGTGTCATGTTGAGACTGGATGTTGAGAGCAGAAGTTTCCAGAATGCTGTGGAGTCTAGCGATCTGGAGACTATGGGTTTTCTCAGTGGTTTTGGCTTTCTTGCCCCCTTTTTTTTTTTTCCTCCCCTTGGTGTTAGACACCAGGTTCATTTTTCAGACAGTGTTTAGATTCAGCATGGAGTAAGAACGTTCTCCTAATCTGATGAACCAGAGAAAGCGTGTAGCTTGAAAGGACCTGCTGCTTGCTGGGTGGGAATTTCTTGGGCAATTTAGTCAACCTCTGAGTCTGTTTTCTCATCTATAAAATGGGGATAATAGACATGCAGGAGATGATGTATTTTGCACACAGCCATTTTGCATACATTTTCCTACTCAGGTCTTATTTTAAAAGAAACACAAGGTCTATTTTTAGTAAGCTTAATAAATAATTACCAATGAAAATAGCCTTTTAAAGAACAAACAACCAATTACCACTTTGTACACTTTAAACTTACAGTGTTCCTTAAAAGGCTGTTTGGGGATGAGTTCTCACTGTGGCTCAGTAGGTTAAGAACCTGACTGCAGCAGCTTAGGCTCAGGGTCGCTGTGGAGGTGCAGGTTTGATCCCCAGCCTAGTGCAGTGGATTAAAGATCTAGTGTTGCTGCAGCTGTGGTTGGGATTCAGCCCCTGGCCAGGGAACTTCCATAAAACTGGGGAGGGGGGTACGAACGGACTGGAATCAAGGCAGGTAACTTTCTATGATCAAACAAAAAGCAAACTAGGGACCATTCATACAATGGCCCACCATTCAGCAATAATAAGAAAGGAACTGTTAATACATACAGTGACTAGGGTGAATTTCCAGGGCATTGTGCTGAGTGAAAAAAATACATACGACCTGATTCTATTTATATACCATTCGCAAAATGAAAACGACTATTGCCACAGAGAACAGAACAGTGGTTGCCGAGTGTTGATGGTTACTCAGGGCTACACATGTGATAAAATTTTGTCCTGCTAGCGGGGAGGGGAAATTCAGGGGCAGGGGATTAAGAGGTACAAACTATTACGTATAAAATATGCTACAAGGAGGGAGTTCCTGTTGTGGCTCAGCGGTAAACCGATTTGTTCCATGACGATGCGGGTTTGTTTGTTTGTTTGTGTCTTTTTAGGGCCGCACCTGCTGTATATGGAAGTTCCCAGGCTCGGCGTCCAGTCAGAGCCGCAGTTGCCAGCCTGCACCACAGCCACAGCAACGTGGGATCCAGGCCTTGTCTGTAACCTACACTGCAGCTCACGGCAATACCAGATCCTTAACCCACTGAGCGAGACCAGGGATTGAACCCTCATTCTCCTGGATACTAGTCAGGTTCGTTACTACTGAGCCACAACAGGAATTTCTGAAGGCATGGGAAATTTTAAAATAAAAATCCAGGAACTGAAACTGTAGCTGCAGTCTGACCTCAGTTAGGTAAATATACAGTGGGGAGTGTGAAGGGCCAGAGGAATTATATAAAGGACGTTGAGTAAGAGTCTGCAGGTGTTGAGGTAGGCTTGTTTTATTGCCTTGGTTTTGCCTCGGGCTTTTGCTATTTCCCTCATTTTCGGCCGTGGTCTCCTGTGACTCTCACCTGGGGCACTCAGGCATCCTGTGATCTGGGGCGGAGGCTGGCCCAGTAGGAGAGAGGCGCTCTGGGCTGGCGATGCCATTTCTGATTACAAGGTCATGTGGGGAGTTCCCCTCGTGGCACAATAGAAACAAATCCAACTAGAATCTATAAGGATGCAGGTTCGATCCCTGGCCTCTCTCAGTGGGTCAGGGATTTGGCGTTGCCATGGGCTGTGGTGTAGGTCGCAGACATGGCTTGGATCTGGGGTTGCTGTGGCTGTGGTGTAGGCCGGCAGCTGTAGCTCAGATTCGACCCCTAGCCTGGGAACTTCCATATGCTGCGGGTGCGGCGCTAGAAAGCATCAAAACAAAACAACGTCATGGGAATGACAGGCAGCCCTGGGGGAGCTGATGATTCCCATTTTTGATTTGGAGAAGCTGATGTCCCCACCCTAAAATACGTGAGGTCCAGGTTTCTAATCTCCTTTCAAAACTAGCTTAGTTTCTAGAGTTCCCTAGCGGCCTAGCTGTCAGGACTCAGTGTTGTCACTACTGTGGTTCGGGTCCCTGCTGTAGCTCAGGTTCGATCCCTGGCCTGGGAACTCTCACCTGCTGCCACACGGCCAAAAAAAAAAACTACATTAGTTTCAAATTCAGACTTAGGTCAATCATTTCTCCGTTGATTCATAAACATGAGACCCTGACTCCGGGCAGAAGTGTCACTGTGCTGGGCAAGGAAGAGACACAAAGCAATGGTAACCCCTCTCCTTTCTCTATACGGTGTAGCTAGAGAATGAGACTTAATTATGAAACAGCTGCAGATAGGTGCTGTGGACTTCAGAAGGGATCCCTGTGGCTGAAGTGGGGAGAGAAGGAAGGCTTCCTGGAGGAGGGGACCCTTGAGCTGAACCTTGAAGGACACGTGGGACTGGGTGATGCGGAGACCAGCAAGAGCACAGATGCAGAGGCACACAGAACGCAAGAAGGAGGCAAAGCCCTGAGTTTACAGGGGTGGGGGCCTCGGATAGGGCGCACGCGCTCTGCGGGGGGGCGGGGCAGGGGGAGCCTCACAGGTCCCATTTCTCATGCAGGACAACACCATCGACTTCCTGGAGTACGTGGCAGCCCTGAACCTCGTGCTGAGGGGCAACCTGGAGCACAAGCTGAAGTGGACCTTCAAGATCTATGACAAGGACCGCAGCGGCTGCATCGACCGCCTGGAGCTGCTGGACATCGTGGAGGTCAGTGTCTGCGGGGGGCGGAGGGCGGGGCAAGCACTTGGTGCCATTGGGTGCCCAGCGCTGGCCGCTGAAGCAAGGGGGCCCCGGGGTGGGGGATGGAAGGGGGCGTTGGAGTCATTTCAAGTGTGCTTTTTTAAAGACCGCAGTGAAATTAAGCTAGAGCTGTTACAGAAGGAGAATGAGAAAATCCCCATCTCTCTTCCTCTCTGAATCTCCATTTCTTCCTCTGAAAAGTGGAGTTTAGACCCTAACTCAGCCGTCCATGTCCCTCCTGAGAGACGCTGGGTGTTGGCTCTGACGGTTGCAGTGGAAACACCGATGGCGTGGGGACGGGGTGGTGACCACCCAGCTGGGAGCTCAGTTGGAGTTAGGCCAATGGGACCCTGAAGGAACAGCCTTAGCCCAGGTCACTTTTGATTTCGATCTGTGTCCCCTGGTCCTCAGATGCCCAGGCAGTGGCGGTGGGGGAGGGGGAGGGCAGCGCTGGGACAAGGTGCCAAGGGACATGGGTCCCAGGGGAAGGGGCAGAGTGTACAGGGTCTCGAGGATGCCGCCGGGTTCTCTCCCGCAGTCCATCTACAAGCTGAAGAAGGCCTGCAGGGTGGAGACGGAGGCCGAGCAGCAAGGCCAGCTGCTCGCACCGGAGGAGGTGGTGGACAGGATCTTCCTTCTGGTGGACGAGAACGGAGACGGTAACGGGCGGAGAGGGTGGGGTGGCGCTGGCCTCTCTGGAGCACCCCGCTTTCTATCTGTGTGACCTCAGGCGGACCCTTCGCCTCCCGATAGTGAGATGGGTGTGGAGAGGACTGTGTAAAATAACAAGGGTGTCACTAGCACATCAGGTTTGTAAGAGCTCCGTCCCGGAGCTGCGTGCGGACAGAGGCCAGGCAGGAGCAGAGACAGAAGCGGCGCTTTGGAGTGAGGCTGCCGCGTTTACCCTCTCAGCCTGGCCTCTGTTTCCTCACCTGGCAAACGGGGATGAGAAGGGTTGAAGGTGGAGTTCTCTTGTGACTCAGCAGGTAAGGACTGAGCATTGTCACTGCAGTGGCACGGATTTGATTCCTGGCCCAGGAACTGCCACATGCCATGGGTGTGGCAAAAAAAAAAAAAAGGAGTTCCCCTTGTGGCTCAGTGGTTAATGAACTGGCCTAGTATCCATGAGGACAAGGGTTTGATTTCTGGCCTCACTCAGTAGGTTAAGGATCCGGCCTTGGCGTGAGCTGTGGTATAGGTCGCAGACACGGCTTGGATCTGGTGTGGCTGTGGCTGTGGCTGTGGCCGGCAGCTACAGTTCCAATTCGACCCCTAGCCTGGGGAACCTCCATCTGCCTCGGGTACGGCCCTAAAAAGGAAAAAAAAAAAAAAAAAAAAACTTCCACGGCATCATGGACAAAGGTAAAACTTAAATTCATTTTCAAAGGAGGTTCCTTAAAGAAGATTCCAGGAGATTCCTGGAGAATGGAGAATTAATTGTCATGGCCCAAGCTTAGGCCCTGAGGGCATGGTCTCATTTGGGTGTGAGATGTAAGCTCACCCAAGAAGAGGAGGCCCCTCACCCCCGTTTCTTCCACCCCCCAGCTGACATCTCTCCTACCACTTACACAGGCCAGCTGTCCCTGAACGAGTTCATTGAAGGTGCCCGTCGGGACAAGTGGGTGATGAAGATGCTGCAGATGGATGTGAATCCCGGCAGCTGGATCTCTCAGCAGAGGCGGAAAAGTGCCATGTTCTGAGGGGCCTGGGCCCTGGGAGCCCTCGGGGACTCCAGGCTCACCAGGTTTCCAGAGCGGTGGGGGGTCCCTGGCTCAGCCCTCTTACCCTGGCCCCGACTTCCTGGCGCCTGTGTAAGGGGTGCGGCTGCGTGGGGAGGGGAGGGGTCTGCAGGGGTCAGTGCATTCACGGGCTGGTGAAGGGGCCTGGCTTCCTCGCCCCTTCTGCTCCCGGGAAAGCCCGCCTTGCCTGGGTGGTCGGGCTACCGCGATCCCTGAATGGTTCTTAGCTGAAGGCAGGGAAAACTGGGGAGTGGGGACCAGCTTAGCAATGAGAATGGCCCCACAGCCTGAGACTGACCGTAGCAGGGAGGGGCTGGCAGGCGGTGTTGACTCGGCAGCAGAGGTGGGAACTGGGGGGAGCGGATGGATGGATAATAAACCCCCACCCCGAGGAATGTGCGCGTGTTGACTTGCGTGTTGCCCGCCCGCCCCCCACCGTTGTCCTCGCCAGGGGTGTCAGCAGGGAAACCTGCAACAAGTCAGGCTGTGGTCTGCCTGCCCTTGGAGGAGGCCAGCTGTGCTTAAAGGGGCTGTTCCAACCCTGCCCCGTGCTGTCCCCCCGCAGCTCTCCCTGCCCCCCACGCCCCCCATCCCCACACCCCCCTCTCCAACCCCGCCCCCAGCACCACCTTCCACAGCTCCGCATCACAAACCCACAAGTCAAACGTGTCTCCTTAAAGGATGGAAGAAACCTTTCCCGTCTCTGGGGAGGAGTGGGGGCCTGCCAAGCTGGGTTCTAGGTCAGGTTTTGCCCCCAACTGCTATGTGACCCAAGATGGCCGTTCCTCTTCCCTGACGTCAGTTATATCGTCTGCAGGGTGAGCAGTTTAGACCAGTGGTTTTCAGATTATTATTTTTTGGGCGTGAAATTCTTTTTGTCACATACAGACTGTGTATGTCACCCCAGTGCAGACACCAGCACAGTCACTCTGGTTGCAGGGGTTGCTGAGGAACTCAGGAGAAGCACTCACGTGAATAAATGCTTCTGTGCTGGTATACCAAAAATAAAACTAACTTGTTGCTGAGATTTCATAGACATGACAGTCATATAGAGTTAACTTCAGCAATAAATGTAAGGTAAAAAAGAAAGTTGATTAAAAAATAATAGTGATCCAGAGTTCCTGTTGTGCTCAGTGGTAACAAACCTGACTAGGATCCACGCAGACTCGGATTTCATCCCTGGCCTTGCTCAGTGGGTTAAGGATCCAGCGTTGCCGTGAGCTGTGGTGTAGGTCGCAGACGCAGCTTGGATCTGGCATTGCTGTGGCTGTGGTGTAGGCCGGCGGCTGCGGCTCGATTTGACCCATAGCCTGGGAACCTCCATGTGCCGCGGGTGTGGCCCTAAAAAGACAAAAAAGGAAAACAATAAACGCACACACAAAAACAGTAATCCAGCTGGGACACAAATGCCCCAAATACTGAAGATGGCACGTGAATGAGGTTGGGAAATGTCCTAACTCTATTCAAATACCCTCCCAACTCTGACATCCAGGTTTCCCCAAAAGGCAGCCACCAGGAGAGGAAGCAGGTCTACTCCTTTTTTCCCAAGCTGCCCCTGGCCTTGACCTCCGCCTTCCCCCGAAGCCCTTGGTCAGGCCCCATCTGACTTCCCAGTCTGGAAGGGGGTCACCTGATGGAAGGATGGGTGTGAGTGAAACACACCCGCCCCTCCCCACCCCCCAAGGGCTCTCTGCAAGCTAGGGCTTCATCCCCTGCCCTTCCCCTTGTTTGCCCCCTTCACCCCTGGATTTTTATTTACTCCCTGAACTTCCCCCACACCCAGCTGAAGTCTCAAGGTTCAGAAGAAAGAGCATCTTTGAAAAAACGATCACAACTGCTCCAGCCTGTCTCTTCCTAGGTTCTTGGACTCCCTAAAGTTCGGAGTATGCAAAGAATGGGGCTGGGGCCCACCCGTGACAGACTGCACCCAACCCAGGTCAGATGTCACTGCAGCAAGAGGGATTTAAGTTAGACCAGGCATGACCTATAAGCAACAGACACATGCTACAAGCAGCGAGTCACAATCCTGTGGGGAATCATGGGAACCACATGCCACTAAGGGGCCAGCAGGGGAAGAATGCGGGCGTGGCACAGTCACTTCTGAATAACTGTGGGTTTCCTCTGGATAAAGGAGGACTTTCTATAGCATCATAGCTTCTCGGCATATTTTATTACACTGATGCTTAGCCTGTGCGTCCTTTGAGAACAAGAACGGTCCTCTTTGCAGGTCTAACATCTAGCGTTAATAAAGTAGGTATCCAATGTGTGCTTGGTGAAGGGAGGAACAAATCAACACGGGCCACCCATCCTGGGGGCAGGATGGGCTGCGGTCACTGGATCTTTGGGAGTCCATCAGAGTCCTGGGAAAACCCACTTCCACATCCGAGCTTGTGTGTCAGGAAGAGAGTGTGGAACTGAGAAGCTCAGGGGAAGAGGTGGTAAAGCTGGAGGAGGTGCCAGAAGGGGCTAGAGGTTGAAGGCTGCTCCAGGGAGCAGTCACCACCACCTGAGTCCACAGAAGGTTCCGGAACCATCTGTCCCTGTCCCTAGCTCCAGGCTCCCATCCCTGCCGCTCTGCTGCTACTGTGCGCCGGGAAGAGGTGAGCTGAGCCTTGGAATTCAGTAGACTCTACCTAGTATTAAAACAGTGAGACACCAGGCACCACCACACGCCCCCTCCGCAAAACAGAAGCTACCCAACCGTGGGCTCAGCCGGCTGCCTCCGCTGCCTCGGACTCCCCACCGCCAGCCCCCTCCTCGTCCTGCTCGCCGTGCTGGAGCCTGCGCACAATGCGGGTGAGGTCCAGGCTTCGCGTCAGCGTGTCCAAAAGCATCTGGTCCTTCTGGACGCCCTCCATGAACTCCTCCAGGGAGAGTTCCCCTGGGGTAGAGAGAAAGGGAATCATGGGCAGAAGGTGTTCACGTCTGCGACCCGGGGCCCAGAGCTGCAGTCTCATAAAGGTGGCAGAACCACGGCTGGAGGACGTGGCCGTGATTGGAGCGAGCAGGCCAAGGGGCCAGGGACCAAAGTCTGGTGCAGGGATCCCCCACAGCCAGCTCTGTGGCTGGGGCCGAGGCAGGTGGATGAGGTAGCCAGCAGCGGCCCCTTTGTGCTTCCTCTCCTGCCCTTCTCCCCTGGTGACACCCCCAGTAACCCAAGCCCTGGTGTCCCCAGCGCAGCCTCACCATCGCCGTTGACATCAATCTTGGAGAACACTGTATCGGTGAACTCCTCGGCGGTCATGGTCGAGTCGCTGCAGGGGTTAATGGCTCGGATGGCCTGGGAAGGAGAGGACCCATTCTAATTCATCTCAGCCGTGGGGAGGGCAGAGAGCTTATCAAGTTCCCAACAGCTGCGACGAGTAGAGGTCAAGGCGCCTGACGCCTCAGGCACAGCTGGGGCTGCGCTTCTACAGCTCTGGGTACAGATGAGGAAACTGAGGTCCAGAGAGGGAAGGGAACCTGGCCCAGGTCACGCAGCTGGTGAAGGTCCGAGCCGCCTCCCAGGAGCCTCGTCCCAATCCTGTCCCCTTGTGAAAACGCATTCCCGCGAGCGGACAACCCAGCCCCCAGCTCTCAGCTCCCGCCCGGCCCTGCCCTGCCCAGCCCGCTGCACCTGGAGTTACCCGAATGATGGTGAGCAGCTCGTCGCGGTCGATGCATCCGTTGCCGTCCACGTCGTAGAGCTTGAAGTACCAGCGCAGTTTCTGTTCCACCTTCCCCTTGAGGACCAGGCTGAGCGCCGCCACGTACTCCATGAAGTCAATGTAGCCGTCCTGGGCGAGGGGAGCCGCCGCCGCCTGAGCCCACTCTGCCCACTCGGACCCACCCAGGCCCCGCCCCACGAAGCCCAGGCCCCGCCCCACGAAGCCCAGGCCCCGCCCCACGGAGCCAACCCCCTTTAGAGCCTCGTGAACGCCCTTCGTGGCCCACCCTGCTTGCCCCAGAGGCTGCTGATCAAATCCGATAAGCCAACCCCCACTGGGCTGTGGATGGCTTATGCTAACCCTTCACAGCTGCTTTTGGTTCTGGCCGTTACTGGCTGCATCCCGGTGATGCTCAAACTTCAGCTTTTCCTGTTTGGGGTTGGGGTGGGTGTGCCACCTACACACGGTGGGAGGAGAGACCAGGACAGCTGCAGGGCTGAGGCCGTGGTTTAAACGAGCTAAGGAGCCGGAGTAAGGGCTGGGGCAGATAGGGCGGCACCAGGCCTTTCTCATTCTTCGCATATGAAGGTTCCCAGGCTAGGGGTCGAATCGGAGCTGTAGCCGCCGGCCTACGCCGGCGCCATTCCTCAACCGCTGCGCCATGACGGGAACTCCTCTTTCCCCTTACTCTTCAAACCTTAACTGAGCACCTCCTCCGTGCTGTGTTAGTCAGAGGATTCAGAACTCAGTAAGATACACCCCTGTCCTGATGGGAACTCAGTGTTGAGGTCGCAGGTTTGAATCCTGGCTCCACCCCCAAATATGTGGGATCTGGGGCAAAGGATGATGTCTCTGGCCCTCAATTTCCTCAGCTGTAATAGTTCCCACTTCCATGGGATTGTTGTGGGCTTAAATGAGTCCATGTACCAAAAGCACTCAACACTGCCTGGCACATAGTTACACTGGGTAAATGTTAGCTATTATTATTGCTATTACTATTTTTATCATCACTATTATTATTATAAAAACATCACTGTGTCATCACAATGTATATTCAGTGACAACACCTCTGGGCAGGACATTATGGAATCACAGAATAGGAGCACCCAGCTCTGCAAGCGCAAGTGTAGCAGGGAGGCTTCCTGGAGGAGGTGATGACCTTGCTGAGTCTTGGAGGGACTGGCTGAGCCACGACGGGAACTCCTAAAATTTTTTAATGTTGTGATTTTTGTAATTTAAAAAAAAGCCAAGGAGTTCCCGTCGTGGCGCAGTGGAAATGAATCCGACTAGGAACCATGAGGTTACGTGTTCGATCCCTTGCCTCGCTCAGTGGGTTAACGATCCAGCATTGCTGTGAGCTGTGGTGGAGGTCGCAGACGTGGCTCAGATCCCGCGTTGCTGTGGCTGTGGCGTAGGCCAGCGGCTACAGCTCCTGTTAGACCCCTAGCCTGGGAACCTCCATATGCTGCAGGTGCGGTCCTATAAAGACAAAATGCCAAAAAAAAAGGGGGGGTCAAAAGGGGGCAATGGAAACATATGTGTATTTGTGCCAGAAAGACCTAAACCATGTCTTAGAAGGGCTGTGCCCTTGGACAAGTCACATGACCTCTGCGAGTCTGGGTTCCTCATCTCTGAGATGGGAATGGCAGTGTGCAGGCTTCAAGGCGGTGGTCTAGATTATGCTCAGTAATAATACTACGACAGTACTATTTTTTTTGTGTGCTTCATGTGATTTGTGTTTTGCTCACTTTCCTCATTTAACATCACAACCACCCCCCGGTATGTTTGTCCCTGTTTTCAGATGAAAAGCTGAAGTTGAGAAGGGTTAGGCCACATGCTAGTGAATGACAAAGCTTTGTCCAGGAACTGGTCCCCTAAATCTCACGCAGCACTCAGATACAAGGATGAGAGATTTACATGGATTTGGGTGCACCTGTGTGATTGCCAGGCACAGCCAAGCCCAGGCAAATCTTTGAAGTAAGCAAAGCATATGCTAGTTACCCAAGTCCCACTCCCCACTCACAGCCGTACCCCCAACCCTGCCCACCCACCCGTTTCAATACCCTAGGATACAACCCTCTTCCTTTTTTTTTTTGTTTACAACTCTTTTTTTTTTTTTGCTTTTTAGTGCCCTACATACGCATATGAAAGTTCCCAGGCTAGGGGTCTCAGAGCCGCAGCTGCCGGCCACAGTCACAGCAGCACCAGATCCGAACTGTGTTTTCGGCCTACAGCGCAGCTCACAGCAACGCCAGATCCTTAACCCACTGAACAAGGCCAGGAATTGAACCTGCAACCTCATGATTACTAGTTGTACTCATTTCTGCTGCGTAACAACGGGAACTCTTAGAGTGTATTGAAATTAACGTATAGGAGTTCCGGTTGTGGCTCAGTGATAGCAAACCTGACTAGTATCCATGAGGATACAGGTTCAATCCCTGGCCTCACTCAATGGGTTAAGGATCCGGCGTCGCCATGAGCTGTGGTGTAGGTCGAAGACATGGCTCAGATCCTGCATTGCTGTGGCTGTGGCTAGGCCAGCAGCTGCAGTTCCAGCTCCAGTGTGATCCCTAGCCTGGGAACTTCTGTATGCTGCAGGTGTGGCCCTAAAGTTTTTAAAATATATATATATAACTGTTCCAAAAGACCGGTAATTTCTCATACAGTCATTCACTCATATAAAAATATGGATTAGGCACCTAGTGTGTGGCACCTAAGCCTATTCTGGGTGCAAAGGATACAGAGATGAACAAGACAGACAAAAATCCCTGCCCTCATGGAGCTGGCTTTCCAGCAGGAGAGACTGACAATAAGCATAGGAGCCAAACGTTATTCAATACCATGTATTAGGAGATGCTCTGGGGGAAAAGGGGAGGCCTAGGAAATGCCAGGGTGGGGGCTAACCCAGCTAAATAGGGTTGAAACCAGGAGATCGGGGAAGGTGACCCTTGAACAGAGTCTGGCAGCAGGGGCAGGTGTGAGCCAAGCAGAGTTCTGAAGGGAGAGAGTCCCAGGCGGTACCCAGGCCCTAAGGCAGGGGTGTGCGTGCAATGGAGGAGGTCGGGTTTGGGATGGTACAGGTGGTGCTTGCCTGTGACAAAAACTGAAGAGATGGCATATGAACACTCAGGTTAGGCAAGTACAGGACTCATGGGCTGCGCCTCACTGGTGTCATATGTGTGATTTGGGGGGAGTCCTTCTGGAGACGTGTCTTGACTCAAAGGGTATCCTCGGCAGGCGAGAAGCCAGGCTATTCCAGTGCATTTGGGCATAAGGCGCTGAAGCTCAGCCATCAGTCAGCCCCCTCCGTTTCAGGAAAGATCGCTTCTGGAGTATTCTGGGGGTCTGGCGTGATGATGCCATCCCTCCCCGGCTCCATGCCTTTGCCCGCCCCCCGCCTGCACCCTTTTCAGGAAAGCCCTCAGGTACCACCAAGCTGCCCTTGAGGCTGGGACTCAAAGCCCATAATCTGCTTTGGCCCCTTGATCCTGAATATTAGTGAGTTTTAAATAGCCTCTGAGCCCCAGCTTTCCCTAGAAGCCTTGCCTGCAATGGTGTTGGGGCCTGGGGGCAGCGAGGGGAGCTGGGAAAGCTCTGGGCAGCCTGGCCCTGGCATGCAGTAGACGCGTGGCAGCATGGTGCCCTCACCTTCGAGGGAGCACCAGCTGGGATGGGGACCAGCAGGGGTGCGGAGCTGGCTGTGTGGACTTAGGGTCATCTACCCCTGCACCTTGACTGAATCGCTCCAAACAAATGGGAGATTTGCCATGAGAAACCAACAGACATCTTAAGTAATGCTCCCAGCATCCATAACAGATACAGGTGAATAAGCTGAGGCAGAGGGGAGAGAAAACAGGTTCAAAACCACTCCCCTGATGAAAACTAGGTGCCCAAACTCACAGTGCCTAACCCTTCCTTTGGTCCCCCCTCTGTCTGACCAGGAAGTTCTCAGCCAGTGCATCCAGGTGCCTCGGTGGGCTGACAGAATTAGGTCACCGCACAGACCTTCAGCCCCTCTTAAGATGAACTGGCGTCACTGGGTATTTGGGAGTTGGAGTAGCCTGGATTCCTCAATGACCAGGCGGCCCTGACTGTCCCTTTCTGCTGTCCACAGACACTCAGGGGAAGGTGACCCAAGCAACGTGCCCATCCCAGACCAGCCGGGCTGAAGCACAGCCCCCTGCTCACTGCTCGCCACCCTTCTTCCTTTTGCAGCCCGTGAGCATCTCGGGGCCTGAGCGGGACCACGTACAGGGCCAAGCACTTAGCAGGTGCTCTCCCACTGTCTTGTAAGTGTTCACGCTCATTCTGCGGTAAACAAATGTGGGTGTGGAAGAGGCAGCGGAAGCCAGCTGGTGGATCTCGCCTCTGAGTGCACCGATCGGGGGGGGGGGTCTGTCTTCCCTGGACACTGAGGGCGGGGACCAGGCTGATTTGTTTCTGAAACCCCAGCACCTGACGCACAAGAGGCGCTCAGTGGATATTAGAAAACTGGAATCCCTGAGGTCGCCACCCAACCTGCCATACGAACGAGGTCCCTCCTCCAGCCGAGACGCCACCGTTCTCACACCTGCTCCTCCCCAGCCCCACGCCGGCCGGGGGCCTCCCTCCCGCGCTGCCCGCCCAGACCCCCGCTCACCTTGTTGAAGTCAAAGGTCTCAAACATTTGCTCCACGTACTGGCTGGCCCACGGGCTCAGGTTTTTGAGGCCGAAGAACTGACGGAACTCATAGAGGGTGAGCTGGCCCGAGGGGCACTCGGTCATGAACTTCTTGTACCACTGGTGGCACTCGGTGCTGCTCAGCTCCTCCACCGACTTGCCGTCCATGACGTTCCCCATCGCCCAGGCTCTCGCGCTGTCGATGCCCAGGACAGGCAGGCCGGTTCTCTCCCCGCCGCTCCCTGCACCAGGGCGGCCGGGCTTCCTAACACGTGGCCCGGCTGGCTCACCGGCCCGCGTCCTCCAGATCTAAGCAAGGAAGGGCCCGGCGATTCCGAAAGGGCAGGGAAATGATGAGAGGGAGCCAGCCGTGTGGAGTAGTAACAGGGGCTTTGCAGGCCTACACACAAATCCAGGGGCAGCCAGAGAACTGGCGTTTAAAAGTGTCCACTAAATCTTTGCAGCCAATGGAGACTGCTCCTGGGAAAGAGGAGTGAAAATAGAACAAAGCTTAGGGGAGCACAGGCCCAGGATTACAGCCTTGAGCTGGAGGTGAGAGGCTTTTCTTATCCAGTTTGCAATCTCCTTATTCCTTCTTACGGGGACAGAGCGGGTGGCCGGCCAGCAGCTGTTCTGATCCCGGCACCTCCATTCCCTTCTCCTCCTGTTTGGAATGGCTCTCAGTGTTTCCGATTCCTGCTTTCAGGTGTGGAATTGAGATACCAATGAGAGGGCTGCTTTCTCTTCCAGATCTGGGTCAGCTGTGGGCTCTCGTTAGGGCTGCCGTGTACAGTTGTCTAGGCTGTGGGCTGCATTTGGCTGTCACAGCTGAGGGATTCCAGTCAGCATGGATAGCTAACATATGAGGGTGTCTGGGTGAGCAGAGCTTGTGGGTTCCAAGACGGGCTCTGAGCAGCCAGAAGGAATCCTTTCCTACATAAAATTGCACCAATACAGTAGACACACACACACACACTCACACACACACACACACACGTATTTGTCCGGTTCTGACAACACTCAGATTCCTAGAGGTTGCCTCTTTCTCATCCTGGGAGGCTTGAATTCAGCGCTCCGTCTGACTGTAAACCCAGCACCATCACAGTCTAGGGCATGGGGTTAGAGGACATTGAGTGTGTGCCTAGCGGCCTGGGGTGTGTGTGAGAGGACAGTCACATAGGTGCATGGACGTGCTGCTCCCTGCTGGTCCCGGAAATCTGGGCCAAGCCTAGGGGTCCATCTACATAACAGGGCCTTCTCTGACCCCTGGTGGGTTGCTCTCTGGCCATAGACTTCAGAGCTGCTCTGTTTATGGAGCCGATGTTCAAATGCCCTTAAGCTGGAGGTACTGGGAAAGCCCTGAGCCAGCACTCACTCTGTCCTGGCCCTTCCCTGTTTCCCTCCCTCCTCTGCTACGTGGACCACATCCTCTTTATTTAAATAAAAAGCCAAATAGAGGAGTTCCCGTTGTGGCTCAGTAGGTAAAGAACTGGATATAGTGTCCGTGAGGATGCAGGCTTGATCCCTGGCCTCACTCAGTGGGTTAAGGATGCAGCATTGCCATGAGCTGTGGTATAGCTCGCAGATGTGGCTTGGACCTGGTGTTGCCGTGGTTGTGGCACAGGTCTCAGCTGCAGCTCCAATTCAGCCCCTAGCCTGGGACCTTCCATATGCCGCAGGTGCAGCCCTAAAAAGAAAAGAAACCAAACGAAAAAAGATGTACGTTTGTTATCGCACAGCTTCTGTGTACCAGGAGTCCGACTGTGGCTCACGGGGTCCTGTGCCCAGGATCTCACAAGGCTGTAATCAAGGTGGGCTGTGTTTTCATCTGAAGACTGAACGGGGGGAGAATCCACTGCCCCCTCATTCAGGTGGTTGGCAGAATTCACCTGTGACTCTATGACTGAGGGGCCTGGCTTTTTGCTAGATATTGTCTAGAGGGCACTCTCAGGTCCTCGAGGCTGCCTAAAGTTTCTAGAACACAGTTCCTTGTTACCTGGGCTCCCCAACACAGCTGCCTATATTGTCAAGCCAATGAGGAGACGCTCTCTTCACGCTGCTGAAATGGAATCTTACGTAATGGAGCCTAATCAAGGGAGTGACACCCGTCACCTTTGCCGTATTCTGTGGGGTTGGAGCAAGTCACAGGTCTCACCCACACCAAGAGAGGGCGGTTGTACAGAGGCAGGAACAACAGGAGGCGGGAGTCTTTGGAGGTCTCCTTAGAGTCTATGACAGTCACACTCTACGATAACGTAGACAAAGGATTCATTTCTTTCGGGAATTGTAAGCAGGTGTGTATTGCCCGCAGCCCCGCAGGAATCTTAGCAAGTTCCCTGGGTAGAGACCACCGTCTTCCTCATCTCCCGATCTCCCAGCGCCTGGCAGCATGGATTTGACATTGTCCTGCGCTGGTTATTCTGTCTGCCCCCTCCCTCACTCATTCTCCGTCTGCCTCAGTCTGCTCAGGGCCCCGGGAGGCTGGCCCCGTGGGCCGGATCACCTGGGCTCCCTCACCCTCTGACTGCAGGCTGGGTTCAACTGTTGGGAGGCACTGGAAGGAGATTAGAGGGTGGAAAGGGAGGGGCTGGGCATCTACCCCCCACCCCACCCCGCTGTTGGGGCCCTGGTGGGTCTTTTTGGTTTTTTTGCTTTCTTTCTTTCCCTTTTTTTTTTTTTTAGGGCCGCACCTGCGGCATGTCGACGTTTAAGTTTCTGGACTGTGGGTCAAATTGGAGCTGCTGCTGTATATACTACAGCCACAGCAACGCCTGATCCGAGCCGTGTCTGCAACCTACACTGCAGCTCACGGCAATGGCGGATCCTTAACCCACTGAGCAAGGCCAAGTCTCGAGCCCGAATCCTCATGAATACTAGTCAAATTCATTACAGCTGAGCCATGACGGGAACTCCGCCCTGGTTGTTTCCTTTCACCTTCAGGCACAGCTCCAGCCGGAGCCTTCTCCAGGCTCTGGTGACAGAGCCCCTCCCTCTTGATCCCTTCCAAGCCTGCCTATCCGCCCACTCGCCACTGCCACAGAAACACAGCAGAGCCCTGAGCACAGGTTCTTGGCTTCCTTGGATGATGCACCCTGGCCTGGAGCGGACCTGGATAGGCTTCTCTGTAAGGTTTCCTGAAAGCATCAGTGGAGGGTGCTATACCAAGGTGAACCTCAAGGGGGCGACCTTCTGCAGAAGAGAGGAGGTGGTATCAGTTGGGGAAGTAAAGATGCTGGCCCAGCCCCCGCCCCCGCTGTAGGGTCTGGGAGGGCTGAGAGCATCCTAGTCCATCTCTGCAGCCCAAAGACTCAGCCTGCTGTGGCTGTTCACCCAAGGTCTCTTGGAGGATTGATGGGACATAATGACATTTTTTTTTTTAGGGCTACACCTGTGGCATAGCTAGGGGTCGAATCGGAACTACAGCTGCTGGCCTACACCACAACCACAGCAACTTGGGGTCCGAGCCGCATCTGCGACCTACACCACAGCTCACAGCAATGCTGGATCCTTAACCCACTGAGTGAGGCCAGGGATGGAACCCTCATCCTCATGGACACTATGTCGGTTCTTAACCCACTGAGGCACAATGGGAACTCCAAGATATAACTTTTGGTAGACAGAAAACTTGCCTTTCTCTCCACCCCTTTTCAAAATCCCACTAAAGTGGTAATAAACTTTTATTTATTTTTGCTTTTTAGGGCTGCACCTATGGCATATGGAGGTTCCCAAGCTAGGGGTCAAATCAGCTGCCAGCCTTCACCACAGTCACAGCAACACGAGATCCGAGCCGCGTCTGCAGCCTACACCACAGCTCACAGCAACGCCGGATCATTCACCCACTCACTGAGCAAAGCCAGGGATCGAACCTGCAACCTCATGGTTCCTAATCGGACTCATTAACCACTGTGCCATGACAGGAACTCCAGGCAATAAACTTGCAAAAGCTACAAATCCACAGAGACCAAGAGAAAGAAGACAACAGATGAGAGGTTCTAATAAAATGTTGATAACAGAAGGCAGATGGATGGGTGGTGTCTCACCAGAGCGCAGTGTTGAAAGCTACGTGCTTTCAAAGAGCAGGAGGACGTGGCGGTTAGGACAGACGCAGAGCCTGTTCCTGACACAGAATTCCGGAGGCCCGGGGGGTGGGCTCAGAAGGTGCCCTGAAGGCTGGGATGCAGGACAGGTGGGGCCAAAATAGGAGGGCTGGTGGGAAGCTCAGGTAAGGAGCAGGGGCTCCCGGGAGGCCCTCCTCAGGTAGCAGAACGGACACAGACCATCTGTCCCCTCTTGACCCCTGTGGAAGGGCATTCTGGAGACTTGAACTAAAGAGGTCTTAGCCTCTAGGTACAGCTCAGGAGGAGAGAAGGGCTGCTCTGGGAACCAGGGAGGTGTGGCTCCGTGGGTTAAGAACCCGACTGGTATCCATGAGGACACGGGTTCGATCCCTGGCCTCGCTCAGTGGGCTAAGGATCTGGCATCGCCCTGAGGTGTAGGTCGCAGGTGCAGTTCAGATCCAGTGTTGCTGTGGCTGTGGCTGTGGCGTAGGCTGGCAGTTGCAGCTCCAATCAGACCCCTAGCCTGAGAATTTTCATATGCTGTGGGTGTGGCCCTAAAAAGCCAAAGAAAAAAAAAGAAAGAAAGAAAAAAACAGAAAAAAAAACAGGGAGTTAGGGGGTCTACATACAAACAGTGAGACCCCTCGCCCCCCCACCTCCTTCCCACGCTGGCTGCAGACAGAAGAAACTTGGTGCACATGCCGCACGGCCTGCTTCCTGCCAAGGAGCACCAGGCCTTGGAAGAGAGCCTCTAACTTGAAAGACAGCCTACATCAGACAAGTAGAACCACCTGGAGTCTTCGCTGACAGGTGATGTTTAGAGGGCCTCTCCCCCTTTCTCTCTACTCACCATCTTCTTTTCAGAGACAGGCATTCAGGAAAGCCAGGCCGAGGCTTTAGCTGCTTGTCTGGGTCCCCAGCATCCTCTCCCTTCATCCCGCCCCAGCCCCGACCTCTTGTGCTCTAAAAGTAAGCACCACTGAATACGCCTCTCTACCTAGAAACAGATGTGATTCCAAGAAATGAAACCAGTTGGATTTGCCCCGTGGCGTACCAGTAAATATTTAACCACCAGCTCTCTAGGAAAAAAGGAAACCCCAGTTTGTAGACGTTTGTTGGTTTCCATCCTGTGAATTCTCCCACTGCGGCTGATTTCAAGCTGCCAGCGTGAAGTCACTGGCTGCGGGGTTGGGAGATGTCTGCCATCAACTGCCACAGGCCAGCCTGAGCCGGTGCCACGACGCCACTGGATTCACCCATGGGTGCCAGTGACCAGGGACTCATTCAGGCCACTGCTATGGGTCAAGTGCCCTCTGCCTTCATCCTCCTCCTCCATGAACCATGGCCCCTGAGTCTAACCAACCTCAGCGTCAGCTCTTCTGGACCAGAGGGGAGATTTGATATGGGGAATCCATCCCTCACCAAAAAACTACAACTGCGAAGAGGCGGTTTTATGTAAAACCGGGACTGGAAAAGTTCCTGTTGCGGCTCAGCGGTCACGAAGCCAACTAGTATCCAGGAGGATGCGGGCTGGATCCCTGGCCTCACTCAGTGGGTTAAGGACCCGGCGTTGCCGTGAGCTGTGGTGTAGGTTGCAGACGTGGCTCATATCCGGTGTAGGCCGGCAGCTGCAGCTCCAATTCGACCCCTAACCTGGGAACTTCCATATGCTGCAGGTGTGGCCCTAAAAAGCAAAACAACAACGATAACAACAAAAACCAGGGCTGGAGAGGAGGCCCCCTAGAGACAGGGTGCGCTCTCTGCAGTACTCCCCATTCTCTAGTGGCTGCTCCAACCCCAGGTCACGGTCAGCGGGTGTATCTCTCTCTTGTTGTGGGGGTTGCCAAGCCTGGACCACGGCGAGGTGTGGCCAGCATGGGCTTGGCTTGGGACTCAGGCTCTGGGGGGGAACTGGGGTTACCCTGGAGGGGAGCTGGGGTTCCTCTGGGGAGGAGGGGGTGAGAATCCAGTCCTTCCAAGGTTTCAGGCACCTCCAGACACAACCTCACTGTATGACAGCCCTGTGACCTCAGTTTTCCCACCCACGGCCACCCGTACAGATGCCAGGCAAACGAAGGACAAACTTTAATTGCTGCTGAGAAGCAGGCCCTCCCTTTGCCCTTGTTGACAGTGGGCGGGACATAGCCATCCCGGCCTCGGGCACTTTCTGCTCCTCTGGGAGTGAGCAGCCCTTCCCCTCCGGGACCCAGGATCATGGGGGGGGGGCGGTGTGTGAGGGTGCCGGGGGCGGGGGGGGGGCTTCTGACCGGCACAGGCCTAGGAGCGCCACAAGACCAGGTTGGCAGATGGCACGTCGAAGCGCTTGCGGGTGTGGTCCGTGTGCCGGCAGTACAGGTAGCCGCAGGTGGGCTTCTGCAAGGTGTAGAACGGGTTCAGAGAGTTGGGGTACTGGGCAGTGTAGAAGTTGAACCTGAGCTTGTCCGGGTTCTGCCCCCAGGGCTTCAGCACCCCCGGCACACAGGCCGCTGCCAGAGTCTGCTCACGGTCCTGCTTCCAGGCCAGGGACAGGGGATGTCGTGGAGGCTTCACCTTTTTGCCTGATGGTGTCTTCGGCCCATGGCTGGGCACTGGGGGTTTCTGTGAGACCTGGGAGAAGGAAGAAGGGGGGGAGCTGGGGAATCGGACACCGGGACTTCGACTGTGAGAGCCAGGGGCAGGAGGGAGGGGACGAGGGCGCTGGTCAGAAGCCCATGGAGCCCCTCTGGAGCCCGGCTCTGTTGGCCTTAGAGCCAGACACCTCCAGGCGGTGGGGGAAAGCCATCAAGGTCTGATTGGACCCCTGCTTCTCGGTTTGCTTCTTACAAACACCTGCCAGCTCAGAGCCTGGGGCCCCGGGGTTCCTCCTCGACCCCCCAGCCCCTTCCCCCTCCATCCAGTCCACATCCACGTCCTCCGATCCCTGGGCTCTGCCACCATCCCGTCAGGCCGCCGTCCTCTCTCCCCTGCGGGTTACTCCGGCTTGCCACCACACCTTCCTGCCTCCAAATCTCTCCCCCTTTCAGCCTGTGCTTCACATTCCCACTGGATTATTCTTTCTTTTTCTTTTCTTTTCTTTTTTTTTTACGGCTGCACCCACAGCACATGGAGGTTCGCAGGCTAGGGGTCTAATTGGAGCCACAGCTACCAGCCTACGCCACAGCCATAGCAATGCCAGATCCGAGCCGCGTCTATGACCTACACCTCAGCTCATGGCAATGCCGGATCCTGAACCCACTGAGCGAGGCCAGGGATCGAACCTGCAACCTCATGGTTCCTAGTCAGACTCGTTTCCACTGTGCCACGAAGGCAACTCCCCGAATCAATCTTTCTGTATCAAGGGCTGGACCGACCACCTGGCTGTCCCCAAAGCATCTTTGGCTCTCTGCTGCCCGGAAAATAAAGGCCAAGGCCACGCAGCACCCGGAGAACTGGGAGGGAACCTCTGGCTGCAGAGCTATCCTTGGAAGGCAAGACCTGTAAGGTGCCCCTCACCCCGCATTCCAGCCATAGGGTCTGCCTGGGTCTTCCTGGTCACACCCGGTCCTCCCCGCCTTGGCTCAGGCTGTCCCCTCAGCCTCGGACGCCCTCCCTCCCCTCCATCAGGGCAGCTGTCTTTCCTGTTCAGCCCTGAGCTCCTTAAGCGCCCCGTTCCCCCTACCCTTGACATAACAGCCTCCAAAATTCTATTCCTTCTCTTTCTCCAGACCAAGGCATGGAGTGAGCACTCAATAAAGACTGGTTCACCAGAACTGGATTCTAGTGAGGGTCGCTCGCCTTCCTTCGCCCATTCCGTTTCAGAACACCTCTCATTGTTACAGAGCGCCTTGCTACCCGACAACGCCTGCTCTCCAGAATCGCTCGTGGTTGCTGGGGTCCGGAGGTGTCCCCTCCCGGGAGGCCCCCATCGCCGCCTTTACCACGTGGTGCTGACGTGAATTTGCTTTTCTGCCCCGCCCTCCTCGACCACCTTGTGACGGAATTGTCACAGCGTTGAAGCCCCACACCGTCTCCCAGCTCCGGATGACTTTTCACTAGGGATCCCAAAGGTGGATGCCCGAGTGCCTGGCGGCTCTGTCCCGGTCCCCGAGGCTACAGCTGTCAGGGGATCCATTTCCTCTCAGCTGAGCCACGCAGTGCCTGGAGAACTGGGAGGGAACCTCTGGCTGCAGAGCCGCTGGAAGCTGAACCCCTGCCACCTTATCGTAGAAATCCCCAGTCCCGGAGTTCCCGCTGTGGCGCAGCAGCAAGGAATCTAACTAGTAACCATGAGGGTGAGGGTTCGATCCCTGGCCTCGCTCAGTGGGGTTAAGGATTTGGCATTGCCGTGAGCTGTGGTGTAGGTCACAGACGTGGCTTGGATCCTGTGTTGCTGTGGCTGTGGCGTAGGCTGGCAGCTGTGGCTCCAGTTTGACCCCTAACCTGGGAACCTCCATATGCTGTGGGTGCGGCCCTAAAAAGACAAAAAACAGCAACAACAACAACAACAAAAAAGACACTACACATATGAACACAAATCTGAAGCCCTGGCCAGCAGAGGTCCTCGGCCTGGGCACCACTGGCACTTTGGGTTGGATAACTCTCATTTGTGGGGTTTCCTGTGCATCGACTGTATTTAGCATCAACTCTGGCCTCTGCCCAGTAGATGCCAGCACCCATTGTCCCCATTGTCACAGCCAGGAGCGCCTCTTGGCATTGCCAGTGCCTTCTGAGGGTGGAAAGTCTGCCCTGACAGCACTGCTGTAGAGTCCATGACAATTTCCTTCTTTTTTCTTTTTTTTTTTAATGGCTGCACCTGCAGCATGTGGAAGTTCCCAGGCTAGGGGTCGAACCCGAGCTTCAGCCTAGCCACAACCTCAGCAACACCAGATCCGAGCCGCATCTGTGACCTATACCGCAGCTTGTGGCAGTGCTGGATCCTTAACCCACTGAGCGAGGCCAGGGATTGAACCTGCATCCTTGTGGATACTAGTCAGGTTTGTTACCACTGAGCCTCAACGAGACTCCCCCATGACAGTTTCTTTCTCCTCCGCATTGGGGCTGACAGCCTGGCCCTGAGCAATTTCCCTTTCCTGGACCACAGAAGTGGCTCCGGTTAAGAGTGATCCTGAGGACGTGGGGTCCTGTCCTCCTGACACTGCAGGAGGGCGCAGCCCCTGGCCACAGAGATGAGGGACCTGCAGAGGCCCGACCCCTGCCCCCAGCGGTCTTGGCCTCCTGGACCTTGCACCTCAGGCTCGGGAGCTGGTGTGAGGGTGACAGCTGCATATGCTTTCGGAAGAGTTGGGAGGCCTGACCCCGCAGAGGGAAAGGCCACTCTCTCTGCTAACAGGATGGAGCATCCAGCACGGGCCAGGCACTGGCCACTCAGCTCTGCAAAAGCCCCGAAAATCCATTTTGCGATGTTAGTCCCAACTTTCAAATGCAGAAACTGAGGCTCAGAGGACTCTAAGCTTTGTCTAAGTTCACACAGCTAGTGAGCGGGCATGTAGGGACCTTGCACGAGTCACAGGAACCCGGATTTGACGCCTCCCCTCCCTCTCTGCCCCAGCCCAGGCCCTGGGGCTCCCGTCAGCCGTCAGCCGGGCCCCAGCTGCTGCTGCTGCCATTCTTGGGACCCTGGTTGGGGGCAGGACCCCCCAGCACACCCAGGGACGAGGCCCTCACGGGAACTGGAGCATAGAGGCAGCCTGGGGGAAGAGGACAGGGAGGAGGAAGAGAGAAAGGGAGGAAGAGAAGGAGGAGGG